>JAHRHZ010000277.1:3482881-3520303 GCA_024137785.1 Ginglymostoma cirratum | reverse complement strand
CTGAAATGATAACTTTAACTCAAAGGTGAGTGCTACCTATTAAGATTTGATATTTACAATTGACTTAAACAAAGACAGTGAGAGTAATGGATCTGAATTTGCTGAAAATGCAAAACTAAGAGGTAACGCAGGCTATGAGGAGCTCTCAAGGAGGCTGCAGATGAGCTGACTGAGTAGGCAACAAGGCAGAGTATACAAGCGTAGCATAACCGAGCAATTGTGATGTTGCTTGCTTGGGTGTTAAGAATCGAAAAGCAGAGTATTTTTAAAAGGTGTGAAACTTCTATGGGTTGATGTTCAGAGAGAACTTGTAAAAGGAACAGAAAAAGTTGACATGCAACTCACTTGTGCTCCCTTATCTCAGATGAGGAACTCATCGGTCTGAACACAGTGATTTTGAATGAGAAAGAGAGAACTGTTATGAATTCTCCTTTGTTGAGAGAATATTCACAGTGTGTTGAGCAAGAACTTTCTCCTCCAGAGCTCCTGTTTGGTTTCAACAATTGTCCGCAGCTACAAACAGTAAAATGGTGGAAACCTGGAAATGCTGATCGATAACGGCAGTATTTATAGATTTAAAATATTGCTGAGAAAATGTCACATTTTGTTGAAGCTTTTTATTTTGCACTCATCAGGACAATTCGCAAGAATACCAATTCAAGGGGAGGAAAAACACCATTTATGCAGCACGAGAAGACAGTGCTGAGTGAGTGAAAGGTGGACTCTGATTGGTAGAGGTGTTGTCTTGGAGAATGCACCCATTAATGCTGCTTGACAGTTAACTGCCACAGAGATAGTAGGAACTGCAGATGCTGGAGAATCTGAGATAACAAGGTGTAGAGCTGGATGAACACAGCAGGCCAAGCAGCATCAGAGGAGCAGGAAGGCTGATGTTTCGGGCCTAAGGGTTTAGGGCCGAAATGTCAGCCTTCTTGCTCCTCTGATGCTGCTTGGCCTGATGTGTTCATCCAGCTGTACACCTTGTTATCTCAGTTAACTGCCATGTTTTGTTTAAATTTTAAACCAGGGAAGTTGGCTTTGATTGGTCAGGGCATAGCAAAGGTAAACAAATCATCAAAATGTCTGTCACCTCCCTTGATGAGTTGGAAAAGGTACATTGTACATATGTTCTTTCTACCTCAAAAGACCAGGGTCCTGTGTTTTAATATCGGCGGCTCTCAGTAGATGTGAGTGTGTTAGTCCACGGGCCTAACTGACAATGCAGATTTGATCGTCAGCGTTATTCTTTGCACACTTAATGCTATGCAGCAAATGCTGTCAATTTCCGGAATCACATCTAATGGACACTGGACACTGTGGTGCGGGTTTTGCAAGAACAGACTTGTTGCTCGAAGGTCAGTGCCTTGCTTGTCGTGAATAGCCAAAAGATTATACTGCTGTAACAATCCACTAATCTTCAGGCCCCGGCATCACACCATCACCGAAACTTGTATACCACATCACTCGTTTAATGTGAGGTTTAATGGCAATGTTCTGTTAGTGGTAAAATTCACTCATGTTACTACTCCATAGTAGCAGCGAGAACTGGTTAGCTTCAAGTGTCGTTCACACATTTGAGATGTAAACCATCCCAGAGCAATCTGAGGTAGACTGCGTACTTTTCGGGACCATTGGTGATCACCTTGGGGCTTTACAGAAGATACAGTGAGAAATATTCTGATTGGGTTAGCCATCATGACACAGGATGGCTCTGGTGCCTTAAGCATGTGCTGTGATTGAAAACTCGTACGCCTATTTACAAAGTTGCCAATAAGGCTGGTCTTATAGTGCCTGGAACTGTTGACATCCCAACTTGTATACTGACCAGTGATGGGAGGTTTGCAGTCAATGGTAGTTGAGTGCACCTTGGCCTATTTGTCAACTAGAACTTCAAGAAAAAGGGAGCTCATTTGCCTATTCTATTTCAAACATGAATTTCAGTGCAAGATGCGGCCCTTAGGTCACTTGGACAGCATTTGCTGGGTAATCATGAGTGTGCCAAGATTTACGCTGCTAATTTCAGATTGTCCGATAGGCTCACCGTGTGTGTACGGGAATCTGTATTAATAGAGAGCACTTTGTGGGCAGAAATAGCATATATGTGCACTGCACCTATTTTAACTCGACAAAATAGACGGTATCCGTTCTCTGAGGACCACAGGCAACTCCAGGGCAATCAAGGAAGGGCAATAAATGCTGGCCAGCCAGCGATGCCCACATCCCACACATAAATTAAAACAAATTGTCCTGAGCAGTTAGTATCAACCTACCTGATTTTAAAAAATGTTTGGCAGTTAACTGTCAATTAACATTAAAGGGTGCATTCTTTATGGTAATGCCTTGACTAATCAGAGCCAACTTGCCAACCAAACAATTCTCTCCTCTCACGCAGTATGAATGTTGGTGCTTTCCCTTGATTGGTATTCTTGTGGAAGTGCCCTGATGAAAAGTTTTGCAAATTGTGGCCTTTTTTTTTCCAGCAACACCTAAGTTCTGTGCCACCAAATGGCCTTCAAACCAATAACAGGCCACAAACATGGGGAGACATGAAAATGGGTGGCCAAAAAGTTGATGATAAAAGGTGGGTTTAGAAGGTAGAGGGAGGTTGCGAGGCTTAGGAAGGGAACCTCAGAGTTCAGGGCCTTTGCAGGTGAGACCTCAACCACCAACAATAGTGCTTCTGGGTCCAGGTAAGCTCCAGAATTGGAAGAATTCAGAGATTTCGGAGGGGTATAAGGAAGAAGGAGACTGTGGAGATAGGGAAGGGAGCAAGCCACAGAGGGGCTTGGAAATAGGGGTAAGAATCTTAAAGTTATGATTCGACTTTAATTGGGAGCAAATAGCGAGCCAGTAAGTGTCACAGATGAGCAGGACCTGGTGTGACTGAGGAGACAGGCAGAGGCATTTTGGATGAGCTTGCACTGACAGAGGATCCTACATGTGAGGGCAGAGAAGGATTGTGTCTGGAGGCAGTAAAGATGTGGACGAGGGTCTCATTGACAAATAGAAATGGGAGTTGTAATGAGACCTGGGTGCCCTTGTACACCAGTAAGCATACAGATGCAGCAGGTGGTGAAGAAGGTAAATGGTATGTAGGCCTTCATAGCGAGGGGGTTTGAGTACAGGAATATTCCACACCTGGTGTATTGAGAGCAGTTTTGGTCTCCTTATCGGAGGGTGTTCTGTCGCTGGCGGGAGGGCAACAAATTTTTACCAGACTGATTCCTGGTATGTCAGGACTGATTTATGCGTAGAGACCGGGTCAGTTAGGACTATATTCACTGGAGTTTCGAAGAATGAGGGGAGATCTCTTGAAACCTATGACATTATCACAGGACTAGACAAGGTTAAACACAGGAAGGATATTCCTGATGGCTGGTAAGTCCAGATCCAGGATTCACTGTTTAAGGATATGGGGTAGGCCATTTAGGACTGAGATGAGGAGAAATGTCTTCACCCAGAGTTCGGGGAGCCTGTGGAATTCTCTACCACAGAAAGTGGTTGAGACCAAAGCATTGGATGTTTTCAAGGAAGAGTTAGGTATAGTCCTTAGGGCCGAAGGGATCAAACGGTATGGGGGGGAGAAAGCAGGAACAGAGGACTGAGTTGGATTGTTGGCCATGATCAGATTGAATGGTGGAGCAGGCTCAAAGTGTTGAATGGCCTACTCTCGCTCCAATGTTTCCACATTTCTAAATGATTGAGGCAGGAGACAGAATTATGAGAGTGGCAAAGGGCAATTTTGGCGATGTGGTTGACATACAGTCTGAAGCTCAGCTCAAAGCAAAATCCAGTGTCAAATATATGAATGATCTGGTGCTTCCTCAGATAGTCGACAGAGAGATGCGTCGAGTCAGTGGGCAGAAAACAAACAAGATAATTTCAGACTTTCCTATATCGCATTGCAGTAGATTTCTTCTCAAGCCATGACTGAATGTTGGTGTGTCAGCTGATGGAGGGATTGGGAGAAAGGTTTGGGAATGAGCTTGGCCTGGAGGAAGCCTACAATCCGACATTGGGAGACCCCCAGAGAGAGACAAGTCGAATGAATCACTTTCAAAATCATGCAGATAACCAAGAAATAGAAACATAAAGTGAAACAATGTCATATGCCAACTGTCAGACTGCTACCTCTAAGGTAGATTTTGGAGTTTTGTAATGGTATAAAATGGATGGTGATGAATCAGCATTTCAATCTACCACGACTGTATTCGTCAAGTGCTTGCGAAAAGATTTGTCATCAAGCTGATCACATGCTTCATTGGTGCCATGATTATTTTTCCTTTATTCTTTCATGGGATGTATTGCCCTGTCCTTAATTGCCCTCAGTCTGAGTGACTTCCACACTCATGTCAGAGGGTAGTTAAGAATCAAACACATTGCAAGGGCTAAAAGGATCTTAAGGTACGGCGACGATGTGGGAAGAGGGTTGATCAGTCATGATCATATCTGATTTGTGGACCAGGCTTGAAGGGCTGAATGGCCTACTCCTGCTCCTATTTTCTATGTTTCTATGTGTCTGGAGTCACATATAGGGTGAGGATGACACGTTTCCTTCCCTAAAGGGTATTAGTGAACCAGATGTGGTTTGCCAAAAATCAATGATTGTTTCATGGTCACCATCAACGGCTCTAGTCTTCAAGTGCAGATTGTTAAAAATGTTCCCACTATTCTAATCAACCTGCTCAAAGATATTATGATGCTGCTCCACAAGAATCTTTTAGAGGCAAGGGAATAAGTACTATTCCAACCAACCTGCTCAGCGATGTTATTACCTCTGGAACATGTGGGACTTGAACCTGAGACTCCTGGCTCAGAAGTAGGGATACCACGAGATCCTGGCAACTGCAGCTTTTAGTAAGTTGACTTAAAATTTCATTTGTCGCTGTGGTGGGATATCGCTGCACTGGAAGGAAAGCAGGAGATTAAGTGTTTGGCCAACGTTGTTGGTGTGGGTGAGGAGATAATGCTGTCTAATAATTGTGTATTTCAGCTTCAGCTAGATCCTGTTCCTTCTTAATTTCTATTCCTCCATTTACTGGTGACACTATTGGCTCTGAACCCCACCCTGAGAGATCGAAGCACAGCATTAGCATTGAAACTAACCATGTTGTAACTCCCTTCTGGGTTTTTTTGTTGTTCCCCTCCGGGAGTTCAGAATGAAGAAAACCTCTTGTTGAGTAACTTCCAACTCTGCCAGTCATGTGAATGTTTGTCATGGGAAACCCCCTTGATCTTCAGATTGTGACTTGTGCCTGATGATGTGTTGAGCTGCTTAAAGAACTGCATGTGTGTTCCCAGGGTGAAATACTGGGCTGAACTTCTCTCAAAGTCTCAGATCTCTTGCCTCAATCACAAGAAAGGGAAATGTGCATTGGGGTTAAGCAAATGAGACAAGAGTCTGCAAACAAGATTGAGAATGCATAGATGATTCACCAGCCTAATCCCCTACTTTATTGATCATGTAAATCGTACAGAGATGTTTGCCGGAACTGCCCACCTAGCGATACTATGGGTGGACCACCACCACCTTCTCAATGGCTATTAAGGATGGACAATCAATCCTGACCTTGTCAGTGATGCCAACATCCCCTGAAGGAATAAATTTAATGAACTCAATCCAACAATGTACAATCTGTCGATTAGTAAAAAATTCCAAGGACAGGAGACAAATTGTCATCCTGTAAATAAATGAACCCAACGGTTTGTGACGTGTTGCAATGATTGTGAAATGTTTTGATCATTGTAGGCCTTATTTCAATATTAAGGGATGGTCCATAACTATGCTGTGAGTTAGACGACTTGCTTAATTTAGATCATCATCTCAATTCAAAACTTAATATCCATCACACATTAGGACATTTGCATTTTCCCATGTCAACACTCCTTCCATTCAGAGTCCACTTGCCAGCCAATCAGTACTCTAGCACCGTAAAAATGTTGTACCCCTTTGCATTGGTATTCTTACAAATGCTCCTAATAAAGGCAAGATGAAAAATTTCGAAAACCCAAGTTCTGTGCCATCAGATCTATCTGTCTATGGAAGGTTCAAGGCAGTCAGCTCCCAGCAGTGACTGTGGATTCTCTAATTTCCTCACCCCGGTTTTGCATGGCGTTGATTTTAATCATCTGCATCCATGATGGTCATGACTTCAATGGGTTGGGCCCTGAAACTCTGAAAATCCTCCCACGACCTCTTGGCTTTCCTCTCTTTCCTCTTTCCCGATCTTCTTTAAAACTTATTGACCGAGCTTTTTGTCTGCCCTGCTTAATAGTCCCCTCATGCAGCTCATTGTCCAAGCCCATGCTTTCGAGGTGGTTCACCTGGCTGTGGGTGCTATGTCAATGCAGGCTATCATTGTTTAAGAAACGGACTTGATGCTCTGGTGCCAGGAAGCAAGCTCAGTCATCCTGACGTGACCTGGGTGAAATCGGGTGGGAGGCTGTTTTTTATGTCAGAGAATATCACTGTTGTCCCTTGACTCGGAAAGGTACGTATTTCAGACCCACACAGTGGAAACCTGTGTGCCAGGCTTAAGGTGGCACTTCCACGGGGAGTAACTTGAGACAGTGTTGCTTTGTCAGAGGTGCTGTCCTTAACATGGGACATTAAGACAAAGGTCATTGTCTCAGTTCTGAGGAAGAGTCACTCAACTCGAAACGTTCACTCTGATTTCTCTGCACAGACGCTGCCAGACCTGCTGAGCTCTTCCAGCAACTTCTGTTTTTGTCCCTTTGGCTGTAAGATGCTTTGAAAACACTGATGTTGTGAAGAGTCCTGTACGGGTGCAAATTTCTTTTTTCTTTTAAAGCTCTGTCTCGCATAAGGAGGAGCACAATGTCTCCATGGGACACTCCTCATAGACACAGATCACCAGGACAGTATCACTTTGGTCTCTCAATCTTTGGTTGTGGGCTCAATTCCTGCATCAAGCCATGAGCGCAGTGTTTTACACTGAAAATTCTGGTGCAGCACTGTGGGAGTTACTATACATTTAAGGGCATATGCCTCAAATGAAGCATTAGGCAGAGCACTCCCAGGTAAATGTGGAAGTTTCCAAGACATGACCCAAAGAATATCAGGAGATTTATCCTGTGGTGCAGGCCAATATCTATCTCTCAGTCAACATCGCAAACAAAACATGATCGGGATATTACCACATCTGAGAGAGCTTGCTTTGTGCTAATTGGTCATCATGTCTCCTACTTTATACCAGCAACTGCACTGTAGGTCAATTAACTGTAAACTAGTATGGTTTGTCTGTTGACTGCTGGCAAAAGATTTTGGAGAGGAATTGATGCATTTCCTTGTATCGTTAGACTATAAACAGAAGTCGAGCCTGCTCTGCCATTCAGTGAGACCTGATAATCCTCAAACTGACTTTTCTGCTTTTTCTTCCCCATAACCTTCGACTTCCTTCCTAATTAAAAATCTATTTATTTCAGACTTAAACATACTTAATGGCCAAGCCTCAACAGCCCTGTGTGGTAAAGAATTCCTCAGCTTCCCTACCCTCTGAGACAACAAAGAACAATCTTTACCTTTGACTCATTCTTCTATCCATTAGGAATATCTGCCGGGATCCTGGGATCAACGAGTTTACCATTGGGGACCATCAGACTGGGTGGAATTCTGGAAATTTCTTTATTGATCAAGAAATATTTCCACAGACCTTTTCCACAGATTATAAGTGCAAAGACCTCAAGAGAGGGTGGATTGTCTTCCATCACACTCTGTTCCATATGATAAAGAAAGCAGTTTCCCATATGGGGTGGTACAGTGGTTAGCACTGCTGCCTCACAGTACCAGTGACCCAGGTTCAATCCCACCCTCAGGCAACTGTCTGCGTGGAGTTTGCACATTCTCCCCATGTCTGCTTGGGTTTCCTCCGGGTGCTCTGGTTTCCTCCCACAGTCCAAAGATGTGCAGGTTAGGTGAATTGGCCATGTAAATTGCCCCATAGTGTCCAGGGATGTTTAGATTAAGTGTAATAGACATGAGGAAATGCAGGGGTAAGTGGGATGGGATGGTCTTTGGACTGACAGCGTGGACTTGTTGGGCTGAGTGGCCTGTTTCCACACTGTAGGGATTCTATGATTCATACTTTGCATGCAATCCAGCTAAGTAGCAACAGACTACCCAAAAGAGATAAAAGGTCACAAATGGTTTATTTTTAGTGTTTAAACTGTGGTTTTTTTTTTTGAGAGGCTCCAGTTGAAATATAGCGCAGAATAGGTACAATAGACCTATATGAGAGGTGAAAGTTTGATTGGTCTTGAATCTGAGGGGCAGAATATGGACTGCACCAATCATCTCTTTCTCACTGTTAGGCAGTTGTGGTTTTTAACTCAGCGTAGAAACACTGAAGAGAAACCTCTTTTTCCCTTATCTTGTGCTTCTTTCTTTTTGAAATGCCTGCTAGTTATAGAGTCATAGAAGTTTTACAGAATGGAAACAGGCCCTTCAGTCCAACCTGTCCATGCTGCCCAGTTTTCACAATTAAACTAGTCCCATTTGCCTGTGTTTGGTCCATATCCCTCTGTACCCATCTCATCCATGTACCTGCCCAAATGTTTCCCAAATGACAAAATTGTATTCACTTCCACTGCTGCTTCTGGCAGCCCATTCCAGACACTCACCACCATCTATGTGAAAAGAAATTGTTCCTTTGAAACCTTTTCTCTCTCACCCCTCTCACCTTAAACCTATGCCCTCTTGTTTTTGACTCCCTACCCTATCCATGCATCTCATGATTTTATAAACCTCTATAAGGTCACCCCTCAGCCTCCTATGCTCCACGGAAAAAAGTCCCAGCCTATTCAACCTTTCCTTATACCTCAAATCTTCCAGTCCAGGTAGCATCCAAGTTAATCTTTTCTGAGTATATTTTAGTATGTACTATATATGGTGTATTTAATACATTCTTGTATAGTTTATTGTGAATGGTGGCTCAGTGGTTAGCACTGCAGCCTCACAGCGCCAGGGTCCTGGGTTCGATTCCAGCCCCAGGTGACTGTCTGTGTGGAGTTTGCACATTCTCCCTGTGTCTGCGTGGGTTTCCTCTGGGTGCTCTGGTTTCCTCCCGCAGTCCAAAGATGTGCAGGCTATGTGGATTGGCCATGTAAATTGCCCATAGTGTTCAGGGGTGTGTGGGTTATAGGGGGATGGGTCTGGGTGGGATGTTCCAAGGGTCGGTGTGGACTTGTTGGGCTGAAGGACCTGTTTCCACACTGTAGGGATTCTAAAATGTCGTTGGGTATGTCAGTGCCCATTTCTCAGGAAGGATGTACTGGCCCTGCAGCAGGTTTGGAGGAGGTTCACAAGATTGGCCCCAAGAATGAGAAACTTAACATATGAGGAAGGTTTGAGACTCTGGGATTATAATCATTGGAGTTTAGGAGGATGAGGGGGAATCTAATTGAAACTTAGAGAATACTGAATGGCCTGTTCAGAGTGGATGTTGGGAAGATGCTTCCATTGGTAGGAGAGACTAGGACCCGAGGGCACAGCCTTAGAGTAAAGGGAAGACCTTTTATAACGTAGATAAGGAGAAACTTTTTCAGCCAAAAAGTGGTGAATCAATAGAATTCACTGCCACAGAAGGCTGTGGAGGCCAGGTCATTGAGTACATTTAAGACTGAGATAGACAAGTTCTTAGTTATCAAGGGGATCAAGGGTTACAGGGAGAAAGCAGGAGGATGGGGTTGAGGAACTTATCAGCCTGATTGAATAGTGGAGCAGACTTGATGGGCCAAATGGCCTAATTTCTGCTCCTATGTCTTATGGTCTTATGGGTATCCTATGTCTATTCTCACTGATTCAATTACATCCTCCAATCCAAATTGCCTAACAATAGTCAATGCCCAAAATACCCTGTTCCTTTTCTTCCTTCCTATTGTCCCTGAACTCAGGTCACTGTTTATCCCTTGGAAGAACATCTCATCCCTTTACTTGGGTAAGGGGACATAAGACTCCATTTTATCCGGCTGTGGAATGTCAACACGAAGGTCAGTGCCTGAAGGAGCTGTGTGACTGAGGTCACATGCTTCAGGAGAAATTTGGAGAAGTGACTGTGCTGTGTCTGTGCAGAAGCTGGACAGATTCTTGAAAATGAACTTGACCAGAGGAATGTTTAGCTAAGAAACCACAGCCTCAGCTTTCCCACCTACAACCATAATTTTTAGAAATTCTATAATCATCTCAAAGACTATTCTTGGAACTATTTTCTTTGAACTACCATTTTTGTCATTGTGAGTGCAGTGCAATAGAGCTCATCCCTTCCACAATATCCATTCCCTAGTATTCTCACCTCAGCAATATCCATTCCCTAGTATTCTCAGCTCCGCAATATCCATTCCCTAGTCTCCTGACACTTTCACAATCTATCATAACTTCCACAATATCATGGGGAGGCATTGGCTTGGTGGTGTTAATCCAAAGACCTAGGTAATGTTCTAGAGACCTGGCTGTCAACCCTGTTACAGATGCCCTCTAGGGAAGGAAACTATTGTCCTT
Source organism: Ginglymostoma cirratum (assembly GCA_024137785.1). Lineage (NCBI taxonomy): Eukaryota > Metazoa > Chordata > Chondrichthyes > Orectolobiformes > Ginglymostomatidae > Ginglymostoma > Ginglymostoma cirratum. Next base: position 3,509,787 of record JAHRHZ010000277.1, on the reverse strand, counting down.
ACTTGGTCTGGACCACGTGACCCCAGGCCCACAGCAATGTCGTTGACTCTTAACTGCTCTCTGGGCAATTAGGGATGGGTAATAAATACTGATCTGGCCAGTGATACACTCATCCTGTGGATGAATTTTAAAAATACATTCTCCCGGTCTACTAACTTCCAGAATTACCATTCTGCTGCTACTCCAAATCTCTCCCAAGGCTTACCTCCTTTATACCCTAATTCTCTGATAATATCCATCCTTCTAAAACCTTTGAATTTTATCCCTCTGGTACTTTAACTCCTTCAGCGACCATCCGTCTAGTGCCTATCTCTTCCACGAAGCTCCTACCATGCTATATGACCACCTGCTCTACCTTTGTCAGCACTTTCTGTAAGTTCCTTTAAACAGTTAAACAAGAGAATACATAACGTACAGTCAGCTGCCTAACACTTTTACTGTTTGCTGCTTGCTGCGTTTCCGTCGAAGAAGTATGTTTAGTGGCTGGAGCTGTGCCGGACGGTGTTCAACCGTAAGAGGTGAAGAAACGTCATTCACACTTTGCAGTTTTGCAAAGTTTCACTAGCTCTTGCAATTTTCTCAGGGATGCAAAATAAAATTCTCATGCAAAGTCAGCCTGTGTACAATGTGGGTGTTAGGAAAACACCCTTCCACAGCTAATCTCTGCAGTTTGCAATCATTTTCCAATGCAGAGACTGATGCTGCACAGTGTGTGAACTTTTTGTTGTTTTATTTTCCACCCCCCCGACCTTCTCTGTCCTCTTTCTGAAGTCTGTGTTGAGAAATCAAATTCAGGGCGATAAATTGTCCATCTTTCCTTGATGTTTACATTTACAGAGGCACAGGTATCGAATCATACAGGGCAGAAAATGACAGGAGAAAGGAAGATGTTGGAAGCCACAGTCAATAAATGTGGAGCTGGAAAAGCACAGCAGGTCAGGCAGCATCTGAGGAGCAGGGAAGGCCACTTGGCCCATTGTGTCTGTGCTGATGAAAAACTTTTCTAACTCTTCGCTAGTTCCAGCACTCGATCCATATCTCTGAATGCTATGACACTGACACTTCAAGTGCTCATCTAAGTACTTTTTAAAGGTTGTGAGGTTTCCTGCTGAAACTACCTTCCCAGGCCATGCATTCCAGATCCCCACCACACTCTAGATGAAAACATTTTGCCTCAAATCCCCCTCTAAACCGCCTGCCCTTCCCCTTACAATTCTGACCCTGTTGTTATTTACCCTTAGACTAAGGGGTACAGTTGCTTCCTATCCCATCTTGTCCATGCCCCTTACAATCTTACACACCTCTAAAAGGTCCCTCCCTCAACCTTCTCTGCACCAAAGAAAACAAGCCGAGCTTATCCAGCCTCTCTTCATCGCTGAAATGTTCTGTCCCAGGCAACATCCTGGTGGATCTCCTCTGCATCCTGTCCAGTGCAATCACATCCTTCCTAGAGGATGGGCACCAGAAGTGCTCCAGCTGTGGCCTAACCATAGTCCTGTACAGCTCCAACAATATCCTCACTGCTCTTATAATCTATTCCACATCTGATAAAGACAGGTTTCCCGTATGCCTTCTTAACCACCCTATTAACCTGAGCTGTCACCTTCAGGGATCTGTGGACAAGTAGCCCAAGTTCCCACTGTTCCTCTGATCTTCCTGGGATCTTGCCATTTGTCGAGTACTCCCTTGCCTTGCCTTGCTTCTTCTTCCAAAGTCCGACACTTTTCAGGATTAAATTCCATCTACCACTGATCTGCCCATCTGACCAATCTGTCTATCTCCTCCTGTAACCTAACCTTCTTCCTCACTGTGAATTTGTAAAGCAATTTCCATCAATTTCTGTAGAAGGGTCACTGGGTCCGAAATGTTAACTCTGCTTTCTCTCCACGGATGCTGCCAGACCTGCTGAGTTTCTCCAGCAATTTCTGTTTTTGTCTCAGGCTTCCGTGGTTCTTTGTTTTAATCTTAGTGGGGGTGTAGGATAGGAATTGTATTGGGGTGTTTATTAACCGCAGAAGATCTCACTGCTTTTTACTGCCAATGAAGTACTTTTCGAATGTCATCACTCTCCCAATGTAGACTACATGAGGAGAGATGTGGAAGTTTGGTGGTGTCCTTGCGTTTAATACTCCAAAAACTCAAGTTAGTGATCTGGGGTCAGGGGTTCAAATCCCACTATATCAGCTGGTGGAATTTCAATTCATAAATATAGCATATGAAGCTAGTCATGGCAATGGTAATCATAACAATATGGTCTAAAGAAGACCAATACTGGACTCGAAATGTTAACTATTTCTCTCTTGGCCAACATTCTTTATTTTTGAGCCCTAACAAATTGTTGTTAAAAATCCATCTCCTGTTCTTTAGGGAAGAAATCTGCTGTGTTTACCCAATGGCCTCCCAGAGCCACAACAATGCAACTGAGTCTTAACTGTTCTCGCTTCAAGATCAGTCGTGAGTGGGTAACAAATGTTGGCATTCCCATTGATGCTTACATCCTGACAAAAGATTTTTAAAACTTGTTTACTCATGGGACGTGGGCATTACTGTCCGGGCCATTGCCCATCCCTAATTGCCCCCAGAGAAGGTGGTGGTGCGCTGCCTTCTTGAACTGCTGCAGTCCTCCTGCTGTGGGTTGACCCACAATGCCCTTAGGAAGAGAATTCCAGGATTTTGACCCAGTGACAGTAAAGGAATGGTGATAAATTTCCAAGTCAGGATGATGCAGGGGTGGTCCTCCCTTGTATCTGCTGCCCTTGTCCTCCTAGATGGAAGTGGTAGTGGGTTTGGAAGGTGCTGTCTGAGGATGTTTGGTGAATTTCTGCAGTGCATTTTGCAGATGGTACACACTGCTGCTACTGAGTGTCGGTGGTGGAGGGAATGGATGCTTGTGGATGTGGTGCCAATCAAGCGGGCTGCATTGTCCTGAATGATGTCGAGTTTCTTGACTGTTGTTGAGGCTGCACTCATCCAGGCATTCCTGGGGGGCATTCCATCACACTCCTGACTTGTGCCTTATAGATGGTGGACAAGGTCTCTGGGATGTCAGGAGGTGAGTTACTCATTACAGTAGTCCTAGCTTCTGGCTTCCTTTTGTAGTCACTGTGTTTATGTAGTGAGTTTCACTGAGCTTCTGGTCTATTAGAAACCCCAGGATGTTGATAGTTTGTGGGGAGGGGAGGTTATGATTCAGTGATGGTAACACCACTGAATGGCAAGGTGGTTAGATCGTCTCTTTTTGGTGATGGTCATAGCTTGGCATTTGTGTGGCATGAATGTCAATTGCCACTTGTCAGCCCAATCCTGGATCATGCCCAGATCTTGAACTGGGCAACATGAACTGCTTCAGTATCTGAGGAGTCATGAGTGATGCTGAACATTGTGCAGTCATCGGCAAACATCCCCTCTTCTGACCTTATGATGGAGGGAAGGTCATTGATAAAGCAGCTGACGATGGGTTGGACCAAGGACACTACCCTGAGGAACTCCTGCAGAGATATCCAGGAACTGAGATGACTGACCTGTAATAAACATGACCACCTTCCTATGTGTCAGGTATGACACCAATCACAGGAGTTTGCCCCCGATATCCATGGTCAGTTCTTTGTACAGTGCCTGTTCCTTGGTCCATGGACGGCACCCTGGCTCAGTGGCTAACACTGCTGCCTCACTACGCCACATTCAATTCCACCCTCGGGCGACTCTCTGTGTGAAGATTACACGTTCTCCCCATCTCTGAGCAGGTTTGCTCGGGTTTCTAATTGGCAAAATGAACAACAGCAATGAGGGAAAATTAATTTTAAACAAAATCAAGATGTCACTATCAAGGCTAGTTGTTGGTGCCCACGCCCTGTTGTACTGTTCTTGGGGTGAGAGGTTTCATGGGGTCATTTCAGAGGATGGTGAAGACTCCATCCTATAGCTGTGGGTCCGGAGTCACACGTAGGCCAGACCAACAGGTTCCCTTCAGATTTAGAAAATGACATGAATTTTATTTTTTTGAGAACAGCTAACAATGCTCACCAATACTGAAACAGGAAAAGTAGGCCTTAGGTCTCATGCCCAGCCCAGCCCTTAGGTTGGGTGAACCAAGAGGGAGAGGGAACAAGACCACTGACCATTGGAGAAGAGAAAACACCCCTCTTTTTCAAGGTCTCTATTGAGGACATTTAGGGCAGACGGATGTCAGCCAGGGCTCTCCTGAATGGATGCTACCGCCACTGTTAAAACACATATCCAAGTTCTAAATTTAGATGTATTTGACAGCAAGGCATCACTGCTAAGAGTAGCCCTTTCCAAATCACTGGACCCACAGGCACTTCAGTAAAACAAACCAGGGTATAAGAAACACAAATACAAATAGAGCAGCATTTCTGAGCTGAAAGCGTGTGCAGCCTGAACATGATTCTCAGACATTTTGTCAATCAAATGCTTTCCACTTGCAAAACAGAAGAAAATTGTCCTCGATATGTGGCTTATTTTAATGAATTTCTGAGTTGTGAGTGTGATCGGCATGGCAATATTTAATGCCCATCCATCATTGTCCTTGAGAAGGTGAGCTTCCATATCGAACTGCTGCAGTCCTTGGGCTGTAGGGAGTCCCACAATGCTGTTGGGAATGGAATTCCAGGACTTTGACCCAGTGACAGTGAAGGAACGGCGATATATTTCCAAGTGAGGATGGTGAATGGCTTGGAGGGGAACTTGCAGGGGGTGGTGTTCCCATGTCTCTGCTGTCCCTTGTCCTTCTAGATCGAAACATTGTGGGCTTGGAAGGTGCCGTTTAAGAAATTGCTGCAGTCCAACTTGTAGATGGTATGCATGGCTGCCATTGAGCCTCAAGGCTTCTTGGCTAACAAGGGAATAGAATTGTCACACATGCTCAGGAATAAAGGCTTCCATCTCTGGGACCACAGCAGCATATCTCATGTTGCTTGTTCACAGACAGTACACTGCTAGGAAAGGCGTAGTGATAGCTTTTTCAAATTTTGGATAAAGCAATGCACTTAATCTTACAATGAAACCCTCTCCCAGAGTACAACACAATCCCTCTGAACACATGCAGATGTGAGGACCCAATCTGACATGGGGAATAAATGTTGTCCCAGCCCTCAACCTGTAAATAAAGAAATTATCAGGTGGATTCCGCTGATACCATTGAAACAACGAAGCATACAGATGCTGTTTGACCCACTCTGATTGTGGTTCAGGGCAGATAGCGATCAATTAAAATTGCAACTCAAGTCACAGTGTGTGCATATCCTGGTCCTGCCCTCAGCTTTATTCTTGAAATAAGGCATTGCACATTTATTCAGAGATAGTAGGAACTGCAGATGCTGGAGAATCTGAGATAACAAGGTGTAGAGCTGGACGAACACAGCAGGCCAAGCAGCGTCAGACGAGCAGGAAGGCTGACATTTCGGGCCTAGACTCCTCTGATGCTGCTTGGCCTGCTGTGTTCATCCAGCTCCACAGCTTGTTATGTCTATTGCATATTTATTTTTGCCTTTGACGCTTAATACACCCTTCTTGAAGCTACGGCAGTTTCTCACTGTTCCATATTTAGAATCGATCACTCAAAGCCTTTTGAAAGCATGTGTACATTTTCCATGAACACCTGGCCTCCAAGCGACCTGAGGAGGTGACTGAGGCTAACATGAAATAGGGGACATGATAGTCTAGAGGTTATTTTACCCAACCTGTAATTCAGAGGCAAATGACTGACAGTGCTGCCAATCTGCAACAAAGACGGAGAATGTTAAAGAAACTCAGCAGGTTCTGGCGGTGTCTGAAGGACAGACACGCCACAGATTTCTCTCGCCACAGACCTGCTGAGTTTCTCAAGCATCCTCTATGCTTGTGTTAGTAATTCAGAGGGTGTTGATAGGGCTGTGAGGCTAGCTGGTAAAACTTAAATTAAGTTAAAAAGATCTGGAATATAAATAGTGAGTGGGACAACCCCCAAGAAGAAGGTTGTAAGAAATACAAGGAGTAGGACGTTCGGCCCCTCAAGCCTTCTCCGCCATTCAGTAGGATCAAGGCTGATCTGACATTCTTCAGACCCACTTTCTTGCCCTTTCCCCATAACCCTCGATTCCCTGACTGACTAAGAATCTATCTCAGCCTTCAACACGCACAAGCGTGGCACTGTGGCTCAGTGGTTAGTATTGTTGCCTCACAGCACCAGGGGCCTGCATTCGATTCCAGTCTTGGCTAACTGTCTGTGTGGAGTTTGCACGTTCTGCCCGTGTCTGTGTGAGTTTCCTCCGGGTGCTCCGGTTTCCTCCCACAGTCCGAAGATGTTGCAGGTCAGATGGATGGCCCCATGCTAAATTACCCAGAGTGTCCAGGGATGTGTGGGTTAGCCATGGGAAATGCAGGAACAGTGTAGAGGGGCAGGCCTAGGTAGGATGCTCTTCAGAGGGTTGGAGCAGTCTTTGATGGGCCAAATGGCCTGCTTCCACACTCTAAGGGTTCTGTGATTCCACGACTCTGGCCCCACAGCTTTCTGTGGCAAAGTGTTCCAAAGACGCATAACTCACTGAAAGAAGAAATTTCTCCTCATCTCAGTCTTAAATTGTCTTCCCTTTATGCTGAGACCATGCCTTCTGGCCCTAGACTCTCCTATGATGGGAAACATCCCCTCAACATTTACCCAGTCAAGCCCCTTAAGAATCCTATATGATTCAATGAGATTACCTCCATTCTTCTAAATTCCAGTGAGTAGAGTCCCAATCTGTTTTGCCTTGGCTCATAAGACAACCCTTCCCACACCAGGGATCATCCTAGAGAAACCTCTGTGCACTGACTCCAATGAATTGATATTTTTCATTAAATAGGGGGACCAAAACTGCTCACAATACTGCAGATGTGGCCTCACTAACATCTCAGACAGTAGGACCTCCCGACTCTTACACTCCAACTCCATTGAAATAAGGGCCAACAGTCCATTAGCCTTCCTGATTACCTGCTGCTCTGTGTGCTATCTTGATGGGGTTGGAGGGTTTGAGATACAGGGAGAGGCTGAATAGACTGGGGCTATTTTCCCTGCAGCATCGGAGGCTGAGGGGTGACTTTATAGAGGTTTATAAAATCATGAGGAGCATGGATAGAATGAATAATCAAGGGCATTTCCCCACGGTGGGAGAGTCCAAAACTAGAAGGTGTAGGTTTAAGGTGAGAGGTGAAAGATTTAAAAGGGACCTAAGGGGCAACTTTTTCACACAGAGGGTGGTGCATGTATGGAATGAGCTGCCAGAGGAGATGGCGGAGGCTGGTACAATTACAGCATTTAAAGGCACCTGGATGGGTATATCAATGGGAAGGATTAAGAGGGATAGGGGGCAAATGCTGGTAAATGGGACTAGATTAATTTAGAATATCCGGTCAGCATTGACAGGTTGGACCAAAGTGACTGTTTTCGTGCTGAACATCTCGATGCCTCTATGACTTTTAGGAGTTAGATATATTTCTTAGGGCTAAAGGGAATGGAGGAGAAATTGGGAACGGGGGACTGAGTTGGACAATCAGTGGTGATCATCTTGAATGGTGGAGCAGGCTCGAAGGGCCGAATGGCCTACTCCTGCTCCAATCTTCAAGTTTTCTATGTTGAGTCTGTCGTGCTGTTGAATAGGACTGTGGGTGATTTGACTGAATCACGTTCTTGCCTGCCCCTTTCACACTGTTGCCTAATCAAAAATCTATCTCTGTCTGCCTTAAAAATATGTAGAAGGTTCTGTTTCCACTTTCTTTTCAGGAAGAGAGTGTCAAACACTCACCATCGTCTGTGAGAGAAAGCGAAACTCTTCAACTCTGCCTTAAATGGGCGAGCCCTTCTTTTGAAATGATGATCATTGAGAATCATTGAATCTTAACTGACTGCTGATTGATGTTACAAACCACTCAGTTCAAAGGCAATCAGGGATGGGCAACAAATGTTGGCCTTGCCAGGAACACCCTCATCCCATGAAAGGGTAAAAGATAATACCCAGGGGACCCTGTCATGACTGATTAATTGCCTGGTCACTGTTGCATTGCAGTGTGTGGGAGCTTGCAGTGTGCATGTCGGCAGCCATGTTTCCCCACACCGTTAAAATGGGGACTAAATGTCAATAGTAGTTCACCCGCTGTGAAAGGTCCTGAACTTCGCAATGTAAAAACACAATGCTCTTTCCTGACCCAAGTCAATCTTGGTCATCGCAATGATCATTTAACCATTGGGAATAGCATCAGGTCTCAACCCATTCCTTTCATTGACACGGCACATTCACAGGCCCTTTCCCTTTGCTTGGATGTGGTTCTCCCTGTGCTGGGGTCTTCCTCCATTACCTCACTGAACTGGCCATTTTTCCCCTTGTGGCTTTATTAAATGAGCATTGGTAGGTTCCTGACTGCACAGATTTTGGAACCAGGTTGACTGGTCTCCAATCACACTATCCAAAGCCTATTTCAAACCAGGGGCTGCTCAGAACTTTGTTCACTGACTTATAATGGCACTCAGTCAGGCAACAGCTCCAGCCGAATATTTTAACTTTTATCGCCCCTCCACGAAATTTCTCCTCGCCTCTCCCTTTCTCTGTACCTACAACCCTCCAAGAAATCCTCCTGAGCCAGTCTTCAGGCAGGTCAGAAGCAAAAACAGAAATCACTGGAGAATCTCTCAGCAGGTCTGCAGCATCTGTGGAGAGAAAGCACAGAGCTTCCTCAGAACAGTTAGCAGTTAGGAAAAGGTGGTCTTTGTGCTGAAGACAAAGTAGGGAAGAGGGATTGGTGGGGGGAAGGGATGGTGCAAGGGGAGAGGTGTGCAGATGGGTGGAGACAGAGCCCAGAGAGAGAGATACAGAACAGAAGAACACAAGAACCAGGAGCAGGAGTGGGTCATCTGGCCCCTCGAGCCTGCTCCGCCATTGAATAAGATCATGGCTGATCTTTTCATGGACTCAGCTCCACTTACCCACCCTCTCACCATAACGCTTAATTCCTTTACTATTTGTGTATCTATCTATCTTCGCCGTAAAAACATTCAATGAGGAAGCCTCAACTGCTTCACTGGGCAGGGAATTCTGCAGATTCACAACAGTTGAAGAAGCTCCTCCTCAACTCAAAGATAAACCTGCTCCCCCCTTATTGTAAGGCGATACCCCCTCGTTCTAGTTTCTCCCACCAGTGGAAACAACCTCCCTACTTCTATCTTATCTATCCCTTTGTAATTTTATATGTTTCTATAAGATCCACCCTCCATCCTTCTAAATTCCAAAGAGTATAGTGACAGGATACTCAATATCTCCTCATAAACCAGCCCTTTCAACACCAGAATCAACCTCGTGACCCTCCTCTGTACCTACTCCAGTGCCAGTCCATCCTTTCTCAAGTAAGGAGACCAAAACATGTACATAGTACTCCATGTGTGGCCTCACCAGTCCCTATACAGCTGCAGCGTAACCTTCCTGTTTTATGAAAGGGATAAGTAAACAAGGAGATTATGGTTAGCAGGCCAGGACAGATGAAAAGCTGAATAAGTGTTGATAAGAGGTAAAAGTAGGAGAGAATGGGTGAGTTCTACTGAAAGCGGCATGGACGATGTGATAAAAGCTGTAGGTTAGAATGGGTGACTGCGCTAATGGCAACCCATTGACATTACAGGGCTGGGTTTGGGGTGGGTGAAAAACATGGAAGGGTGGAATCGGGCTTTCAAGTTATCGAGCTTGGTATGGAATCCCAGAGGCTACGGGTCCCCAAGCATAAAAAATGACAGGCTGTCCTTCCAGGTTACACTAAGGCTAACATGACCACAGCAGCAAGCCTGTGACAGAATCGTTGGCCAGGTACACGGTGGTGTACCTGGCAACTGGAAGCTCAGGATCTTTTTTTGCAGACGGACCGTAGGCGTCCTGTGAACGGTCACCCGGTCTGTGCTTTGTCTCTCCAATGTCGAGGAGGCCACATTGTGAGCAGCAAAGACAGTAGACTAGATTAAGTGAAGTGCAGGTAAATCACTGCTTCACCTGGAAGGTGTGTCTGGGGCCTTGGATAGTGAGGAAGGAGGAGATAAACAGGCAGGTGTTACACCTTCTGCGGTTGCAGGGGAAGGTGCTGGGGGAGTGTGAGGAGATATTGGCAATGGAAGAGGAGTGTACCGGAGTGTCCCAGAGGGGATAGTCCCTGTGCACTACCTGCCTTGTTGCTCTATCTCCCTATCCCCTCACCTCTCCCTTCCCCTCCCCCACTTCCTCACTTCATTCTCAGCACAATTACTACTATTTATAGACATAGAGTCATACAGCATGGAAACAGACCCTTCGGTCCAACCAATCCATCCCGAACATAATCCCAAACTAAACTAGTCCCACCTGCCTTCTGCTGGCCCATATCCCTCCAAACCTTTCCCTATTCATGTACTAATCCAAATGTCTTTTACACGTTGTAACTGTACCCGCATCCACCACTTCCTCAGGGAGTTCATTCCACAGTCGAACCACTCTCTGTATAAAACAATTGCCCCTCAAGCCTTTTTAAAATTTTTCTCCTCTCACTAGCTGCTAACAGTTCTGATGAAGAGTCACCAGACTTGAAACATTATCTCTGCTTTCTTCTGATGCTGCCAGCCCTGCTGAGTTTCTCCAGCAATTTCTGTTTTTGTTTCGGGTCTCCAGCATCCGCAGTCCTTTGTTTTATTTTTCTGATCTTATATCCGGAGAGTCTCCCCACACCTACAGATAGAGGATGCCTGATTTTCTCCCCAACACATGTCTCCAGCATCCGAAGTTCTTTGCTTATTTCAGGCGTGTCTGATTCGGCCCAGAATTGGTGGCATTGTCTTCAGCTGTCTTGGCACTAGCCTCTAGAATTCCTACTTCAGCTCCCTCTCTTTCTCTCTCTGTCTCTCTTTCTCTCTCTCTCTCTCCTTCCACTTTTTAAGACACTCCTAGCTCTCTGGTCTCCTTACAGGCAGCCCTACAACCTTTGACCTCATGTAAGACACTCCTGGATCTTTGAACTCCTTTGAGGCAGTCCGACATCTTGACTTTATTTAAATACTTTAAGCTATTTGACTAAGTTTGACTCATCTGCTCTCATATCATTGCATGGTTCTGTGTCTCATTTTGCCTGATTACACCCATGAAGGGGTGCTTTCATACGTTCAGGCGCATCATAAACGTAAGCTGCTGCTGATTACACCCTCTCTTGACACCTATGTTCCCAGTTTTTGGAAGGGGATGTGATCAGGGAAAGGGATTGGTCGAGTTTCGACTCTGTGAAGCAAGTGATTGAGGAGCAGAGTGTAGGGTTTGAATCTGGGATCCTGCTGAACTACGTCATCAACACAGAATGCACACTCAACCAGCCATGGGATCCTCTGGAGTTTAAAAGACTTTGGTTAATTTTCTTCTTGCCTTCCTTCATAACTTGTCGATGAAGAACCAACTGATGCTTATAGTTTTGATTGGGTTTTCAAGGCCAACATTTGTTGCTCATTCCTAGTTGCCCTGGAACTGAGAGGCCTGGTGGGCCATTTCAGAGGGCAGTTAAGATTAAGCCATGTTGCTGTGGGTCTGGAGTCACATGCAGACCAGACTGGGTAAGGATGGCAGATTTCCCTTCCCTAAAGGATATTAATGAGTCAGATGGATTTTAATGACAATCAGTGATGGCCTTATGGCCACCATTACTGAGACTAGTTCTTAATTCCAGACTTCCCTCATCTGTTGTATCAGAGATAATAGGAACCGCAGATGCTGGAGAATCCGAGATAACAAGGTGTGGAGCTGGATGAACGCAGCAGGTCAAGCAGCATCATAGGAGCAGGAAAGCTTGACCCTTTCTGATGAAGGGTCTCGGCCCGAAACGTCAAACTTTCCTGCTCCTATGATGCTGCTTGGCCTGTTGTGTTCATCCAGCTCCACATCTTGTTATCTCTTCCCTCATCTGTTTATGTTCTTTTTCTCTCAAATCTCTGCCTCATTTCCTGCTGATGCCAACTGTCACTGATTTCCCTCCCTATCACACATGCGTGAGCCAGGAGGGTTTTTACAACAATCGATATAGCTCCACAGTCACCGTCACTGAGACCAGCTCTCCATTCCAGGCGTACCATTTGGATTTAAATTCCAGCAGTGCTGGGATTTGAACCCACACCCTCACAAAACAAAGCTGGCGCTCCTAGCCTGGGGACACTAACCCTATGCCAACGTGTCTCCCTCCACAGCCAGCGCTGCAATCTCCAATCAAGATGCCAAGCTGGTTTGTTGTTTTGCAGACGTTTCGTTACCGTGCTGGGTAACATCCTCAGTGCAGCCTCTGATGAAGCGTCGGTGCGTTTTCCCGCCTGGTTTTTAAACTCTGGGGTCCATTGCGATGGATTGCCTCACTTCCGGGTTTCCTCCATAGAGGGTTTCCTCCTCCTCTTGGCGTAGTTCCTTGTTGCTGCAGTGTGTTGTTGCCCTTTTAAATAGTGTTCGCACGCAGCTTCATTCATGTTTGCTGGGAGGTTCACTATTGAAGTTCAATACCTGGTCGGTGTACTTTCGTTTGCAGTTCCCCATTTGTCTTACGCTCTACCATGACGTCCAGGAATGGGAGCTGTTTGTTCTTCTCCTCCTCTCTGGTGAATTTTATTCCAGTGAGGGTGTTGTTTATGAGTTTGTGTGTCTCTTCTAATTTGGTCCGTTTAGTGATGACAAAGGTGTTGTCTACGTAGCGTATCCACAGTTTAGGTTGGATTTGCGGAAGGGCAGTCCTTTCCAGTCTTTGCATCACTGTTTCTGCTATGAGTCCGGAGATAGGTGATCCCATGGGTGTCCCGTTGATTTGCTCATATTTTTGGCCGTTGAAGGTGAAGTGGGTGGTCAGGCAATAGGTCCAGTAGTTTGAGCATGTTGTCCTTGGAGACGGTTTCACTGGGGTCGTGTTCTTGTTCAAGTAGTGTTGTCATTGATTCCCTCGCTAGTGCTATGTCTATTGATGTGAATAGGGTGGTGACATCAAACAATATTATGGTCTCTTCGTCCTCTATCTTTATGTCTTTGATGGAGTTGAGGAATTCTTGGGCTGAGGGGATGGAGTGGGGTGATTTGTTGACTAGGTGCTTGAGTCTTCTTTGTAGTTCCCTGGCTAATTTATGCAATGGGGTGCCTGGGAGGGAGACTATGGTTCTGAGGGGGACTTCTGGCTTGTGCACCTTAGGGAGGCTGCAGAATTGAGGTGCGCTGTTTCCAAGAGGAGGAGGAATACCTCTTCCAAGTGTTCAAGGATAATGGATATCCAAAGAACTGGGTCAGGAGATGCCTACAGGAACAACATCAGAAAGATTCTACACGCCCCGACACACTCATCACACTACCCTATATCAGGAACACGTCAGAACTCACCAGAAGACTTCAACGACCGCTGGGCATCAGAGTGGCACACAAACCCACATCAACCCTATGACAAGTGCTCACCCGAGCTAAAGACCCACTCCCCACCATGGACAGGACCAATGTCATCTACAAGATCCCCTGCAGAGACTGCGAGAAACACTACATCGGACAGACAGGAAGGAAACTAACAACAAGGGTACAACTGGCTACAAAAAGACACGACCAATTCTCACTCATCTCAATCCACATGGACAAGGAGAACCACGACTTCGACTGGGACAACACCAAGATCCTGGGACAGGCTAGGCAGAGACAAGCACGAGAATTCCTGGAAGCATGGCCCTCCACGAAACAGGCTATTAATAAACACACTGAACTCGACCCCATATACATTCCACTATGGAGGAAACCCGGAAGTGAGGCAATCCATCGCAACGGACCCCAGAGTTTAAAAACCAGGCAGGAACACACACCGACGCTTCATCAGAGGCTGCACTGAGGATGTTACCAAGCACGGTAATGAAAAGTCTGCAGAACAACAAACCAGCTTGGCGAGCCAACCAACCTCAACACCTACAACCGGAGCTACAGGTCTACTCCAAAACCTTAGAATCAAGATGCCACTTCAGCATGAGCCCATGTTGGCCATTGAGCAGAGAGGCGAGAAGGGGATTTACTGTGAGTTATGACTCTTTATGGTGACACAAGGGATTAGTGGGTTAGCACTGCTGCCTCACAGCACCAGGTGCCCGGGTTCGATTCCACCCTCGGGTGACTGTCTGTGTGGAGTTTGCACATTCTCCCTGTGTCTGTGTGGGTTTCCTCCCACAGTCCAGAGATGTGCAGGTGAGGTGGAACAGCCCATAGTGACCAGGGACGTGCAGGCTTAGGTGGATTAGCCATGGGAAATGCAGAGTTACAGGGATGGGGTGGGCCCTGGGCAGGATGCCCTTCAAAAGGCAGGTGTGGGCTCAAGGGGCCGACTGGTCTTTTCCCACACTGTAGGGATTCTCTGAAAGACCAAGAAGCAGAGTTGGGAGTGTACCTGAGAGCTGAGAATGTAGAAACAGTGAGGAGGGCAAGGAACCGTCATGTTTAGAAGGAACCATTGAAGGCTTCTGTGGCGGATGAACTGAGGCCAGGAGTAGAATCAATCATTGAATCATAGAATCCCTACGGGGTGGAAACAGGCCCTTTGGTCCAACAAGTCCACATCGACCCTCAGAGCATCCCATCCAGACCCTTCCCCTATAATCCACCTAACCTACACATCCCTGGACACTATGGACAATTTAGCATGGCCAGTCCACCCTCATGTGCACATCTTTGGACTGTGGGAGGAAACTGGAACACCCGGAGGAAACCCACACAGACATGGGGAGGATGTGCAAACTCCACACAGACAGTCACCTGAGGGTGGGATCGAACCCAGGTTCCTGGTGCTGTGAGCAGCAGTCCTAACCATTCAGCCACCGAACCACCACTAGGATGGAATCGGGTGATTTTGAGGCAGCAGAATCAGAGTCTCAGTGACGGAGTAAATTTTGCAGCTGATCCCAAGATCAAACGTGACACACATGTTGGAAACAGTTCAGGTTAATCGCTGGCTGTTGCCATGGAGATGATGGCATTGGTGGTAAGCCAATGGAGTGTGGGACATATTAATGCAGGCATGGTTTCACTGCATTGTGGGAGATAGGGAAAGCCACACCACAGATGGTCTCGTTTCTCACAATATTTTTGTCACAAGAAGCTCATTTGCATCACAAAGTGCAAAGTATATTTTATCCTGGAGCAAAACAAGTCTCTCCTCTTGATGTTTGCTGAACAGCACATTCTGGTCAGAAGGTGAGGAGGTGGTGACTTAGAGATGGAGAATAACATTCACAGCAACCTCCACCTCTCACTTTCCCCTGTCAGCGCAGATCATTGCTGGAGCAGCTACAGCACGGGGTTAGACACAGAGTAAAGCTCCCTCTGTACTGTCCCTATCAAACACTCCCAGGACAGGGAGAGCACAGGGTTAGATACAGAGTAAAGCTCCCTCAACACTGTCCCAATCAAACACTCCCAGAACAGGGACAGCACAGGGTTAGATACAGAGTAAAGCTCCGTCTACAATGTCCCAATCAAACACTCTCAGCACAGGGAGAGCACGGGGATTAGACGTGAGGCTGTTTTCTCTAAGTGTTCTGTTTCTGATATTGTTCCAACAACATAACCAACCCCTTGAGAAAGCAGGAACTGCAGATGCTGGAGAATCTGAGATAACAAGGTGTAGAGCTGGATGAACACAGCAGGCCAAGCAGCATCAGAGGAGCAGGAAAGCTGATGTTTCGGGTCTGGACCCTTCTTCAGGGTCCAGAAGGGTTCAGACCCGAAACGTCAGCCTTCCTGCTCCTATAATGCCACTTGGCCTGCTGTGTTCATCCAGCTCTACACCTTGTTATCTCAGATTCTCCAGCATCGGCAGTTCCTACTCACCCCACTGCAGAGATGCTATTTTTGAACCTTTTTTTAAAGTAATATTCTTTAGGAATTTGTTGAATTGGCCTGGTTTGCATTCTGAGTCGATATTTTTCAGGTTTATCAACATTAAAGCTGGCACAACTGTATAAGCAGAGCTTCTTAACACCCAGTGTCATTGACAGAGATAATTGCTGATGTCTGACTCTAACAGTTAGCAATCCTGCCCTCTGGTGCCTCTCTGAAAAGTTGCAGCACTTTCTACCAAAGTGTAATTTTGGAACACTACACGTAGAAACTGTAGCAGGCTATCCAGCTCCTTGAGTTTGCTCAGCCATTCAGTTAGTTTACAGCCAACCAGTATCTCAAAGTGACTTAGCTCTGTGTACATGCTGGGCATTGCTTCTGTCCTTTACCCCTATAAACATATATTTCCCGTGAGGTCCTGTAACCAAGGTGTGGCCAAGTGAGGAACAGCTTAATGGGGACTGAGAGACAGAAGTGGAGAGGCAGAGATCTTTTGGGAGGGAATTCCAGAATGGATGAAAGAGACCAGTTGGGAATGTTCCAGAATTGGAGGAGGCTGGGGAGAAGTTTGATAGCCCCAGAAAACAGATATGTTGTGTGATAGGTTAGAGAGTCATAGAGTCCTCCAGCACGGAGACAGGCCCTTTGGCCCAAATTGGCCCATGCCGACCAAAATGTCTATTCATGCTAACCCCATTTCCCTGCACTTGACCCAGAAAAGTCCTAGCTTGTCCAACCTCTCCCTGTAACTCAGTCCCTTGAGTCCTGACAACATCCTTGTAAATTTCTTCTGCACTCTTTCCAGCTTAATGACACCCTTCCTACAGCAACGTGATGAAAACTGAACACAATACTCCAAGTGCAGCCTCACCAATGTCCTGTACAACTGCAACATAACTTCCCAACTTCTGTACTCAGTGCCCTGACTGATGAAGGTCAGTGTGCCAAAAGCCTTCTTCACTGCCCTGTCTACCTGGGACTCTACTTTCAGAGAACCATGTACCTGAACTCCAAGGTTCCTCTCTACCACTACACTCCTTACAGCCCTATCGTTCACCATGAAACTCCTACCTTGATTTGACTTTCCAAAATGCAACACCTCACACTTATCTATATTTTCTATTTCTCGGCCCACTTCCCCAGCTGATCAAGATCCTGTTGCAATTTCTGATAACCATCCTCACTGTCCATGATACCGCCTCAGTTAGTGTCATTTGCAAACTTACTAATCATGCCTTGTACATTCTCATCCAAATCATTGATATAGATAACAGACAGCAATAGGCCCAGCACTGACCCCTGAGGCACACCACTAGTCACAGGCCTCCAGTCTGACAAACATCCTCCTGCTATTACTGTCTGCTTCCTATCATCAAGCCAATTGCATGTCCAATTTGCCGACTCTCCCTGGATTCTATGCGTTCTAACCTTCCAGAGCAACCTACCATATGGAACCTTATCAAAGGCCTTGCTGAAATCCATATAGACTATGTCTCTTGCTCTCATCAACTTTCCCAGTCACTTCATCAGAGAACTCTAACAAATTTGTGAGGCATGATCTCCCACGTACAAAGCCACGCTGACTACTCCTAATCAAACCCTGTCTTTCCAAATGCATGTTTATCTTATCCTTTAGAATTTTCTCAAGTAAATTACCTGCCACAAGTGTTTAGCTTGCTGGTCTATAGTTCCCAGGATTTTCCCCCTTTGCAGCCCTTCTTGAATAAGGGCACAACATTTGCTAACCTTAATATCATAGACAGTGCGTGAGAGACCGTTTGGCCTATTGAGTCACCCCGAACCTAAAATCCCCTAGCCTACATTTCCATGGCTAACCAAGCTACCCCATGCACTATGAGCAGGTCAGCAAGGCCAATCCACCGAACCTGCACATCTTTGGACTGTGGGAGGAACTCCACAAAGACATGGGGAGAATGTGCAAACTCTACCCAGACAGTCTCCTGAGGCTTGAATCAAACCCAGGTCCCTAGCGCTGTTAGGCAGCAGCGCTAACCACTAAGCCACTGTGCTGCCTCAATGCTATGGGTTCTGTGTGGTTTGAATGAAGCTGATAGTAGGGTAAATGCTACCTGTTTAATTCTGCAGGCCTCCAGCTGAATCGACCGCACCGAACCATGTCTTAGTTTCCCACGAAATGCTTATCCGAGTGCGGTTGTGAAAGTTGTCCCTCCTGAAACACTCCACTCATCTACAATGTAGGTTCCTAGCTCTAATACGCAACCTAGTCCTGTTCCTGGAATAGTAGGAACCGCCGATGCTGGAGTCTGAGATAACAAGGTGTGGAGCTGGATGAACACAGCAGGCCAGGCAGCATCAGAGGAGCAGGAAAGCTGATGTTTCGGGTCTGGACCCTTCTTCAGAATATTTTGTGAAAATTTTCTGAAGAAGGGTCCAGGCCCGAAACATCAGGTTTCCTGCTCCTTTGATGCTCTCTACTCCTGTTCCTATTTTCTATGTGCCTACAAATGGCATTATATTAGTGTGTGATTAATCTGCACCCATTTCTAGTGTTGGAACCAGTAGATTAAACTTGCCTTGTAGGTTCTTTTGAATTATTTCAATGTGCCATCAGCACTCCCTGCTCTGTTCATCATCTGCAGCAAGAAGGCAATGGCCTAGTGATTAATATCGCTGGACTGTTATTCCAGAGACCCAGGTAATGTTCTGAGGACTTGGGTTCAAACACTGCCATAACAGGTGGTGGAATTTGAATTCAACAAATATCTGAAATTAAGAGTCTAATGATGACCACGAATCCATTGTTGAGAAAAAACCCATCTGGTTCACTAATGTCCTTTAGGGTAGGAAACTGCCATCCCTACCTGTTCTGGCCTACATGTGACTCCGGACCCACTGCAATGTGGCTGACTTTAAACTGCCGATGGGCAATAAATGCTGCCTAGCCAGCAATGCCCTCACCCTGCGAATGAATAAAAAAAAAAATTGCGTCAATATGTGTCTAATTTTGCAGCTGGTCAATGCTTTTTAGAGATCGACAACAATTCTTAAAAGCGAGGTGCGTTATGTCTTCTCGGAATGTCTCCAAATGTCAGTCCCAGGCTGTGATATTTTGAACCAATACCCGACTTTTCTGACAATGTAGTACTGGAAGTCTTGAGGCAAGTGTTGGGGAGAAAATCAGGCATCCTGTATCTGTAGGTGTGCGGGAGACTCTCCAGATATAAGGTCAGAAAAATAAAAAAAAGGACTGCGGATGCTGGAGACCCAAAACCAAAACAGAAATTGCTGGAGAAACTCAGCAGGTCTGGCAGCCTCTGTAGAAAGCAGGGCTAACGTTTCAAGATTGGCAACTCTTCATCAGAACTGTTAGCAGCTAGTGAAATCGTGGTATTTGTGCTGAAGGTGAAGTGGGAAAGTTGTGGGGGGAAGGGGAGAAACAAGAACAAGAAACGAAGAACAATGCAGCAGAAGGAACAGGGTCTCCAAGCCCTGCCATACTACAAATGCCCTCACTTACAGGACATGTTGTATCTTTTCCTTGTTTTTGTGTTTCTAAGTTTCATGCCTGATAGGGTGCTCCCAAAGGCTGTTACCTCTGGTGTGTTTGTAGACACAATATTTGATTTGATTTACTGTTGTCACATGTCCCTGTATTCCCTTCATATTCATGTTCTTTGATATTATCAGGAAGCTGTGGGAACAAATAGCAGTGGAAATAACACAGTGTGGAGCTGGAGGAGCACAGCCAGCATCAGAGGAGCAGGAAAGCTGGCATTTCGGGTCGGGTCAATTTTCCTGCTCCCCTGATGCTGCCTGCGCTCCTCCAGCTCCACACTGTGTTATCTCTGACTCCAGCATCTGCAGGTCTTACTATCGCTGAGTGGTGGAGATAGTTTGGCACGTGGATCAAGCCTACCAACCAGATCAAATCATTTCGGGTGATCGACCACTTACTACTCTATTACATCTTCTATCCAACTGGGTCAATCCTGAACAGAGAAAGAGCAGAAACAATCAAACCATGTTGGAGATGTGAGGCTCCTAATGAAACCACTGCCCAGATTTCTGGCTGGTGCCAAATTGTACAGAAGCAGTCAGGGTGAATAAGTCCATCTGCAAATTTATTAACCTGTCAAGTATTGCTCTGTGCCCTGTACCCACATCATCCAGTTATAGACAATGTCCATCAGTCAACACCCAACCCAAACACGAATATGCTTAAACTCCTGTCAATGCACGGCAAATGCTCGCACCTCATGGCTCGCACTCATTCAACTATGATAACCACATCAATACTGGGGAAAGCGCTTATCACGTAGGTTTGTTAGTGAATGGGAGGGGATGTATTGGAGAATACTGCCACTGGTTATTAAATATGTGACCACCAGGCAGTACGGGGGTTGGGGTGTTATTTCCTCGCCCTTTTTGTAATCCAGTTGTATCTCTTCCTTCCTTTCGTGCTTCTCAGTTTCTCATCTGATCGGGTGTTCCCAAGGACTGTTACCCCTCGTGTGTTGGAAGACACCTTATTCGGTTTGATTTATTATTGCCACATGTACCGAGATGCAGTGAAAAGTTTAGTTCTGTGTGCAGTACAGGCAGGCCATATCATACAAAGTGCATTAGGATAATAGAGCAGAGCGAGGAATACAATGTTACGGCTGCAGAGAAAGTGCACAAGGAGTGAGAGCAACATTAGATTTAAAAATTGAGAGGCCTGTCCATAAGTCTAGTAACAATGGGGCAGAAGCTATTTTTGAATCTGGTGGTTTAAGAGAGACACTGGGAAATACGATGTGGTAAAAGAGGCTAAACCAATGGGATTACTTAAGGTAGTGAAGGAAATCCCAAGAGAAGTCGAGTTGCTGCAGGAGAGTGCACAGCTCAGTCACGGGCTGGATAGTAGCATAGTGTCCAATCTTTTCAAAGACTTCACCTGTTGTGGGTAAGGTTTACTCAGGTAGAACAGGGGGATTGGGTAAAGAAGTTAACATATTGAAAGAAATGGAAGCTGGTAAGCCTCTAATAGTAAGAGATGAAAGTATTTGTACCCCTTCTTTAATGTTGCCCGAGAGAGTGATAATCAGTGGAATAGATGGAGAGAGAATTAATGTTTTCCCTGTGTAAGATAAATCTGGAAAGTCCAATCAAGACTGGGGATAATGGCAGTAATGGAAAGTGTGTCTATTCCACGAATACAGTTCGTTCTTGGAAATGATACAGCTGGATCTCAGGTGGGATTGATGTCCACTGCAGTGGAAAAGCCAAAAGAAAACTAGAGAAATGAGGAGCTAAAAGGAAAATACTTTGGATTTTTTGCCAGACTGTGTGGTGACAAGATCCCACTGACATAAGCTAAAACAAGAGGGGAAGACCAAACAGAAAGATAAAGGAGATGTGGCCCAGTTAGCTGACACACTGTTTGAAGAAATAGTAAAAGTAAAACCTGAACAGATAGAGGATCAGGCAGAAGGTTTTAGTTCTGAAAGACCAATGGAGTTACAACAAAGAACAGAAAATTACCCTACAGGAACAGGCCCTTTGGCCCTCCAAGCCTGCAACAAAAAGATGAGACAATAAAAGGTTTATATCGTAAAGCCTGCTTGGAAAAGGAATAGGAATATATTCCGGAATGTTATTACCTTAAGGATAGAATTCTAAGGCGGAAGTGGAGACCTTGGCAAGTTAGTGCACAGGAAAAATGGATGGAAGTTCACTGGATTGTTTTTGCCGGTAGCATACAGACGGGAAGCATTGTGGGTAGCACAGGACTTACCTAGAGGGAGTCACCTAGGAGTGAGGAAGTCTCAGGCTAAGGCACAGAAGCATTCCTAATAGCTGGGATTAAATAACGATGTGATTGAATTTTGCTGAGCCTGTCATACATGTCAGACGGTAGGAAAGCCCCAGGCAGTAATAAAATCAGCAGTTTTGATGCTAATTCCTGCATTTGAAGAAACTTTCATGTGGATTATGATTGATTGCGTAGGTCCCTTTCCTAAAACTAAAAATGGGAACCAGTATTTGCTCACCCTAATGGATATGTCTACCAGGTTTCCGGAGGCAATTCCATTACGGAATGTCAAGGCAAAAAAGGTTATGGAGGAGTTGCTTGCTTTCTTTACCCATTATGGACTACCCATGGAGATTCAATCAGTCCAAGTGTCCAATTTTACAGCCAAATTATTTAAGGAAAAGTTAGGCATCCAACACTTTAATTCCAGTGCATACCATCCTGAATCCGAGGGAGCAAATGAAAGGTGGCATCAGACCCTAGAGACAATGCTGAGGGTCTACTGCCAGGATTATCCAAATGATTAGGTATCTCAAGGATATTATTCACTATTGGAGATGCTGTAAATGAATCGACTCAGTTTACTCCAGACACAAAGTAAGAGGGCCTTTAAAATTAATTAAGGAAATATTAATAGGTCTGAAGTCAGAGATCTCACAGTTGGATTATGTATCTGAGGCGAGAGGAAGATTAAACAGAGTAGGTGAATTAGCTCGACAACATTTGAGGGTGGCAGAGCACATAGTGATGCAAGAAGCAGATAAAAATTCTAAACTTTGTACGTTTGCCTGCGGGCATAAAGTATTGGTGCTGTTACCAGTGGTAGGAGATCCCTTCAAAGCAAGATTTAGTGGTCCCTATCAGATTGAGAAGGAGTTAAGTCAGGTGAATTACCTGGTAAAGATGCCAGATAGTGTAGAGGCATTTAAGAGGAAGCCACATAAGTACTTGAGGACAAAGGAACAAGAGAGTATGTGGCCAACATTAAATGACATATATAGACCAGCCTGATTTGCTTGGGCTGAATAGCCTGTTCTGTTCTTTTGCATCCTGCTTAATCCTGTGCGATAAATGTTCTTCAGGAATGAACCTAGTTTTGTGAGTACCAGGTGGGATAATGTGCTCCAGGATCATCGTAAGCTTAACGTTGGAAAAGTTGAACAATAGGTTTGTTTGAAGAAAGGTCATGGGGATTTATTAGATCTGAGAACAATTGGGACATGACTCAGTGACAAGAACCTAATGTGGAAACCACAATAGACATGCATTTATATTGAAGATGGATTGTTATCAAAGATAATACAGAACAATATATTTTCACAGCTTTGTGCAGAGCTGTGTGAGATCTTGTCATGAACAGGGAAGCTCCCTCATTGTGACTTTTATCCCCTCATGCCAAGCTGTTGTGGCATTCCAGTGTGGCATTCTGGGGCCGAGAGCATGAGGATAATTTTTAATTCCCAGATCCCCAAGTACAGTCCTCGCTGAGCGTGTAGGAGGCCTTGGCTGAGGTCATGCTGTTGTCTGTGGGACTTTGCAGTCAGTTGCAAAGTGGCTACCCCCAGTGGTGACCACATGTCACATATGGCTATTCAGGACTTCCTTCAGTCCTAAGATTGTGGAAAGGCCCTGTATGAGTGCACTTTTTCAGTGCCTGAGCACGTGTAATCGTGTGCTCAGTCAGTTTTTCTCCAGTAGCATTGCGGGCCTCCCAGCTGCTAAAACACAGATAGATTGCTAACTTGGCTAAACAGCAAGGGATGCTGGGTACGTTGGCCAAGTAAAACTCTGAAAAGCCCACACAGCAGCTAGGTACTATTATCCTGGACACGCTACCCCAAACAACTTATCCACTAAACATAGGAGGACCCAGGCAAGAAAGGCACTGGGCCCTGCCACACAAAGAAACTAACAGTAACGAGCCATTCAAATGATCGACACTGTTTCAAACTATTAAGTGTATCTCCCTGATTGGCCACGACTATGGAAAGTGCGAGAAGACCATCTAAATGATATAAAAACAGGGTTCACCCACAGACGTCTCTCTTGGAATCGTCTGAGGCCTTCTAAGGAGACCAGCATGGCAAGAGGCAAGGATCAGGAGACCATCCGGAAGGAGAGAGGGAGGCAACAACTTTGCAGACGCAGAGCCAGAGCCAGAGAGAGAGAGAGAGATAGAGAGAGAGAGACAGAGAGAGAGAGACAGAGAGAGACAGAGAGACAGAGAGAGAGAGATAGGCAGAGAGAGAGAGAGATAGAGAGAGAGAGAGAGAGAGAGAGAGAGAGACAGAGAGAGACAGAGAGACAGAGAGACAGAGATAGGCAGAGAGAGAGAGAGATAGGGAGAGAGAGAGACAGAGAGACAGAAAGAGAGATAGAGAGACAGAGAGAGATAGACAGAGAGAGAGACAGAGATACAGAGAGAGAGAGATAGACAGAGAGACAGAGAGAGATAGACAGAGAGTGAGATATAGACAGAGAGACAGAGAGAGAGAGATAGGCAGGGAGAGAGAGACAGAGAGAGACAGAGAGAGACTGTGTAAATCTACAAGACACTGGGGAAGCATTGAAACTCAAGGGGCTGGATAAGATTGGAGATAGTATGTTTGGTATTAAAAATTGTCGTAACTTTGCTCCTAATAAAGTTGGGACTGTTTAACATTGGTATTGGCTTGAGTTTGTATTGATTTCACTGCTCCGGTATTGTGGAACACCTACGCAAATTCATTCTTAACATTCTGGTCAGGGCCAGCTAAATTATTTGATGGAGAGACTAGACAATGCTGGTCTGTGGAAGACAAGGTGTCAGCCAACAGCTGAAAAGCCAACTTTCTGAAAACATGCAGTGCCCAGAGAAGATAGGATACTCCGCTGCCATGTAACCACCAACGTTCTGTGATTAAGCCTCACACCTGAGGAGTGGTCTCTTCAGCAAGGTACTGGGCATCAGAGTCTGATTGAAAATCAGCTACAGCTAACGCCTTCAGGAAATGGGGGAGAAATTTGGAGCGAAAACAGAAGGGTGATGAAGAAAATCTGGAATTAAAAACTAGTCTCAGCAAAGGTGGCCATGAATGATTGTCGTAAAAATTCCCATCTGGCTGACCAATGTCCTCTCGCGACGGAAATCTGCCATCCTTACCTGGCCTGGCCTACATGTGACTCCAGACCCACAGCAATGTGGTTGACTCTCAATTGCCCTCTGAAATGGCAGAGCAAGCCCACTCAGTTCAAGGGTAATTAGGGATGGGCACTAAATGCTGGCCTTGCCTGCAATGCCTACATCCCATGACACAACTTGTCCTTTTTGTTTTTCACAACCTCAAAGTGCACTTTTCAGTCATTGAAATCCTGTATTTTTTGAAGGGGTGTTGTGATATATGAAACATGGCAGCCCAGCTGAGCAAAGGAACCTCCTAAGATTGGGATGATCATTTCAGCGATGTTGGCTGAGATAGACATTGTCCAGGGCACAAGGGACAGTGATCCAGCCCCTCTTTGGATTTACATTTCTGGCAGTGAGAGAAGACAAAGTCACGATCACTTAGAAGATAGCACCGCTGTGCATCTTTCAGGCTGATCTTGCGGTTGCACGTCTGGTGTGGGATTTGAACCACAACTTTCCGAAGCAAGACTACAGTCTGCTGAGGGATAGCTGAGCTAGACAATTGCATGGCCACAGACATGACGAACCACAGCTTATGGTCTTCATCTCGAGTGATGACGTCTGTTAGCAATTTTAACGTTTTGCTACTATGCACATTGTTGTAACCACTTAAAGCAATGGAGAGAGAGTTTGGTCATGATGTACAGACGGAGAGAAAGATAAAGCTGCATCTCACCTCTTTTTTAACAACACTGCGACAATTTGGCCATTTTAAAAGGTTTTACTTAATGTATTTGTCCTGTCAATGCATGCAGTTTTGTCGAGGTGGGGAATGGAGGAACAAAATCAATATCGCTTTCATCCAAAATTAATCACTTAATCACACAGCCATTAAAATGTACTTGAATGGATGCCCCTTGCATTGATCTACTGCAGGCCCATTATAGAAAGACAGTAGTATTTACCTTTCTAACTTAAGTTCTTATTTTTCTAACTTTTACTGTGAATCGCCATAAGGTAATATAACTTACATTTCTTTATGTCTCTATTTTGCACTAAGATTTGTGCCTGGTTACTTTGTACCTAAGGTGGGGTTACATTGTAAACTTTTCATTGTACTCCTGTACTTCTGCATTTCAGTACTTGTGACTATAAACCTAATCGCAATTGTAGTGGGCTCTTGAAATATGCTCAAGGAAAAGGGCCTAGTGAGGGAAAATAGGACATGTGTAGATTTCGATAGTTTTGGAGAAGCGCGTTCAAGTGTGATGCATAGAACGAGACACAAAAGTTCATCCGAGCATTAACCAATGATTTTACTAAGGATTTAGCATACGTTCATTGGTGTGCATCTATTTTTAAAACCATCAATCCTGCATACTTTCTTAACAGCCGCTCAACTTGTTTATTGAACAGACCCATGAGTTACAGGTTCGATGTGTATTTGAAGCATTCACAAAGAGGACCGATGAAGTTTCTGTTAAATCTTCTTGGGACGTGGTTATCACTGGTTGGACTAGCATTTATTGACCATCCCTTGAGAGGGCAGTGCTGAGCTGCCATCTTGAACTGGTTCAGGTCGCGTGGTTGTGGGCGTTTACCCCCAATGCTGTTAGCGAGAGAGTCCCAGAGGTCTAGTTAGCGGCAGTGAAGGAATGGAGATATAGTTGATTTGGCAAAGAAAACGCAAGTGGAAATTTTGGATTGGCATCTGTTCGATGATCAAACTTGATGGCCACACAGTTAATGTTGGTGATATGATATTTGGAGTGGAATATTAGAATGTCAGAACATCAAGAGGTGATTGGATAATTAATGGGACACAGTCAGATTAGCTAGACAGAAACTATTTCTGATGGTTTGTGAGATTAGAGGCCAGGGTCATAACCTTAGAAATTAGAGTCAGACCTTTCAGGATTGAAGTTACAGGACACTTTTACGCACTGATGGCAGGTAAGGATAAGATCTTCCTTTTACAATAGTCATTGATGCTAGCTCAGTCTTAGAATCCCTACGGTGTGGAAACAGGCCCATCGGCCCAACACAGCACACCAATTCTCAGAGCATCCCACTCAAACCCATCCCCCTATAACCCGATAACCCAACTAATCTATACAGCGATAATAGGTACTGCAGCTTTCCTGCTCCTATGGCGCTGCTTCTCCTGCTGTGT
>JAHRHZ010000277.1:3456138-3482781 GCA_024137785.1 Ginglymostoma cirratum | reverse complement strand
ACAGCGATAATAGGTACTGCAGCTTTCCTGCTCCTATGGCGCTGCTTCTCCTGCTGTGTTCATCCAGCTCCGCACCTAATCTATACAGCCCTGAACGCTACGGGGTAATTTAGCATGGCCAATCCACTTAGCCTACAAAACTTTGGACTGTGGGAAGAAACCGGAGCAAATCCACACAGACGCGAGGAGAATGTGCAAACTCCACACAGGCAGTCACCTGAGGGAGGAATCAAACTGGGGTCCCTAGGACGGTGAGGCACCTATGCTAACCACTGAACCATTGTGCCGCCCCAGAAAGAATGGAAATCATTCACCTGAATTCTGAGACTGATAGATATTTATCAACTTAAGATATGAGAAAAGGCATCCTGTGTGTAGTTAAGCCAGAGATCTTTAAGACTATTTAATTATGTGTCATTGGGTCTAGGCATTGCTGGGCAAAGCCAGCTTCTGTTGCCCATCTCTAATTGTCCCTGAACTGTGTGTCTTCCTCAACTATTTCAGTTCATAGGCATTATTGTGGGTCTGAAGTCACATGC
The DNA here is from genome assembly GCA_024137785.1 of Ginglymostoma cirratum. Taxonomy (NCBI): domain Eukaryota; kingdom Metazoa; phylum Chordata; class Chondrichthyes; order Orectolobiformes; family Ginglymostomatidae; genus Ginglymostoma; species Ginglymostoma cirratum. The sequence goes on along the minus strand of JAHRHZ010000277.1, from coordinate 3,482,242 downwards.
AGGTAAAGATGGCAGATTGACCTCTATAAAGGACATTAATGAATGAGATGGGATTTTATCACAATCGATGATAGTGGTCCTTATCACCATGACTGAGTCTAGCTCTCAATATCAGGTTTTATGAATTTAGTTTAAACCCCACTACCAGGGTCGCCCAGGGCATTAACCTTCAGCATCTGTCTGAATTACTCGTCCATGCTGCCATCTCCTTAAGTGTAGAGCCTTCAGGCATTACATTCTCCCAAACTATAAGTGTTTTCACCCAAAAACCAACTGTTGCCTTAGTTCAGCTGAATCAGAGACATTTAGAGTCATAGAATTTCACAGGACTGAAGGAGGCCATTTGATCCACCATGTCCGTACTTACTCCTGAAAGAGGTACCCAGCTAGTCCCACTCTCCAGCCCTATCTCCGTAACCGGCTAAGGTTGTTCCTTTCAAATAAATATCCAGCTCACTTTTGAAACCTCCTATGGAATCTACCTCTACTATTCTCACAGGCAGTGCATTCCAAATCCTAACAAGAAATTTCTCCCCATCTCACTCCATCTGTCTCTCTGATAATCCTGTATGTGTGATCCCTAGTTGCTGACATACCAATTAGTGGAAACAGAGCATCCTTCTTTACTCTGTCAAAATTGTTCATAATTTTGAACATCTCAATAAGGCCATCTCTTAATCTTCTCTGCTCTGAGGAGAATAAGCCCAATTACTCTAATTTTTCCTTGTCCTTAGAAATCCCTCATTCCTGGTATCATTCTGGTAAACCTCCTTTGCACCCCCTCCAGGGCTTTAACATTCTTTGTTAAGTAAAGTGCTCAGAACTGGATACAGTACTCCAAATGTGGTCTGACCAATCATTTGTTGAGATGTTGCAAGGCTCCCTGCTTCTATTTATAAACCCAAGGATCTTATAAACATTTTTTCTAATGTTTTAACTTGTCTGGACACCTTCAGAGTGTTACCCCGAGGTCCCACTCTTCCTGTACTCCCCTCAGATTTGTACCATTGAGCTTGTATTGTCCCCCTATGTTTCTTCTACCAAATATGAATTATCTCACATTTCTCTGCATTGAAAATCATCTGCAAGATGTCTGTCCATTTGGCCAACTTGTTAATGTCCCTCTGAAGTCATTCAGCATCATCCTCACAATTGACTATTCTCTCTAGCTCAGTACCACCTGCAAACTTAGAGATTTTGCCCTCAGCGTATGTTTCCGAATTGTTTACAAAGTCAGGAAAAAAGCAAGTGTCCCAACACCGATCTCCACTTTCAACTCATCTCCAATCTGCCAGATGCCTGTCGATACCTACCCTCTGTTTTCCATCTTTGAGTCAACTTCCAATCCGTGCTGCTAAGGACCCATCAATCTCAAACTTTTCGAATTTGCTAACCGACTTGGCGTGCGGCACTGTATCAAATTCTTCCTGGAAGTCCAAATACACACCATCCACAGCATTACCTCATCCACTGCCTGCGTCACCTCATCAAAGAGCTCAATTAAATTTGCCAAACATGATCCTGCCCTGAACAAAACCATATTGACCGTCTAGAATTAACTTATTATTCTCTAAATGTATATTGACCTTTTCCTGTTTTGTGGCCTTCATCAGTTTTTCCACTGTTAATGACAAGCTCACAGGCCCATAGTTTCCTGGCTTATCTTCTGCTCTTAAATAGCAATATCTATGTTGGGCAACAGTTCCTCAATTTGCTCCCTTGCCTTTCTCAGCAATCTAGGGTGCGTCCGATCTTGGCCTCGTGACTTCTCTACCCGGAATAGTGCTAGCCATTTTTTAAAATTTGTCAGTATGCTGCTGAGATGCTCAACACCCATATTTTAAACTGGGTCATTGTCACCATTTTCTAATTTGGTCAAGACAAAGCAAGGTATTCATTTAGTTCCTCTGCCTTACCCTTTTTGCAACGTATCCTGCTTCTTCCTTATGGGCTTCACTCTATCCTTCACTAATCTTTTGCTATTAATATGTTTGATGAACATTTTACCATTAGCACAACCTGCCATCCTTTCCTCATACTTTCTCTTAACCTTCCTTATTCCAGCCTTAGCCTCTCTCCCACATTTGAGATACTATTCCCAATTTCTATTGTTGCTATTATTCTGCTATGCATCATATGCCTTGTTTTTCTTTTTACTTTCTCATGAATATCCTTAATTATCCAAGATACTCAAGCATTGGATACCCTATATTCATTTATGTACCTAACCTGCACCCTATTCATCTCTAATATAGCCAAGTGTACAGCTGGATGAACACAACAGGCCAAGCAGCATCAGAGGAGCAGGAAAGCTGACGTTTCGGGCCGAGACCCTTCTTCAGAAAATTCCTCTGATGCTGCTTGGCCTGCTGTGTTCATCCAGCTCTACACCTTGTTATCTCAGATTCTCCAGCATCTGCAGTTCCTACTATCCCTATTCATCACTCTTTTGAAAGTTTTCTATTTTTCATTCACTGTTTAATCCACTTAAATTCATTTCCAATCAACATCTCCAGTTCAACTTCTACACTCTTAAAATCTGCCTTTTTCCAGTCGGCGATCCTTTACTTCCTTTTTAATCCTTTTCCAACTTTGTATACTTTATATTATGATCACTATTTCCCAAATGGACACCCAACTCTGATATTCTCCGCTTGGCCTGCCTCATTTCCTAGGGCCATATCCAATACAGCTCCCTCCCTGACAGGACTTGGAAATGCACTGTTCCAGAAAGTTGTTTTGCTCACAATGCTGGAATTTCTCCCCTTCTGTATCTCATACTTTACCTTGTTCCCCATCTATTGGAGAGTAATTGAAACCACCAATTATTACAACCCTAATTTGGCCTGCAGATTTCCATAATCTGCCTCCAAGTGCTCTCTTCTATTTCCTATCCCCGATTTGGAGGTCTGTAATAAATACACAAGGACACTGCCCACTTCCTGTTTTCTACCTCCAACCATACAGGTTCTAATTCAATAAACTGCATCTTCATCAAGGGTTATGCTACTATCTTTGACCAACACTGCTACATATCCTACTCACCTCATTCCTCCTGAAAACCTTATAATTTGGGAAATTAAGCATCTAGTCCTGTTCTCTTCTTTTAAAAAAAGGAACATGTTACTCACTAAAACAGGAAATGTTGGGAGGACACAGAGTTAGAGTTGGATGTTTGAGAATGGTTTATGGTTCTGTTCAGAAACCATTGTTCCATTTTCATTTCCTCATTCCCTGGTTTCTCTTTTTGTTTCTCACTCTCCTTGTTCCAGATATTCTTTGGCATGTTAAGAATATTTGGAAATGTAGATTTTTCATGTTCTTTGAGAAAGGTGGGCTCTCTCTGTGACATGAACATTTCTCACTGCAAGCAAAGTTACCCCAGTTTCAATGTCACCTACCCACAGCATTTGTTCAACTTTTACAGCCTCCGTTCACAGACCACAAAACTCCGGTGGGAAGATCTTAAAAGAGGCACAGAAGTCAGAAAATGCAGATAGTGTGGGTCGGAGAATCATTAAAAATGTACCACGAAGCTATGTAACAATGCCTAACACTGCAGAATGTTGAAATTTGAGGTTGCAATGTGGGTGGCTTTCTTCCTCTTTTGCACAACATTCACCTGAGATCGTTTTGTAGCTTGTGTTCCTGAGCCACTTGTTCAAGTTTCCGGTTCAGTTTGCTTTGGTCAAAAATGCCTGCAGTCATCAAGATGACAAACCCAAGTAGGCAGAATGGAGCATGTCTCCATTTCACGGGACATAATGGTCACATGAATGCAGAACTGAGCCTGTCCCCACAGCCCACGATGTCCGCAGCCTCAATGCTCAACACTGTTTTACCCTTCCTACTCTTCCTGACTCTGAAGATCCCATTGGGATCTTTAGCCTGTGTCTCCCTGCCAAAGAACTCAGACATGACCCGAGGAACAGTAGAGGTGATGTTTTGAGTCACCCGAAACATCAGCTTTCCTGCTCCTCTGATGCTGCCTGACCTGCTGTGTTCCTCCAACAGCGTACTGGGTTCTCACTCCAGCACCTGCAGTTCTTGCTATCTCCGACATGACCTGCCCATGACGAAGCCATGTTGACTGTCCAGCATTGACTTATTTTTCTCTAAGTGTGTGTTTACCTTCTCCCGCATTATGGCTCCATCACTTTTCCCATTATTGAAGATGACTCTGTAGTTTCTTGCATCCATTTTTGCCCTTTTCTTAGACAGCAGTGTCACATTTGCAATCCTCCCGCCCCCTGGGACTAGTCCTGTGTTCAGAGGCATCCGGAAAATTTTTGACAACGGTTCTGCAATTTGCCCACTTGTCTCTCTCAACAACCTAGGGGGTGTCCCATCCTGGACTCGTGACTTCTCTACCTGGAATACCGCCAGCCTTTTTCTTAAGTTTGTCAGTAGGCTGTTCAGTCGCTCAAACTGGGTCATTGTCACCATAACTTGGTCAAGACAAAGCAAGGTATTTATTCAGTACTTCTGCCTTACCCTTTGCTTCAGTGAGCATCATACCCTGCATGTTCCTTACTGGCACTCCTCTATTCTTCACTAATCTTGTCCTGTTAATATGTTTGAAGAACGTTTTGCTCTTTGTTTCAGCGCAGTCTGCCATCCTTTCTTCATGCTTCCTCTTAACCTTCCTTATTGCAGCCTTAGCCTCTCTCCCTCATTTGAGATACTCTTCCTGATTACTATCACTGTTACTATTGTCAGGTGAAAATATTACAAGCACAGGGCCGACGAGGGAAGATATCCCGGAAACATCCTCTCTGACATCCACAAGCTATTGAAACCAGTCGAGGAGATCACACAGATGAAGTGCCATCTCTGCCCTCACTCTGACTCACTCTCAGACACAGCTAAGAACTAGTTCACACCAACAACACACAGAGAGTCAGTGCCCTCCACACCAGCTGACAGCACATTCCTTAAGTTTACCGCTATCTGGGAACAGTTAAAACGTAGAAGCATTACGACACAGAATGTGGTGTTTTCACTCATCACTCTTGCACTGAACGTCTGTAGGAACATAGGAAGTTGAGGGGTGACCTATAGAGGTTTGTAAAATCATAATGGGCATCGATAAAATGAAAGGCAGGTATCTTTTCCCTAAGGTGGGGGATTTCAAGTTGAGGGGGCATAGTTTTCAATTCTTTTTAACCAGAGAGTGGTTTACATGTGGAATGAACTTCCAGAGGAAGTGGTGGATGTGGGTACAGTGACAATGTTTAAAAGACATTTGGATAAGTTCATGAATGGGAAAGGTTTGGAGGGATTTGGGCCAGGAGCAGACAGGTGGGACTAGTTTAGTTTGGGATTATGGTCAGCATGGACTGGTTGGACCGAAGGGTCTATTTCCGTGCTGTAGGACTCTATGACTCTATGTTTCCATAAGGTCAGCTGATGTCCATTGACACTCTAATGGGCAGAGGTCTAATCCTGTTTGCTCTTTCTTTCTAGGATATGCCCTTTATCCAATGATTGAGTCAGTGACGTTTCTCTTCATTGCTGAAATGAAGCTACACTATGCTCCAGCTGTGGTCTCACCAACAAGCGCAGCAAATGCTGGAGAAATTCAGCAGGTCTGGCAGCATTTGTCGAGCCAAAGCAAAGTTAACGCCTCAAGTCCGATGTGACTCTTCTTCACAACTTCAATGAATGTAGTTTAGTTCAGGACTCAAGGACTGAAGAGTCATGTTGGACTCAAAGCATTAACTGTGTTTCCCTCTCCACAGATGCTGCCAGGCCTGCCGACTTTTTCTCTGCCTGTTGCAGAATTCCAGGGTCCGCCGTATTTTGCTTTTATTTGAGTGGTCTCACCAAAGCTGGGCACAGCTGCTGTATAATCTCCTTACATCCTATTGTCCTTCATTGATAGAGGGATGGAGTTTAAAAGCAGGGAGGTGATGGGTGCTGATGAGGCCACACCGGGAGTACTGTATACAGTGTTGGCCTCCTTACTTGAGAAAGGATGGACTGGCAGTGAAGGGGGTACAGAGGAGGTTCACTCGGTTGATTCCGGAGTTGAGGGTGTTGGCTTATGAGGAGAGACTGAGTAGAATGGGACTATACTCATTGGAATTTAGAAGAATGAAGATGAGATCTTATGGAAATATATACAATTATGAAGGGAATAGATAAAATAGAAGCAGGGAGGTTGTTTCCACCAGAACAAGGGGGCATGGCCTCAAAGTAAGGGGGAACAGATTTGGGACTGAGTTGTGGCAGAACTTCTTCTCCCAAAGGGTTGTGAATCTGTGGAATTCCCTGCCCAGTGAAACAGTTGAGACTTCCTCACTTAATGTTTTTAAGGCAAAGGTAGACAGATTTTTGAACAGTAAAGTAATTATGGATTACGGTGAATGGGTGAGTAAGTGGAGCTGAGGCCATGAAAAGATCAGCCATGATCTTATTCAATGGTGGAGCAGGCTCAAGGGGCCAGATGACCCACTCCTGCTCCTGGTTCTTATGTTTTAATGGTTGTGTTCCACTCCATTGCAGTAATAATGACATTCCTAATGACGTTCTGTATCTGCGTACTAACTTTAAGGTTTATGTAACTGGGACATGCGGATCCCTCTATACCATTAGGTTCTGCATCCTGTCTCCAGTTAAACAATGTACTGCTTTTCCATTTTCTTCACCAGAATGGCGAAGTCACATTTCTCCAGGTTATACACCAGCTGCTACATTTTGTCCACTCCCTTGATCTGTCTCTATTTCTTTGCAGACTCTCTACCTCCCCTTCACAACTTACATTCCTACCTGTCTCAGAGTCATCAACGAATGGAGTTACCGTACATTTGGTGGCATTATCCAAATCATTGACACAGATTGTAAATACATGAGGAGTCAGCATTTGTTCCCTGAGGCACTGCTCTAATTATAGCTCCCCAATCTGATACAGTCCACCCACCCACACTGTTTCCTGTTGGGCAACCAATCTGTTTGGCCTGATGACCCACTAATCCTTGCAACAAGTGTTTTTACCTTGTGTAGCAACCTTTGATGTGGTACCTTATCAAAGCCTTTGGAAACCTAAATACACCACGTCCACTTTCTGTTGCTACTGTTAGCACATTAAAAAAGAAACTCCCTAAGATTAATACAATATAATTTCTTTTTCACAAAACCATATTGACTATGCCTGAACACATTGTGTTTTCCTCAACATCCTTCTACAATCTGCTTTCGAATCTAATATCTTCTGTATAACAGATGTTAGATTCAATGGCTAATAATTTCCTGTTTTCTGACTCCACTCCTTTCTTGAATTAAAAAAGACAGATTTGCAATTTTTCTAATCTGCTGGAATCTTTCTCAGCCCTACACCCCTCCCTATCTCTGTATCCTCCTCCAGTCCTATAACTCCCCCATCTCTATATCCTCCTCCCACCCAACACGCCTCCCTATCTCTTTATCTTCTTTCAGCCCTACCATCCTCACTATCTCAGTACCCTCCTCCAGCCCTACAACCCTCATTATCTCTGTATTTTCATCTAGCTCTCACTGTCTCCACACCTTTCTCCAGCCCTGTAGCCCTGACTATCCTTGCACTCCGTTTAAGTCCTCCCACCCTCTCCTCTAGCTTTACAAAACCTAAAGGAATTGATGTGTTCCTCTATTTCTGCCCTTTTGTGTTCTGCCCACCTCCTTCATTTTTAAGTTGGTGGCCACCTTTACAACCAGCAAGCTTTTAAACATTGGCCTGCCCTGTCTTCACCTCCCCACACTCCTTAAAGATTCTCCTTGAAATTCACTTTGGTGCACTCAAATAATGGTGTCTGACTCTCAGTCACGAGGTTGTGACATAGAGTCCAAAGATTTTGGCATTTCACACTCCAAATGGGTTGTACAGTTGTACGTGCTGTCATTCTGTTGGGACAGTCACATCAAAAAGCAACTAGCCTAAACTGAACTCCAGTCCACATTGCTACAGAGTCCCTACCATGTCGGAGCAGACCATTGAATCCACACCAACTCTCCAAAGAGCATTCCAACCAGACCCTGAATTTCCCATGACTAACCCATACATCCCTGGGCACTATGGGACAATTTAGCATGGCCAATCCACCCTAACCTGCACTTCTTTGGACTGTGGCAGGAAACTCACACATACGCAGGGAGAACATGCAAACTCAGCACAGACAGTCACCCGAGGGTGGAATTAAACCTGGGTCCCTGGGGTTGTGAGGCAGCAGTGCTAACCACTGAGCCCCCCTAACAACTGAGATAGCATACTACCCTATCTGAGAACTTTATTTCCATTAGCCACACACATCATGAAACAAACCCCACTGATTAACTGGCCCCCCATGTTTATGCAACCAATTCAAACCTAATCAGCCTTGCATTAATATAACCTTCGCGTGTTCACCCAATCCATCATGTCTCAGCCGTTCTCTAAGATCATATCAGTTGATATCATCCCAGCAGTTGTAGGTGGATGGGAAAGATCCCATGGCAACGCCTTGCAGGAGAGCAAGCACTGTGTCCCAAAGTGCTGACAATTTGTTCCTCAATGTAAACAACTTCACTTTAACTGGTCTGACGATCTGATTACTGATACATTACAATTTGTCCAAGCTTGCCATGTCTAAACTGGCAGCAATGTTTCTTCTCGTTGAGCAGTGGTCACACCTGCAAGAACACCCAGAGAGGGGAATAGATAACACAGTGTGGAGCTGGAGGAACACAGCAGGCCAGGCAGCATCATGGGAGCAGGAAAGCTGACGTTTTGGGTCAGGACCCTTCTTCAGAGAGAGGGGAATGTTGTCTTTGCTTGGCAAATGCAAATTCTTCCAACCAACCTTTGAGATTTCGGTAACAAGTCCTCCACTCGATCTGTGGAGGAGATGCACCTCTCAAACCTACATCACCGTTTGTATCTCTCCACAATTGAATAAGGGGTATCGCTGAGTCCCCAACATTGGCTGCACAGAGTCCCAACTAATTCCGAACCTGTTAGTCATGGATCACTGTCAGCTTGGCTGGTGGAGTGCAGTTCAAAGCCTGCCACAGCAAGACAAAAGGCGCTAGACAAATGCAGGGCATCCTGTCTTTCTCCACCTTGTTTTATGTGGCTCAGCCATATGCGGGTCTGACTCTGTGTGAAACGCCTTGGGGGTTTTCTTCAGGCTGAAGGGCCCAGCTGGCCCGCTTTATGGGGGAATAGCGTTTGCTTGTCCGAGTCCCAGGATCTTGGATTCGATTCCTGCCCCAGGCATTGAAACGCAAAACCTGGGTTCGCTCTTCAGTCCGGTGGATGGTGTTATTAAATTGCAGGGGGTTCCAGGAATGGACGGTATGAGTTATAAGGAGAGGCTGGAAAGGCTGGGACTTCTTTCCCTGGAGCATTAGAGGCTGAGGAGTGACCTTATAAAATCATGCATGACATGGTTAGGGGTAAATGGCAGGCAGCTTTTGGAGGTACTGCCTTTCAGATGTGACATTAACATTACAGGCCTGCCTGCTTTCTAAACTGGATTTAGACTTCACATGTCACTGCTGAGGAAAAACCGGGGAAACAGCTTGTTGTTCTCTCTTTGCTGTTTGTGGGAGTTTGCTAGGTGCAAAATAATTCCTGAATAGAGTCATAGAGGGTAAGATTTTGGAGTCCATTGTAAATGATGAGATTTCTGAATATTTGGAAGTGTATAGTAAAACAGGGCAAAGTCAGCATGTTTTCATCAAGGGGAGGTCATGCCTGATAAATCTGCTAGAATTCTTTGAGGAAATAATGAGCAGGATAGACCAAGGAGAGCCAATGGATGTCATCTACCAGGAATTCAAGAAGGCCTTTGATAAGGTGCCACACAGGAGGCTGCAGAGTATGATAAGGGGTAATGGTGTTAGGGGCAAGGCACTAGCATGGATAGAAGATTGGCTGTCTGGCAGAAAGCAGAGAGTAGGGATAAAGGGGCCTTTCTCAGGATGGCAGCTGGTGACATGTGGAGTTCCACAAGGGTCAGTGCTGGGACCACAACTTTTCCACTTTGTACATTAGTGGTCTAGATGAAGGAACTGTGGGCATTTTGGCTAAGTTTGCCAACGATACAAAGATAGGTGGAGGGATAGGTAGTATTGGGGTGGTGGCGAGGCTGCAGAAGGACTTGGCCAGGTTAGGAGAGTGGGCAAAGAAGTGGCAGATGGAGTACAATGTGGGAAAGTGTGAAGCCATGCACTTTGGTAAGAAGAACAAGGGCATGGACTATTTTCTAAATGGGGAGAAAATGCAGAAGTCTGAAGTGCAAAGGGACTTGGGAGTCCTAGTCCAGGATTCTCTCAAGGTAAACTTGCAGGTTGAGTCAGTAGTCAGGAAGGCAAATGCAACTTTGGCATTTAGTTTGAGAGGACTTGAATATAAAAGCAGGGATGTACTACTGAGGCTCTATAAGGCTAGTTCAGGCCACATTTGGAGTATAGTGTGCAGTTTTGGGCCCCATATCTCAGGAGAGATGTACTGGCCCTGGAGCGGGTTCAGAGGAGGTTCACGAGAATGGTCCCAAGAATGGAAAGCTTAACATATGAGGGACGTTCGAGGACTCTGGAACTGTACTCATTGGAGTTTAGAAGGATGAGGGGGGATCTAATTGAAACTTAGAGAATACTGAATATCCTGGACAGAGTGGATGTTAGGAAGATGCTTCCATTGGTAGGAGAGACTAGGACCTGAGGGCACAGCCTTAGAGTAAAGGGAAGACCTTTTATAACGGAGATATGGAGAAACTTCTTCAGCCAGAGAGTGGTGAATCAATGGAATTCACTGCCACAGAAGGCTGTGGAGGCCAGGTCATTGAGTACACTTAAGACTGAGATAGACAGGTTCTTGTTTATCAAGGGGATCACGGGTTACAGGGAGAAAGCAGGAGAATGGGTTGAGGAACTTATCTGCCATGATTGAGTGGTGGAGCAGACTCGATTGGCCGAATGGCATAATTTATGCTCCTATGCCTTATGGTCTTATGGTCTTATCGTCACACAGCATGGAAACAGACCCTACGGTCCAACCAATCCATGCCGACCATAATCCCAAATTAAACTAGTCCCACCTGCCTGCACTTGGCCCGTATCCCTCCCAAACCTTTCGTATTCCTGTACTTATCCAAATGTCCTTTAAACGTTGTAAGTATACCCACATCCACCACTTCCTCAGGAAGTTCATTCCACGCACGAAACACTCTGTGTAAAAAAAAAAGCCTCCATGTCTTATTTAAATCTTTCTCCTCTCACATTAAACATATGCTCCCCTCTTCTTAAAATTCCCCACCCTAGGGAAAAGACACCTGCCATTCACCTTATATATCCCCCTCATGGTTTTACAAACCTCTACAAGGTTACCCCTCAACCTCCTACTCTCCAGTGAAAGAAGTCCCAGCCTATCCAGCCTCTCCTTATAACTCAAACCTTCCATTCCCGGCAACATCCTGGCAAATCTCTTCTGATCCCTCTCCAGCTTAATAATATCTTTCCTGTAACAGGGAGACCAGAACCCCACAGAGTGCTTCAGAAGAGGCCTCACCAACATCCTATACAACCTCAACATGACGTCCCAACTCCTATAACACTAGGACACAGAACAGTACAGCCCAGATAGAGACCCTTTGGCCCAATAAGTCTATACTGCCAAAAGTCAACTATGACCTACTTTACTCTCACTTTCGCGCATTAGATCTGCACGGGGACTAGAGTAGGTCATAATATATATTTGGTGGTCTAGACATTTAAGAGACAATTTGCACGTTGCAAACTTCTACAAACACCAAAGGTACGACAACCAGCCATCTCCCACATCCATCTAACTTGCTATGTGTTTCTTACAGCAACTACAACTTAAAGACTAATTTCTTGGCTAAAAGGCACTCTGGCGTGTCCTGAGGCCAAAGAAAGGCACGGTACAAAGACAGCTCTTTGTTATTGCTCCTTGATGAGAGCTTTTGATGGGAGCTTCACCTGCATATTTCCTTCAGCTGCGCAGTAAGAGGTACCGGGGTGTAGAGGGAGCTTTACTCTGCAGCTGTCCACTCTGTGCATGACTCACGAGCAGCAAGTGCTGACACCAGTTGCCTGAAGTGGAAACTTCTGCTCTCTGCAGTGCTGTCGCACAAGAATTAAACAGCCCACAGTGACCACAGCTGAGTGCAACTGAATTACAAACAAATGCTCTCGCTACTCCCACCGCCTTCAGCGACTGGTCTTCAAAGTTAGCCAGGTCTCATTGTACCTGTCCCCTGCTTCTGCCTAGTCTAGAAATTGCAACAGAAAGCTATATATGGTAACATATTATGCACTGTATTCTGTTAAATACTTAAACGCACTGGGGCAGCATGGTGCCTCAGGGGTTAGCACTGCTGCCTCATAGCCCCAGCGAGCTGGGTTCCATCCCATCCTTGGGCAACTGTGTGGAGTTTGCACATTCTCCCTGTGTCTGTGTGAGCTTCCTCCCACAGCCCAACAACGTAGAGGGTAGTTGGATTGGCCATGGGAAATGTAGAGTTACAGGAATAGGGTGTGGGTCTGGATGGAATGCTTTTTGGAGGGTCAGTGTGGACTTGAGGGGCAGAATGGCCTGCTTCAACAGTGCAGGGATTCTATGATTAAAATTTGAACGCACTTGCTCTGAGATAAGAAACAAACAACATTATATGTGCAGACACCCACTATCCATATGTACTCCAGACTGGTAGCTCAATTTGCGGAATCCATCATTGGCTTACAGCATGCGATGAAGCAAAACTGACCGCCATGTTTTCCAGGTTGTTTTCATTTGATTTATTATTGTCCCATGTACTGAGATACAGTGAAAAGCATTGCATTGCGTGCTCACCAGACAATCATACCTTACGTATGTACATCAGGGTAATAGAACAGAATGCAGAATAGAGTGTTACAGCTACAGACGAAGATCAAATCTAATAAATGAGAAACAAAAGCAGAAGTTGCTGGAAAAGCTCAACAGGTCTGGCAGCATCTGTGAAGAAAAAAAATCAGAATTAATGCTTCGGGTCCGGTGACCCAATGAGAGGTTCGTTCTAAGTCTGATAACAGCGGGGGAGAAGCTGTTCTTAAATCTATTGGTACATGTTTTCAAACTTTTATATCTTCTGCCTGATGGAAGAGGGTGGAAGAGAGTATAACTGGGGTGGGAGGGGTCTTTGATGATGTTGGTTGCTTTCCTGAGGCTATGGGAAGTGTAGATGGAGTCAATGGATGGAAGGCTGGTTTGTGAGATGGACTGGGCAACATACACAACTCTCTGTAGTCTCTTGCGGCCTTGGGCAGAGCAGTTGCTGTACCAAACAAGGATGCAAGCAGATAGGATGTTTTCTATGGTATGTCCACTCCCTCCATCCCCGACGCTCAGCAGCAGCTTTGTATACCATCTACAAGAAACACTGCAGAAATTCACCAAGGCTCCATAGGTAGCACCTTCTGAACACACAACCACTTTCATCTAGAAGGACAAGGGCAGCAGATACATGGGAACACCACCTTCAAGTTCCCCTCTAAGCCACTCACCATCCTGACTTAGAAATTCATCACTGTTTCTTTACTGTCCTTGGGTCCTGGAATTCCTCCCTAATGGCATTGTAGGTCAACCTGCAGCAGTTGAAGAGGGCAGCTCACCACCTTCTCAAAGGACAACTAGGGACAGGGCAATAAATGCTGGATCCAGCCAGTGAGACCCACATCCCACAAATGAATAAATAAAAAACAGCCCTGAATGTTTCTTTGGGAAAACCTCTCATTCTTCTCCAGAGACTGAATGCTCAATTTAATCGATTTCTATCCTTGAACAACCCACACTTTGAAGGAACCAATTTGAGTGAACATTGGCTGCGCTACCCCCAAGGCTAATGTAAAGATGGAAACTCGAACTTGAACTGCAGTTTCTTGTCATGTCTCCCATGTGCCATGTGTGAGCCTTGTTGATGGGTTTTGGTGCCAGCTGCAATAGTAAACCTGCTCTAAATCAGAAAACACTGGAAATAGTCAACAGGTCTGCCAGCATCTAATGAGAGAGAGAGAGCAGTAGGACGGGGCAGGAACTTGAGTCCTCCCCATCGTGGGTTCGGTTGTGGGGAGGCCTTTAATCAGGAGGGAGGATGATGGGTTGGGTAAATACAGAAACATCAAAAATAGCAGGATGTGTAGACCATTCAGCCCCTCAGCACTGCTCTGCCATTCAAGGTGATCATGGCTGATCAACCAACTCAGAACCCTTAAAGCAGTAAGGGTTTCTGCTTTACCCGTGCATGTCTTTCTCCCTAAAAAACTATCTCTAGCCCCTTCCTGAAACCATTAATTGATTTGGCCTCAACTGCTTTCTGTGGTAGAGAATCCCACAGACTCCCCACTCTCTGAGTGAAGATGTTTCTCCTCATCTCAGTCCTAAAAGGCCTACCCTGTTTCCCTAGACTGCGACCCTAGGTTCTGAACTCCCCGGACATCAAGAACATCCTTCCTCTGTCTATCCTGTTAGAATTTTATAGATTTCTATGTGGCCCCAACCACCACCACCCCTCCCCCATTCTTCTCTGCGATGTATGAGACTAGCTTTCCTGCTGGTGGGCTTCGAGGAGCATACAGGGAGAGGGTCAGTCACTCATTCAGTGGCATCTTTGAGTCTTGTTGAAGGAACCAGCATCAGGGAAGGTATTCGTCCTGAAAGTCACCCTTTACCTCTGTTTCCAATACCCCTCTCAGCCCCCTCAGCCCACCTTATCTGTGATCTCCACACTGCCATACCACCCAAGTCCAGCAACTCCCCCCCAACCCACCCTCATTCTCCCAGCATGACTGAGCCTTGGTGACTGGTGATTGGGTGTACGGCACAGGGCAACCACAATTTCCCTGGTAGCACTACTGAATACAGGAGAGGTTTTCTTTATTCAGTCACAGGATATTCCTGTTAAAGGTAATGCCAATATTTATTGACTATTTCCCTTCAGAAGGTGATGGTGAGCTGCCTTTTGAACCGCTGCAGTCCACCTGCTGTGGGTTGACACACCACGCCATTAGGGCGGGAATTCCAGGATTTTAACCCAGCGTTACTGAAGGAACGGCAATATAGTTCCAATTCAGGATGGTAAGTGACTCGGAGGGGAATTGAAGGAGGTGGTGTTCCCATGTATCTGCTGCCCTTGTCCTTCTAGATGGAAGTGGTCGTGGGTTTGGAAGGTGCTGTCTGAGGATCTTTTTGTCGATGTCTTCTGTTGGCTGGCAGCTCTTGGCGAATGGAGACTCGACCTTGGCATTGATGGTTCCTGGATGTCAAATTGGTTCTGGTGATGCTCCTGTAAGACACTTTGTGATGTTTTGCTACATACAAAGTGCAAGACCAATGCAGGCTCTTCGTGCTGGTGTTGCACTGGAACATAAAAGGAGCTTGAACAGTGCATCCACTCTACTAACACCTTTTACCCCAACCTCAAATTCACCTGCACCATCTCTGATATCTCTCTCTCCTTCCTGGACATCTCTGTCTCCATCTCTGGTGACCGCCTCAAAATTGACATCTATTTCAAGTCCACTGACTCCCACAGCTACCTAGACTACACCTCCTCTCACCCACCTTCCTGCAAGAATGTGATCCCCTACTCCCAATTCCTCCACCTCTGCCGCAACTGCTCCCAGGATGGAACATTTCACTCCCGAACATCCCAGATGTCCTCCTACTTCAAAGACTGCAACTTTCGCCCTCCCATGATCAAATATGCCCTCAACTGCATCTCTTGCATTTCCCATACTTCTGCCCTCACATCCCCTCCCCCAAAGAAAAGTAACGACAGAGACAATATCATCCCACCATCCTCCGTATCCAACGCATCATTCTCCGCCACTTCCACCACCTACAGTCCAATCCCAAAATCAAAGAGATATTTCCCTCCCCACCCCTATCTGCCTTTCGTAGGGACTGCTTTCTCCGCGACCCCCTTGTCTGCTCCACACTCCCCACTAACTATATCACACCCGGCACCTTTCCCTGCGACCTCAGGAAGATCTACACCTGCCCCTACATCTCCTCCCTCACCTCCGTTCAAGGCCCAAAACAAACGTTCCACATTTCGTAAAAGTTCATCTGCACATCCGTCGACCTGGTCTACTGTATCTACTGCTCCCAATGTGGCCTCCTCTACATCAGTGAGACCAAGCATAGACTTGGAGACCCTTTTGTAGAACTTCCGCGCTCTGTATGCGACAAACAACAACACCTTCCAGTCGGGAACCACTTCAACTCCCCTTCCTCCTCCCTGGGTGACATGTCCATCCTGGGCCTCCTCCAGTGTCACAATGATGCCACCTGCAAACTGGAGGAGCAGCAACTCATATTCTGCCTCAGGAGCCTACAGCCCGATGGCCTAAACATGGAATTCACTAGTTTTAAAACTCCTGCCTGAGCCTGGCCCATATCCCTCCAACCCTTTCCTATTCACATACTTATCTAAATGTCTTTTAAACGTTGTCACTGTACCCGCATCCACCACTTCTTCTGGAAGTTCGTTCCACACTCAAATTACACTCTGTGCAAGAAAGGTTGCCCCTCATATCTTTTATAAATCTTTCTCCTCTTACCTTAAAAATAGGCCCCGTCATCTTGAAATCCCCTACCCTAATGAAAAGACACCTGCCATTCACTTTATTTATGCCCCTCATTATTTTATAAACCTCTATAAGGTCACCCGTCAACCTCCAATGCTCCAGTGAAGAAAGGTCCCAGTCTATCCAGCCTCTCGTTATAATCTAAACCCTCCATTCCCAGCAATGTCCTGGTAAATCTGTTCTGAACCCTCTCCAGTTTAAAAATATCCTTCCATTAACAGGGTGACCAGAGCTGCACACAGTACTGCAGAAGAGGGCTCACCAATGTCCTGTACAACCATACCATAATTTCCTACAGCCTGATAGCCTAAACGTGGAATTCACTAGTTTTAAAATCTCTCCACCTCCGGCCTCATCCTATGGCCAACCCTCCCTCTCATCCTTACCTCCTTGACCTGACACAACCTATCCATCTTCTCTCCTATCTATCCATCCCTCCCACTTCACTGACCAATCCCCACCACTGCCTACCTGCACTCACCTATTGCCATCCCACCTACCCTCCTCTCTCTATTCATTTCCCAACTCCCTTCACCCTCCCCATTTCTGAAGAAGGGTCCTGATCCGAAATGTCAACTTTCCTGATCCTCTGATTCTGCCCGGCCTGCTGTTTTCTTCCAGCTCCACACCTTGTTATCTCTGACCCTAGCATTTGCAGTTCTTGCTACTTCTATGACTCATAAGATAACAAAGTCCTTTGGTATGTGGATAGGCAATGGTGTAGTGGCATTGTCACTAGCCTATTAATCCAGAAATCAAGATAATGTTCTGGAAATCCAGATTTAAATCCAACATGGCAGGTGGTGGAAATTGAATGCACTCAAAACATCTGGGATTAAGAGTCTAATGATGACCATCATTCCATTCCTGATTGTCAGAAAAATCCATCTAGTTCACTAATGGCCTTTAGGAAAGGAAACTCCCATCCTGGTCAGGCCTACATGTGACTCCAGAACCACAGAAATGTAGTTGGCTCTTGACTGCCCTCTGGGCAATAAATGTTGGCCGAGACAGTAGCACTTGCCTTGTGAATGAATAAGATAAAAGTACAGGTGACACTCTTGAGTGGGGATTGTTTCTTTAATTTGGAGGAGAACGTTGATAAAGCTTTTGTTGAAATTCAAGATGGCTGCCATTTCATGTTGGTAGGACCAAGGCAACAGATTGCTCCAGAGGAGAATATCACTCAAAAGCAGAGAGAACCCGGACAGAAAAACCAACAAAATGTGGAAATGATGCGTACTGCGCTAGTACCTCAGAACAGTGCTCCACTAGGTTCATTTCTAAGTATCATTCACTTCTTTTCCCCTTGGGGTTTTTCGATATTATAATAAACTATACTTTGTTCTGGTCCTCATCCCAGTGAGAAAGGGCCAGATGTGCTTCCACTTACCTTTGACACTGTTTTGAAAACCATATTGATGGACTTTGTGGAGATACCACACCAACTTGACGAACGTTTGGCAAGGCCAAAGGGAGACTACAGATTGGGCACACAGTAGGAACTGAACATAAGGGTCAACAGCAATACATTTACATGAGTTGGATTATTTCATAATTGGGCTTGGAACAAGGTGCATGAGAGAGAAAGGGAGGTTAGAGAAAAGCATTTAAACTGATATAGAGCCATAGAGTCATACAGCCTTCCACCCAACCTATAGTCCATGCCAAATATAAACCCAAACCAAACTAGTCCCACCTGCCTGAGCCCGGCCCATATTCCTCCAATCATTTCCTTTTCATGTACTTATCTAAATGTCTCTTAAATGTTGTCACTGTACCCACAATCCACCACTTCTTCTGGAAGTTCATTCCACGTTCGATCTACACCCCGTGCAAAAAAACTTGCCCCTCATATCTTTTATAAATATTTCTCCTCTTACCTTAAAAATAGGCCCCATTGTCTTGAAATTCCCCACCCTAGGGAAAAGACACCATTCATTTGCCTTACCTATACCCCTCATGATTTTATAAACCTCTATAAGGTCATCTGTCAACCTCCTAGGGTCCAGTGAGAAAAGTCCCAGCCTATCCAGCCTCTCCTTATAACTCAAATTCTCCAACCCTGGTAAATCTCTTCTGAACCCCCTCCAGCTTAATAATATCCTTCCTATAATAGGGCGACCAGAACTGGATACAGTATTCCAGAAGAGGCCTCACCAATGTCCTGTACAACCTCAACGTAATGTCCCGACTCTTATACTCAACGGTCTGAGCAATGAAGACAAGCGTGCTAAATGCCTTCTTAACCACCCTGTCTATCTGTGATATAAATTACAAAGAATTATGTACCTGAACCCTTGGTTCTCTCTGTTCTACAACACCACCCAGGGCCCCACTTTTAATTGTGTAAGTCCTGCCCTTATTGGTTTTACCAAAATCTGACCATTACCCTATTTCATAAGATGCAAAGAAGATATGTAGGTTAAGGGGAACAGAAATACAGTTGTAGATAACTGATAGCTTGTGGCTTCCAAAATCTGATTGTATTGCCTGCATGTATTTTGAGGGAGGTCATTTTTATACCTGACCTATAAACTCCTTCAAGCTTCTAGCTTGCCAACTGAGGAGGATAGTTTCAGTCTAAGATAGTTTGTCAGATAACCAAAGGAATCAGAGACAGTCTGCTGAGATTTTGCAGGAAGTTTCTTGACAAAGATTAGATTGATTTGATTTTGATGTTTACCGCAGGCTTGCAGCTCATTGATCACCTGCTTAATGCTCCCCTACTGGGCTTTCTGAACATGCTCCCTCTGCTCCTGTTCCAGCGACACACTGACACAGGGACTATCAACGCACACTGGCCCCATTTGTTCATGGTTCTGAAAGTGTTAGCATAAAAGTTGCATTAGCTCCACTCCAACCTTTGACTTGGAAATGTATCGTTGTTTCTTCACGGTCACTGGGTCAAAATCCTGGAATTCCCTCCCTAAGGTCATTGTGGATCAACCCACAGCAGGTGGACTGCAGCGGTTCAAGAAGGCAGCTCACCCTCACCCTCTCAAGGGGCAACTAGGGACGGGCAATAACTACTGGGCCAGTCACCAATGTACATGTTCCACAAGAGAATGATGATCACACATAATCTTTTGGGAGGACACAGTTGTGTTCTATCTGAGAATCTGAAGGGAGCAGATGGATTCTGTATAACTCCCAAGAATAGTTAGTGATAGATTAGTCACATCTGCTGTATTCATTGTGATCATTTAATAACCCAACCTTGGTAAGTATGACAAGTAATCCCTTATGTTTAGACTCACTAGTGTTCTATCCCTTACCTTAAATAATTTCATTTTTATTCTTTTATGGCTTGTGGACCTCACTGTCTGGGCCCAGCATTTACTGCCTAATTCAAGTTGCCCCTTGACAAGGTGGTGAGCTGCCTTCTTGAACTGCTGCAGATCATCTGCTGTTGGTTGACCCATGATACCATTAGGGAGGGAATTCCAGGATTTTGACCCAGCGACAGTGAAGGAACGGCGGTACATTTCCAAGTCAGGATGGTGAGTGGCTGGGAGGGGAACTGGGAGGTGGTGTTCCCATTTATCTGCTACCCTTGTCCTTCTAGATGGAAGTGGTCATAGGTTGGGAAGATGCTGCATAAGGGTCTTTGGTGAATTTCTAAGGTGCGTCTTGTAGATAGTATGCACTGCTTCTACTGAGTGTCAGTGGTGGGGGAACTGAATGTTTATGGATGTGGTGCCAATCAAATAGGCTTCTTTGTCCTGGATGGCGTCATGTTTCTTGAGTGTTGTTGGGGCTGCACTCATCCAGGCAAGTGGGGCATATTCCATCACACTCCTGACTTGTGCCTTGAAGATGGCGGACAGGCTTTGGGGAGTCAGGAGGTGAGTTACTCACCATAGTGTTCCTAGCTTCTAGCCTGCTGTTGTAGCCACTGCGTTTATGTGGCGAGTTCAGTTGAGTTTCTGGTCAATAGTAACCCCAAGCATGTTGATAGAGGAGGAATTCAAAGATGGTAACACTAAAGAAAGTCAAGAAGTGTTGGTTAGATTGTCTCTTATGGAGATGGTCATTGCTTGCCACTCGTGTAGCACAAACGTTACTTGCCACTTGATAGTCCAAACCTGGATATTAGCCAGGCCTTTTGAACATGGACTGCTTCAGTATCTGAGGAGTCGCGAATGGTGCTGAACATTGTGCAATCATTGGCGAACATCCCCACTTGTGACCTTATGATGGAGGGAAGGTCATTGATGAAGCAGCTGAAGATGGTTGGACCAAGGACACTACCCTGAGAAACTCCTGCAGAGATGTCCTGGAGCTGAGATGACTGACCTCCCACAACCACGACCATCTTCCTATGTGTCAGAGGAGGCCAAATGGATCATTCATTCGGCATTTCTGGCTGAAGATTGCTGGGAATGCTTTAGCCTTGTGTTTTGCACAGATGTGCTGGGCTCTTCTGTCATTGAGGATGGGGATATTTGTGGAGCCTCCTCCTCCAGTGAGATGTTTAGTTGTCCACCACCATTCACAACTGGATGCAGCAGGACTGCAGATCTTAGATCTGATCCATTGGTTGTGGGATCACTTAACTCTTGGCTATCACTTGCTGCTTTTGCTGTTTGGCGTACAAGTAATATTGTGCCTTTGTTTAAGAAGGGATGTAAGGGGAAGCCTGGGAACTATAGATCTATGAGTCTGACTTTGGTGGTTGGTACGTTGTTGGAAGTGATTCTAAAAGATGGCATTTATATGAATTCGGAGAGGCAAGGAATGATTAGAGATAGTCAGCATGGTTTTGTGCGAGGGAAATCATGTCTCACAAACTTGATTGAGGTTTTGACGAGATAACAAAGAAGATTAATGAGCGCACAGTGGTAAGCCATTGCTCACTTGGACTTCAGTAAAGTCTTTGACAAGGTTCTGCATGGTAGACGAATCATTAAAGTTAGATCACATGGGATTCAGAGTGAGCTTACCAGTTGGATACAAAATTGGCTGAATGGTAGGAGACAGAAGGTGATGCCAGAGGATTGTTTATCGGACTGCAGGTCAGTGAACAGCAGTGCTCCGGAAGGATCGGCACAGGGTCCACTTTCGTTTGCTGTTCGTATAAATGAATCGGATGAGAATACAGGAAACATGGTTAAGTAAGTTTTCAAATGGCACCAAAATTTGTGGTGACAGCGAAGAAGGTCATCTAAGATTACAAAGAGACCTTGATCAATTGGGTCAATGGGCTGAAGAATGGCAAATGGAGTTTAATTTGGATAAACGTGAGCTCGTAATACAAACAAGGGCAGGACATATACAATTAATGGTAGGGCTCTGGGTAGTACTGTAGAACAGAGAGACCTAAGGGTTCAGGTGCAGAATTCATTGATGTTTGCATCACAGGCAGACAGGATGGTTAAGAAGGCGTTTAGCACGCTTGTCTTCATTGCTCAGACCTTTGAGTATAGGATTTGGGACGTCATGTTGTCGTTGTACAGGACATTGGTGAGGCCTCTTCTGGAATACTGTGTCCAGTTCTGATCGCCCTGTTATAGGACAAATATTATTAAACAGGAGAGGATTCAGAAAAGATTTACCAGGATGTCACTGGGAATGGAGAATTAGAGATATAAATTAGACTAGAAAGGCAGGGCCCTTTTCCACTGGACCATAGGATGTTGAGGTGACCTTATAGAGGTTTATAAAATAATGAGGGGTTTTGCTTAGGATGGGGTATTTCAAGGGTAGGGGTCATATTTTTAAGTTGAGACAAGAAAGATTTAAAGAAGACATGAAGGGCATTTTTTTTTACACAAAGGGTGGCTTGTGTGTGGAATGAACTTCCAAAGGAAGTGCTGGATGTGGACACAGTTCTAATGTTTAAAAGACATTTAGACAAGTAGATGAATAAGAAAGGTTTGGAGAGATATGGGCCGGAAGCAGGCAGATGAGACCAGTTTAGTTTGGGATTATATTTGGCATGGACCGGTTGGACTGAAGGGTCTGTTTCCGTGCTGTATGACTCTATGACTCTAGTCCTGTTTGGTGGCTTCACCAGATTGACCCATCATCTTCAGGTATGCCTGGTGCTGCTCCTGGCATGCCCTCCTGCACTCTCCATTGAACCAAGGTTGATCCCCTGGCTTGATGGCAATGGTTGAGTGGGGGATACACCATGTAAGAGGATTATATATTATGTAATGACAAATTACTATAGGATGTAGGAACAGAATATGGTTATTCAGCATATCGAGTCCACTGATCTCATATTTGTCAACTCCACTTTCAGCCTTTTCCCCCATGATTCCCGCACTGGTTAAAAATCTGTCTAACTCAACCTTGAATATACTTAATGATCCAGCCACGACAGCTCTCTGTGATAAAGAATTTCACAGATTCACTCTGAGAGAAGAACTTATCCTCATTTCCATCTTAGGTGGATGACCCCTTACTCTGAGACTATGCCCTCTGGTCTTGGACATTCCTACAAAAGGAAACAACTTCTCAGCATCTAACCCTGTCATTCCCTGGAAGAATCTTACATATTTCCATAAGACCCCACTCATTCTTCTAAACCCCAATGACTTGGGAACAGTTGCAGAGTAGAGGGTTAATACTTGAAGACATAAATAGTAATGCTTTTATTTGCTCACAGTCAGTGGCTATGTAATGTCACATGATGGAGATACTCTGAAGAAAGATGCTACTGTTCTCAATCCCGAGAGTGGAGATGGTTCGTGGAATGTTGAGGAAACTGTTGGGTCTGAAAGAGTCCAACAAACTCTCTTGAATAATATGGAGCCTCCACCCTCTTCCAAGACTTGCACCACAATAATAAAGATAATATCACGGCTGATCTGACTGTGAGTTCTGATTTTCTCTCTAACTGCCTCTGTGCCTTGACTTCTTTTGTCAGTCAAGAATCTATTGAACTCTGCCTGAAAAATATTACATGATTCTTGCTTCCCCAGCTCTGTGGAGAAGAGAAATTCACAGACCCACGATTCTCTGAGGAAAGAAAATTCTCCTCCTCTCTTTAGGCCATAAGAGACTTTTTACTGTTAAACAATGTGCCTTGGTTCTAATCTCTCCCATCAGGGGAAACATCCCACAAAGTTGCACACAGCTAGTTATTGTAGTCTCTTTACATAAAATCAATACCCTGCAGACTGCTGCAAATCTGAGACAGTAAGACTAAGGAACAATGGATGAATAAAGATACTGAAGTTCTACTCAAGAATAAAGAAAAATAATCATAGACTAAAAGTCGACAACTGGGATCAAATGAATCTCTTGAAGAATATAGAACGTGTTGGGGCATTCTGAAGAGGGAGATCAGGAAGGCAAAGAGAAGAAATGAGATGGCCTTGGCAAATAAGGTTAAAGACAATAAAAAAGAGAGTCTACAAGCACATTAAGAGAAACAGAGCAACTAGAGAGAGAATAGGACACCTTAAAGATCAAAGATCAATGACCTTAAAGGTCATTGTTGTGTTGAATCTCAGGAGATGGGAGAGATGCTAAATTAATATTTTTCATCAGCTTTTATTGTGGAGGAAGAAATGGAGGTTACAGAACTCGGGAAAATAAATAATGATGTTTTGGAATCAGGTAATTTTGAAAAGGAAGCACTGGAGGTCTTTGAAAACATAAAGATAGATAAATCTCCAGGAGCTAATCGAGTATATCCCAGGATGTTGTGGGAAGTTAGGAAAGAAATTGCACAGCCCCTAGCAGAAATATTTGCTTTCAAGAAGTTGTGTAGCTCGGGTTACGGTTGAGGTTGTAGACATGCTCACTGAGCTGGTGGGTTTGGTTGCAAACATTTCATCACCCTGCTAGGTAACATCGTCAGTGCGCCTCCAGTGAAGCGTCGGTGTTCTATCCCACTTGTTATTTATATGTCTCGGTTTGCTGGGGTGGTTGGGATTACTTCTGGTTCTGTTTCTTAGTGGTTTGTACACAAGGTTTAATTCAATGCGTTTGTTGATAGAGTTCTGTTTGGAATACCAGGCCTCCAGGAATTCCTTAATGTGTCTGTTCGGCTTGTGAGATTATGGATGTGTTGTTCCAGTCGAATTCATGTCCCTCATTGTTGGTGTGTAGCGAGACAAGTGAGAATTGGTTGTGTCTCTTGGTGGCTTGTTGGTGTTCATGTATCCCTATTGTCAATTTTCTTCCAGTTTGGTCTAGGTAGTGTTTCTCACAGTCCTTGCATGGTATTTTGTATATTATGCTGGTTTTTGGTATGGGATCCTTTATGTTCATCAGTAGCTGTCACAGGGTAGTTGTTGGTTTGTGGGCTACTCTGATACCTAGGGGTCTGAGCAATTTTGTGGTTATCTCTGATACATCCTTGAGGTACAGTAGGGTGACTAGTGAGTCTGGCCGTGTCGTGGCTTGCTGTTCCTGTCTGTCTCGGGAGTAACAGCGGATTGCGCTTTTTGCGTGTCAAGACTCCGTATAAGGGTTCCTGTTCTGCTTTGTGTAATTACGGGTCATTGCAATGTGTTGTGGCTCGTTTAAATAGTGCCCTGATGCAGCTCCATGTTGGAGTGGTTGCTAGTGTAATTGAGTATCTGGTCTGTATGCGTGGTCTTTGTATATGTGCTAGTCTGGAGTTTCCCAATGTTTTTGGGTTCTACCATTATGCACGGGAAGGTAATCAGTTGAATTCTAGAAGAATCTGGAAGAAACCCTACAACAGCTATTGACAAACATAGAGGATCCCATACTCGAAACCAGCAAATTCGGTGTAATATACAAAAGACCATGGGTCAGAACACCAATGCATCACCGGGGCGCACTGATAATGTTACCTAGTACGGTGACAAAACGTTTGCAACCAAACCCACCGGCTCAGTGAGCAAGTCTACAACCTCAGAAATACTTGTGCCATCTCTAAACTCAGGGCTGGAGTGTAGCTAATGTTGTGCCATTGTTTAAGGAAGGCTTTGAGGAGAAGCCTGGGAACTATAGGCCAGTGGGTGTGACTTCAGCGGTGGGTATGCTGTAGGAGGTGATCCTCACAGGTAGGATTTTCCTGCATTTGGAGAGGCGAAGATTGATTAGGGGATAGTCAGCATGTCTTTGTGTGAGGAAAATTGTGTCTTGCAAACTTGATTTGAGTCTTTTTAATAAAGCAACTGAATAAATTGATGTGTGTGGAGTGGTAGACATTGTTTACTTGAATTTTAGTAAAGCCTTTGACAAGGTTCCACATGGAGAGACTGATTAGTAAAGGTGGATGACATGGGATTCAGGGTGAGCTTGCCAATTGGACACATCTTTGGCTTAACAGCAGGAGACAGATGGTTTTGGTGCAAGATTGCTTTTTGGACTGGAGGCCCTGGATTAGTAATGTTCCAGAAGGGCCAGTACTGGGTCCAATTTTGTTTGTCATTTATACAAATGATTTGGATGAGAATGTAGGAGGCATTGTTTGCAGATGACATCCAAATTGATAGTATAGTGGACAGTGAAGAAAATTTTCTGAGATTACAAAGCAATCTTGATCAAGTGGGTCAATGGGCTG
>JAHRHZ010000277.1:3387373-3436861 GCA_024137785.1 Ginglymostoma cirratum | reverse complement strand
TCTGTCTGTCTGTCTGTCTGTTTATCTATCTATCTGTCTGTCTATCTATCTGTCTGTCTATCTGTCTATCTATCTGTCTGTCTATCTATCTGTCTGTCTATCTGTCTATCTATCTGTCTATCTATCTGTCTGTCTGTCTGTCTATCTATCTATCTGTCTGTCTGTCTGTCTGTCTGTCTGTATTGTAGGGTTCCTGGTTTACATTCAGTAATTTGCTGATTTTCAGTGGTTTGAGTCATTCTCCCAATTGCTGGTTCTGACAATGGATCTATATAGGGAACTAGAAATGAAGAAGGCAGTAGATAGGCATTTCAGGAGCAAAAGAATCTCTGCGTTTATAAAATATAAAAGGGTAAGTGTATTACAAGAAATAAAAAGCAAATACAAAACGGTGAAATTGACACTATCAGTTATACAGAGGATAATAGTTAAATGCACTATTAAATTAAGCGCAGGTCAAAGATGATTAGAGGCTAAACAGTTTTAATCACAGTCACTTTAATCAGGCTTCCTAACCTTGGGGTTCCCTGCACTGTCACCACCCACCTTCCCCTCCCTGCTAGCTAGGTTGGATACTTTGGGATCTCGAGGATATAAGCTCACCACTTATTTGATTTAAATTAACACTGGCCGTTCCTGCTTGCCGTAGCTGGTGCTTCGATGAAGGTTTTTGGACGGTGTAGGCCTTCAGTCTGGGTTGAGTCCGTTGGTGCTGTGAGATGAGGTTTGGATTTATTGGGTGAGTACTCAGGGTTTTTTTAATTTCATGGTGGTTTTTGTGAGCCTCAGGATGCATCTGAGGCCTTGTGGTATCGCTCGGGTTGGTGGTATTCGGTGGTCGTTTGTTGTCCAGTCTGCAGGTCGTGGTCAGTTGCCGTTAGTTAGAGGTAGCTATAGGGATCGCTCTCAGGGCAGTAGCTCTCTGGAGGTCCTTCTCCTGATGGTAGCTGCAGGGATAGCTCTTGGCTAAGATCGCTCTCTTTTGGGTCCCTCTCCTGGTGGTAGCTGCAGGGATAGCTCTCGGGGCAGATTGTTCTCTCGGATCCCTCTTCTAGAGGTAGCTGTGCAGATAGCTCTTGGAGAGACAGCACTCAGGTGAGGTCGGGGGCCTGCATTTATACTAATTGCAAGTCTCTTATTTTTGTGCCAAATCTGTGCTCTCCACTGTGTTACTGCTGTTCTCTTTGAAGTAATTGGCTTCCTGACAGTTCAGAGTCGGTGCAAGTGTATTTTCATTGGGTGGAACGTTTGGTATTTCTGCGAATGAATAATAATTGAAATTGAATGTTTTGGTATCTGTGAAGGCTCCATAATGTCTGGGTTAAGGTTGGTTTCTGAGGTCGGATAATTGTTCTTTTACAGCTGAGGTGTGTATCGGATTTTCGGGCTGTACCATCGTTCCAGGCAGCTGTCTCTGTCTCTGTGTCTGTGTACTTTCCCAGGGCATGGTCCAGCTGCCTTTTTGTTTTTAAAAACTGAAAGAACTGCGGATGCTGTAAATCAGGAACCAAAGCAAAAGCTGCTGGAAAAGCTCAGCAGGTCTGGCAGCATCTGTGAGGAAAAAAAATCAGAGTGAACGTTTCGGGTTTAGTGACACTTCCTCAAAACCTTCTGTTCTGAGGAAGGGTCACCGGACCTGAAGCGTTAACTCTGATTTTTTTCTTCATCTGGTGACCCTTCCTCAGAACAGAAGGTTTTGAGGAAGTGTCACTAAACCCGAAACGTTTAAACATGTGACTCCAGACGCACCGCAATGTGATTGACTCTTAACTTTCCTCTGGGCAATTAGGGATGGGCAATAAATGCTGCCTGGTTAGCCATGCCTTCATCCCGTGGAAGAATATAAAAATAATATCGCTGGACCATTAATCCAGAAACTCAGCTAACGTTCTGGGGAGATAGTAAGAACTGTTGATGCTGGAGTCTGAGATAACACAGTGTGGAGCTGGAGGAACACAGAAGGCCAGGCAGCGTCAGAGGAGCGGGAAAGTTGATGTTTCACGTCGGGACCCTTCTTCAGAAACTTCCCTGCTCCTCTGACGCTGCCTGGCCTGCTGTGTTACAACTAATGTTCTGGGTACCTGGGTTCAAATGTTGCCACTGCAATTCAGTTCAAAAACATGCCTGGAATTAAGAATCAACTGGCGACCATGAATCCATTGCCGACTGTTGGGGATAAAAAAACCCATCTGGTTTGCTAATGTCCTTTAGGGAAGGAAACTGCCATCCTACCTGGTTTGGCCTACATGTGACTCCAGACCCACACAGCAGTGTGGTTGATTTTTAACTGCTGTCTGGGCAATTAGAGATGGGTAATTAATGCTGTTCTAGCCAGTGATGCACTCATTCCATGAATGAATTTAAAAAAAATTGGATCTCACCAGAGGCCAAATGTGACCCCCACGTACAAATCACCCAAATCCAGAGATGAGGCTTTTTCCTATGATAGGGCCAAGCGAACAAACCGGACTAATTAGGCTCATTCCTAACACCACTAGGCCATCGCCTTTCCTCAGCGAGGGAGGGAAGGAGTTTTGCAAACTACATCTAAATTAAAATATTTCAAAAGACTACATTTTAAAAAATTGAAGAAGAATTAATACTAAATTGTGAGACGCCATACAGGGAAGAAGAGTGTGGGAAAATAGCCATTGGGAAGCCATTCAGACCTAAACAGCTATGGATTGCAGAATTCCTGGTGAATACGTGTGCCACTCAGTCTCTTGAGCTGGCCTTGGCTCTCTAAGTTGTGAGAGCAGGTGATGTACATTTTGGGAATTGGTGCATGCTCAGAGTCAAAGTGTTTCCAACAACTAAAAAGAATCCATTCTGTTAGATATGAAGGAATCCTGTGCTGAGGAATCCTGATCTAAGGACGGCAATGTCAACATTCATTTAGCACTGAAATCAGGAAGCGCTTTTCAGAACGCTGGTACTCCTGGAATTCACTGTCGCACCAGGCCATGAATATTTGGACAGAGAGTCATAAAGGACAGAAGAGACCCTTCAGCCCATCGAGCCTGCACCGACCTATTTACATTGATCCCACTTTCCAGCTCTTGGCCCATTGCCTTGACATTTCAAGCGCTTAACGTTTCTTGACTTTGCCAAGACTGAGACTGGTGGGTGTTTGTTGGCTGAGGGACACAGAGTAGTTACAATTCAGAAGTACAGGTCAGCAGTGATCTGATGGAGTTGATCCAAGGAGCATAAGACCATAAGAACCAGGAGCAGGAGTGGGGCATCTGGTCCCTCGAGCCTGCTCCGCCATTTAATAAGGTCATGGCTGATCCTTTCATGGAATCAGGTCCACTTACCCACCCACTCACCATAACCCTTAATTCCTTTACTGTTCAAAAATCTATCTTTCTTCGTCTTAAGATTCAAAGAAATAGCCTCAACTGCTTCACTGGGCAGGGAATTCCACAGATTCTCACAAGCCTTTGAGTGAAGAAGTTCCTCCACAACTCAGTCCTAAACCTGCTCCCCCCTTATTTTGAGGCAATGCCCCCTCATTCTAGTTTCACCCTCTAGTGGGAACAGCCTCTATCTTATCTATTCCCTTCATAATTTTATATGTTTCTATAAGATCCTCCCTCATTCTTCTAAATTCCAATGAATATAATCCCAATCTACTCAGTCTCTCCTCATAAGCCAACCCCCTCAACTCTGGATGCAACCCGGGGCAAGGAATGGATGTAGCTATGTGCTGCCTCTGAATCTTGACTCATGCTCCATGTTTATCATGAGGTTTGTGCTTGTAAATGAAGAGCAAATGGATTCCCAAAGCTTCTGAGGGAACCAGTGATTAAGGCGCTTTCACAAGGCACATGCTTCTTGGAAGCTGATTGAGGAGGAAGTGAGAGAGTTACATCTTGTGGTTTTGTACTGTCACCGTAGTTTACTTTTATCATCTCTAAACATAGATGTGATATTGTTACTTCCTCTCATTGCGTGTGCGAATGTTTCTCATCGGATGAAATTGATAAAAATTACATATTAGAAACCCAAGCTCCAGGTTACGGGACATGGGTTCAAATCAGTAGATGGGGAAATTTGAGTTCAATTTAAAAAAAGAGCTAGAATTAGAAGATGGAATTTGGATGTCAGAACGTTAGTGCGGCCACTTTTGGAATCCTGCATTCAATTCTGGTCTCCCTGCTGTAGGAAAGATGTTGTGAGACATGAAAGGGTTCAGAAAAGATTTACGAGGATGTCACCAGGGTTGGAGGGTTTGAGCTATAGGGAGAGGCTGAATAGGCTGGGGCTATTTTCTCTGGAGCATCAGAGGGTGAGGGGTGACCTTATAGAGGTTTATAAAATCATGAGGGGCATAGATAAGGTAAATAGCCATTGTCCTTTCTTCCCCAGCATAGGGGAGTCCAAAAGTAGAGGGCATAGGTTTAAGGTGAGAGGGGAAAGATTTAAAAGGGACCTAAGGGGCAACCTTTTCATGCAGAGGGTGGTGTGTGTACAGAATGAAGTGGTACAGGCTGGTACAATTACAACATTTAAAAGGCATCTGGATGGGTACATGAATAGGAAGGGTTTAGACGGATATGGGCCAAATGCTGGCAAAGGGGACTATATTAATTTAGGATATTTGGTCAGCATGGATGAGTTGGACCGAAGGGTATCTTTCTGTGCTGTATGGCTCTATGACTCTGTGACCACATTGACTATCAGATGAAAACATGTCCTTTCGGGGATGGAAATTTGATCTATATGTGACACCAGGCCCCAGCAATAACTGACCTCTAAAATGGCACAGTGAGCCACTCAGGTCAAGAGGCAAGTTGGTAGCAGCAACCAACACTGGGCCAGCTATCTATATCCCATGGAAAGATTTGTTAAAATCTTATCATTGGGGTATGATTGCAAGGCCATATAACTATCAGGAGCTGATTCTCTGTGGCTGCCTCAGGCCAGCACTGAGGCTGGTGACTTGTGCATAGTTAGTGACAACTGAATTTGTGTAATGAGTTGCTGCAATGTTCACCAGTCTCCCTCCCAGAAACAAACCAACCGACAACCAGGATAAAGTCCCTGGTAACTCATGTGGGCCCTTCAACCAAGCTGTTTTGGCACTTGGCTGCCCCCGGGGTCTCTTGATATGGTTTAGGGGCAGTTAGGCCTGACTCAGAAATGAAGATTTTTTATCGTTTGGCTTGCTATGTCTGTACTGGCCCTTCGAATGAACATTATGACCTGGTGGCAATCTTCTGCCAATTTCTGTGCCATCCTGCCCATCCAACACCCTCTTGAACCCCTCGACTGAATATACCTGCTCCACACATCCAGACAGCGTGCTCCAGACCCGAACCACTCGCTGCATGAGAAAGCTTTCTCACTCACCTCAGGTTTGTTCCTTCCGCAAGCCGTGTTAAATCTGTGCCCTCTGCTTCTATGCCCTTTTCAGGTGGGAGCTGTTTCTCCCTGTGTGCAATCTCCTTGTGATTTCAAAAACTCTATTGAGCCTGACTCACTCTGTGGGCAGCGCGACGGCTCAGTGGTTAGCACTGCTGCCTTACAGCGTCAGACACCCGGGTTCAATTCTACCCTCGGTCAACTGTCTTTGTGGAGTTTGCCTGCCCAGTGTCTGCGTGAGTTTCCTCTGGGTGCTCTGGTTTCCTACCAAAGTCTAAAGATGTGCAGGTTAGGGTGGGTTGGCCATGCTAAATGACCCATAGTGGCCAGGGATGTGCCAGCTAGGTGGGTTAGCCATGGGAAATGCAGGGTTACAGGAATAGGTCAGTGCAGGATGCTCTTCAGAGGGTCAGTGTGGACTAGATGAGCAGAATGGCCTGCTTTCTGCACTGTAGGGATTCCATTCTGCCCTTGTCTTCTCCCAGAGTGAGACTTACACTTGAAGGGGCACAATCCTTAAAGAAAGATCTGTGGAGATTTCCCAACTCAAGCTACCTGTCAAGTGAATGAAGCCAATCATGGTCAGGGGGACAATATTTCTCTCTTTGCCATTTTGATCGAGACTTTAAACCATTTAAACTGAGTGGTATCACTGTCACTAATTGCCCATCACTAATATTAATTTGCACCTCACAGGAATTGTAGATTCTTCAAGGTGGAGACACATCAAAATAGATTATCACTGACATGGGAAGCCTTAAGTGCAGTGGATTTCAATCATAGCCCCCCATTCTAAAGTACTGGAGACAGTGTAAGCGTACATATGTGACTTTCTGTAGTTAGGACAGAAACATAGAAAATAGGAGCAGGCCCTTCATCTCTTCCAGCCTGCTCCGTCATTCAACATGATCGTGGCTGATCATCCAACTCAGACCCCTGCTCCTGCTTTCTCTCCCCATACTCTTTGATCCTTTAACCCTTTTTCGAACACCTTCTTGGAAAGATTCAATGTTTTGGCCTCAACCGCTTTCTGTGGCAGAGAATTCCACAGGGTCCCCACTCTCCTGGTGAAGATATTTCTCCTTATCTCAGTCTGAAATGGCCTACCTTATCCCCTTAGAGAGTGACCCCTGGTCCTGGACTCCCTGATCATCGGGAACATGCCTACCCTGTCTAGTCCTGTTAGAATGTTATGGGTTTCTATGATCTCACCTCATTCCTCCAAACTCCAGTGAATATTGTGGTAACTGATCCAGTCTCTCCCCCAGCATCAGTCCTGCCATCCCAGCAATCTTTTTGCACTCAGTCCATCATCAGAACATCCATCCTCAGATACGGAGACTTATACAGTAAACTCCAGGTGTGGTCTCACTGAAGCCCTGTATAATTGCAGCAAGACATCCCCTGCTCCGTACTCGAACCTTCTTGCTATGAAGGTCAGCATCCCATTTACCTACTGCCTGCTGCACCTGCATGCTTACCTTCAGGGACTGGTGTACAAGGTCCTGTTGCGTCTCCCCATTTCTGACCAACACAACAGGTCTGAGGACAACCACCACCTGTCCCTATTGCCTACCTGAAGAGTGGGGGAAACTAGTTTTGTCTGGTCCAGTCCTATAGAGAGTGGGCCTCATCCTTCATGACTTTTTCTGTTAACACTTAAAATAGGCCTCAATGCCAAGAGAATGTTTCCATTGCTCGATTTGAACCTCTTCACCATCGAAGATTAGGTAAGAATTCTGAGGTTGTTGACTTGCTCGCCGAGCCGGCTTGTTTTCATTCAGACGTTTCCCAATCTATTGACATTCAGATAATAATCTGCCTTCCTGTTCTCGCTACGAAAGGGGATAACCTCTCATTTATCCACAGTATGCAGCATCTGCCATTTGCCCACTCACTGAAATTGTCCAAATCACACTGAAGCATCTCTGCTTCCTCCTCACAGCTCACCCTCCCACCCAGCTTTGTGTTGCCTGCAAAAGGACTGAGGTTACCACATAGTAAGGACATGCTTGAGCTCCCAGGCTAAGTTGGATTCACTCAGGGCAACTGTGACAATGTCTAAAGGAAGTGAGAGCCCGATGGAATAATTGAATTGATTAGATTATGAAAAGTCACTGTGTTATAAGAACTCATGCGACTACAGATAAGCAGAATTCTTAACTTTTAAAGTTTTAGCAAAGATCTGTAGCTCGGGTTGTGGGTAAGGTTGTTGACTTGCTCGCTGAGCTGGCTTGTTTTTGTTCAGACGTTTCATCACCGTGCTAGGTAACATCATCAGTGGAGTCTCCGATGAAGCGATGTTATTCCACTCCGCTTGGACTTTATACTGTCCGGTCAGTTATGGTGAGTATTGTCATTTCCGGTTTTATTCTGTATGGGTTTGTGTATGGGGTCCAATTCTATCTGTTTGTTGATTGCATTAGGGGTCGAGAACCATGCCTTTTGGAATTCCCGTGCATGTCTACGTTTGGCTTGGGCTACTATGTTTACCTTGTCCCAGTTAAACTGATGGCCTTCATTGTCTGAATGTATCGACATTAAGGAGAGTTTGTCGTGCCGTTTTGCTGATAGTTGATGTTCATGTATTCTGACGGTTAGTTTCCTTCCTGTCTGTCTGATGTAATGTTTGTGTCAGTCGTTGCATGGTATTTTGTAAACCACATTTGTTCTGTATGTTGTGGGAATGGGGTTTTAATCCTTGTGAGTATTTGTCATCGAGTGGCTGTGGGCTTGTGCGCCACCATGATTACTAGTGGTCTTAGGACCGTTGTCAGTTCCGATATGTTCCTGATGTAGAGCAGTGTGCTAAGTTTGTTAACATCAGTACACTCGGACAAGCACTTCATCGGAGGCTCCACTGATGATGTTACCTAGCACGGTAACGAAATGTCTGAATGAAAACAAGCCGGCTCGGCGAGCAAGTCAACAACCTCAGAATTCCTACCTAATCTTTGATGGTGAAGAGGTTCAAATCGGGCAATGGAAACATTCTCTTGGCATTGAGGCCTATTTTAAGTGTTAACAGAAAAAATCGTGAGGGATGAGGCCCACTCTCTATAGGACTGAACCAGACAAAACTAGATTCCCCCACTCTTCAGGTAGGCAATAGGGAAAGGTGGTGGTTGTCCTCAGACCTGTTGTGTTGGTCAGTCAGATCCATGCACTCATCATCTCCATTTTGCGAGGTGTCGAGTGTGGCTCAAGGGGTGGCATGATTCAGAGTCAGGTCAGTTGTTCAAGCCCCACCCGAAGACCCGAGTGAAAGGATCTTTGCTGAGGCTTGCTGGACCATGCTGAAGGAGCGCTACACTGCCAGACACCAAGTCAAAGCAAGGTCCCATTGTCACCTGTCTGGTGGATGGATCCTATCCTATTGTTAAAAAGAGACCTCCAAATATTTAATGCTCAACGAACATCACAAAACCATCCATGGGTTCGGTCAATATTACAAACTAATACTTGTATTCCACCAACTGTTTTTTGTGTACGGACGCAGCTAGTGATGCTACAATGGCTGGGAAGTGTTTTCTTTTGTGATAGTGATTGAAGGGAAGGCATTGGATGGGATCCACTCGGATTCTTCCAAATCATCCCACAGGATCATCCAGATTCCATCTGAGCAGGCTGAAGGAGCTCTCGGTCTAACGTTTCATCTCTGACAGTGCAGTGCTCCCTCTCCTCTGCAATGTTAGCCTTGCTTTTTTTCCTTCTTCTAGAGAGACACACTGTAGTCTTGGAGCGGGAGCTAAACCCAGTACCTTGGGGCTCACAGGTAGGACTGAGGAACCTGAACTGACACTCGTGAGTTGCACCCCTCAGGTTGCTCTGGCATCTCGAGTTTATTTCAAAAAGTAGTATTTAAGTCAATATAAAGGCTCGACGTCATAATGAAATTGCCAAAGGGTCCTACATAAACAAAAACAGTTGTCGTATCTCTTAATACCCTGAAAACCGAAAAAAAACCCCTCAACCTTAGAAATTTCAATCACGGCACCTCTCCCACCACCAGCTTTCACAACATTGGGAGCAGACACTTCCAAATTTCTACTCCCATTCTGCTCGGTCAAGAGCTGATAGAGTCTATCGGGTCCCGACCTGAAACATGAGCTTTCCTGCTTCTCTGAAGCTACCTGGCCTGCTGTGTTCCTCCAGCTCCACAAATTGATCTATCTGTTTATAGAGTTTGCTTGCCGCTGACTACTCGGCCAATACATTCTGTAAGCAAAGCACTTATATCATTTCTGAAGAAGGGTCCTGACCCCAAACATCAGCTTTCCTGCTCCTCTGCTGCTGCCTGGCCTGCTGTGTTCCTCCAGCTCCACACCGTGTTACCTCAGGAGGCAGATGTCAAGGCTGGTCTATTGTAGTGGACTGGAGTTTGATCCAGTTAAAATCATTGCAATGGTAGTGCAGTGGTATTCCCACATTAGCTGGTGAGCTAATGCCCAGGTTAAAGATACAGAAACATGAGTTCAAGTGGCAGCCATTGGAATTTAATGTCAATTAATGTATAAAACAAGTCTTGGAGCAGGGGTTGCAGGTCCTAATCCTTGTTATGGGAAGGATATTATTAAGCGGGAGAGCATTCAGAAAGGATTTACCAGGATGTTACCAAAAAAGGAGAGTTTGAGCTATAAGGAGAGGCTGAATAGGTTGGGACATTATTCACTGGAGCGTAGGAGGTTGAGGGCTGATCTCACAGAGGTTTATAAAATCATGAGGGACATAAATGAAGAGAATGGTGGCTGTCTTTTCCCAGGGGTGTGGGATTCCAAGACCCTAGGGGCCATACATTTAAGGTGAGAGAAGAAAGGCTTAGAAATGACATGAGAAGCAACTTTTTGAGTGGTTAGTGAGTGGAATGAACTTTCAGAGGAAGTAGTGGTAGTGGATACAGTTATAATGTTTAAAAGACATTTGGATAAGTACATGAATAAGAAAGGTTTGGAGGAATATGGGCCAAGCACAGGCAGGTGGGTTGAGTTTAGTTTGGCATTAAAAGTTGGCATGGACTGGTTGGACTGAATGGTCTATTTCCAAGCTGTATGAGTCTAATTTGTTGAGGAAGAGCGTTTTCGTGGAGATTCAACATCAGAACTAATGTACCCAGAAGCATGTGTGTTTATACCAAAACATAGAATCCCGACAGTGTGGAAGCAGGCCATTTGGCCCATTGA
The DNA here is from genome assembly GCA_024137785.1 of Ginglymostoma cirratum. Lineage (NCBI taxonomy): Eukaryota > Metazoa > Chordata > Chondrichthyes > Orectolobiformes > Ginglymostomatidae > Ginglymostoma > Ginglymostoma cirratum. The sequence goes on along the minus strand of JAHRHZ010000277.1, from coordinate 3,426,314 downwards.
GTCTGCATTAACCCCCCAAAGAGCATCCCACTCAGACCCACCCTATTCTTGTATCCCCACATTTACCAACAACTTACACTTATATGGGGAGGCGATGGCCTAGTGGTGTTATTGCTGGACTGTTAATCCAGAGACCCAGATAATGTTCTGGGGACCCAGGTTCAAATCCCACCATAACAGGTGGTGGAATTTGAATTCAATAAATATCTGGAATTGAGCCTAATGATGACCATGAATCCATTGCTGGGAAAAACCCATCTGGTTCACTAATGTGCTTTAGGGAAGGAAACTGCCATCCTTACCTGGTCTGGCCTACATGTGACTCCAGACCCACAGCAATGTCGTTGACTCATAACTGCCCTCTGGGCAATTCGGGATTGGGCAATAAATGCTGCCGAGCCAGTGATGCCCTCATTCCATGAATGAATGAAAAAAAAACACATCCTTGGACACTATGGACAATTTAGCATGGCCATTCCACCCCAACCTGCACATCTTTGGACTGCGGGACAAACAACAGCACCTGCAGGAAACCATCGTAGGCACGGGGAGAACCGCTCAGTGCCAGGGTCCTGGGTTCAAATCCACCCTCAGGCGACTGTCTGTGTGGAGTTTGCGCATTCTCCCCGTGTCTGCATAATCCCCTCTGGGTGCTCTGGTTTCCTCCCACAGTCCAAAGACTGTGCAGGTTAGGGTGGATTAGCCATGAGAAATGCAAGGTTAGCCGGATGGGGGGATGCTCTCTGGAGGGTTAGTGCAGGCTCGATGAGCCAAATGTAAGGAGTCTAAGAATATTAACTTGGGCCAAGAATGGATGGAGCTAAGTCAGATAATCTGGCAAGCTGAATAAAGAGCTACCCTCAAAGACAAGATGGTTTAAGAGCAATCAAGAAGTATATTCCCTCAAATGAGGAAGGTAGACGAAGTGCAGGCAGAGCTCTCTTCTGCGAAAGGAGATGGAAATTAAGATAAGAGAAAGTGTGCTTGTGTTAGGTAGGAAATACAGTTCAGAACTGAATTGAAATATAGATGGCACAGAAGGAAAGTGAGGAAATCACATCTGAGGAACAATTTTGATAGCTTAAATAAAAGGCAATTCCAAAGCCTTCTCCCAGCTTGTAACTAGTTAAAACATGATGAGAGGAGGAATAGGGCCAATTATTGAGCGAAAAGGGATTTACAAATGGAGGCAGTGGCATGGTTGAGTTATTAAAAGAAACATTTACATCTGCCTTTACCATCCATGGCCATGGTGCAGAGGAGGAGATTCAGTTAGCAGAAATGTTCAAAACTGAGGAGGAGGAGATACTGGATGAACTCTCAGTATTTGAAGTTAATGAGGCAAGGACTGGATGAGATGCATCCATGGACACAGCTGGAAGTGGGAGTGGGATTTGACATTTGACAGATTTTCCTCCCCACTCCCTCAAACTCGCCTTCAAAAGCCCTGGGTCTCGACCCACTTATTACAAATAACTCAAAAACTTTTCTATTCTTCAACATAGTTTTCATGGGTCGTGGGTGACAACAACAAACCCTTGTTTGTTGACCAGACCAGATCGATTTCGGATAATATCAGGGGCCCATGAGGGCAGTAGAGTCAATGGATAAAGATGGATGCCATTGAAAATTCCATTTAAGGCTGATATTACAGGAGGGTGTATTACATTGCAAGCTTGACGAATACTTGGGGGCAGTCACAATGTTGCTGAGTACTTTCAGACAATGATCAAGGTATATGAAAAGGACAAGATCCACTTGTTAATTGCTCTTGTCCCTGACTTGAGAATCCAAAGGTCGCTTAAAGTGAAGGCTGACACCTAAGGGGCAATGTGTATCATTACAGGGGCACAGTTACCGAGCCATGGAGTCATACAGCATGGAAGCAGACCCTTTGGTCCAACTTCTCCATGCTGACCAGGTTTTCCAAAATAAACTAGTCCCATTTGTCTGTGTTTGGTCTGTATCCCTCTAAGCCTTTCCTATTCACATACGTGTCCAAAAGTTGTAACTGTACCCGCATCTACTATTTTCTCTGGCACTTCGTTCCACATATGCACCACCATGTATGGAAAAGTTGCCCCGGGTCCTTTTTAAATCTTTCTTCTCTCACCTTAAAATGATGCCCTCTAGTTTTGAATTCCCCTACTCAAGGGAGAAGACCTTTGCTGTTCACTTTATCTATAACCCTCATGAGTTTATAAACATCTCTAAGGTCACCCCTCAACCTCTACACACCAGGGAAAATAGCCCCAGCCTATTCAGCCACTCCTTATAACCCAGACCCTCCAATCCTTGTAAATCTTTTCTGTACCATCTCCAATTTAACAAAATCCTTCTTATGGGGGCAACCAGAATTGAACGCAGTATTTCAAAAGTGGCCACACCAACGCCCTGTACAGCCACAACATGACATCCGAACTTCTATACTCAATGCACTGACCAATGAAGGCAAGTGTACCAAACGCCTTCTTCACCACCCTGTCTACCTGTGACTCCACTTTCGAGGAACTATGTATCTGCGCCCCAGGTCCCTCTGTTTGACAATACTCCCCAGGGCCCTACCATGAACTGTGTAAGTCCTGCCCTTGTTTTTTCCCCTAGTGCGTTAGGACCTCTTTTTACTGGCAAGACAGACAAAATGAAAATTCGTCTCTTCTCCCAGACCCAAAAACGTAGATTACAATTGCAGGAATACAGAGAACTACCATCAAACCAGAAAGAAGTTGAGTGATATGTTCAATCCAGAAACCCCAAGGGGACATCATTTTTCCAGGTGGGTGCAGTTCAACAGTTTTTTGGCCAGGTTGACATGAGATAGCAGCACTGGTCTGCAGCAGTTAATGCTTCACACCCAATGTATCTAGCGCACCACTCTCTGTAAATGCTGCATAAAGCTGTCCCTGGTACATCTCCCACTGCTGGCTGCAGCTGTGAGCTCCCCTTTCAGCGTATGCCATACCAGTCTGCCTTGTATGTGCATCCACTATGTTTCGTCTGTCTCATCCAACTGCCCCTCCCTCTTCCTCATGCCCTCCATTTTGCCCTGTTGAAGACATCTTCACAGCTCTGATAAAAAGACCAACGTACTTGGGTACAGAGGAATGAGGAGTGAGAGTAGGCATTTCAGCCCTCTGCTCTGTCCTTTAACATGATCATGGCTGATCTTATCCTGGTCTCAATTCCATTTTATCCTGCTTTTCATCAGAAACTTATCAATTTCTTTCTTCAATCTGTTGGTTAATTCTGCCTTCACTGCACATCGAGTTCCACAGATTCACAACCGTCTGAGAAAAGTAGTTTCTTCTTATCTCAGTTTTGAACCCACCTCATCTCTGTCTATATCTATGACCTCTTGTTCAAGACTGTCTCACTTATTAATCCAACTTATTAATCCCCTTTAGCATTTTATATTCCCCTCCTCAGTCTTCTGAACCTCAGCCAGGCGAAGAAAATTGATGTTTTCTTTTCTGGATGTCAGCTTTTAGAGTTTTGTTTTGCCCTTTTCAATTTTCAGTACCCCGTTATTTGTCTTACAGTCTGTATATGGAATATTTAACACACCTTTCCACGCATCTCAATGGGTTTTCAGAGGCATGAGCTGAAAAGGACAGAATGCAGCAGTAGATGAGTATCTTTCCTTTTTACTTTCTGCAATTCTCTTGATGTGAACACATCCTTCATATCCTCAAACTTACTGCTGGCAATCCGTATCTTTCTCCTGACTTTAGCACAGCACTGACCACCTTCTGAGCTCTGGATAACAGAAAATAGACAGACGACTCGAGTCGATGAGTTGAATTTTTTTTTTTTTGATTTGAGCAACATTTGAATCATTTTCTTTTCATTCTTTTGTAGGTCGTGGATGTCACTGGCTGGGCCCAGCATTTATTACCTGTCCCTAGTTGCCCCCTTGAGAAGGTGGTGGTGAGCTGCCCTCTTGAACTGCTGCAGTCCATGTGCTGTAGGTTAGGAAGGGAATTCCAGCGTTTTGACCTAGTCAAACTGAAGGAACAGCGATATATTTCCAAATCAGGATGGTGAATGGCTTGGAGGGGTACTAGCAGATGGTGATGTTCCCACGTATCTGTTGCCCTCGTCCTTCTAGATGGAAATGGTCATGGGTTTAAAAGTGCTGTCCGAGGACCCTTGGTGAATTTGTGCAGTGCATCTTGTAGACGGTATGCACTGCTGCTATTAAGTGTCTGTGGTGGAGATGATTCTTGTGGATGTGGTGCCAATCAAACGGGCTGCTTTGTCCTGGATGGAGTCAGGGCTCATCAGCGAACATCCCCACTTCTGATCTTATGATGGAGGGAAGGTCATTGATGAAGCAGCTGAAGACGGTTGGGCCTAGGACACTACCCTGAGGAACTCCTGCAGAGATGTTCTGGAGCTGAGATGACTGACCTCCACCAAACACAGCAATCTTCCTCCATGCCCGGTATGACTCCAGCCACTGGAGAGTTTGCCCCCCCAATACCCACTGATTCCACTTTTGTTCAGGCTCAGTCAAATGCCACACTCAGTCAAATGTAGCCTTGATGTCAAGGGCTATCACTCTTACCTCACCTCTGGAATTCAGCTCTTTTGTCCATGCTTGTACCAAGGCTGTAATGAGATCACTAGCTGAGTGGCCCTGGCGGAACCCAAACGGGGTGTCACTGAGCAGGCTATTGTTGAGCAGGTGCTGCTCAAAGGCACTGTTGATGACACTTTCCATCACTTTCCTGATGATCGAGATTAGACTGATGAGGCGGTAATTGGCTGGATTGGATTCATCCTGCTTTTTTGGTACAGGACATACCTAGGCAATTGTTGGGTAGATGCCAACTGATGTACTGGAAGAGCTTGGCTAGGGGAGCGGCAAGTTCTGGAGCTCAAGTCTTCAGGACTGTTGGTGGAATGTTGTCAGGGCCCGTAGCCTTTGCGGTATCCAGGTGTCTCCAAACGTTTCTTGATATCACGTGGATTGAATCGAATTGGCTGAAGACTGGTATCTGTAATGCTGGGGACCGCTGGAGGAGGACAAGATGGATCATCCACTTGGCCCTTGTGGCTGTAATTAGCTGTGAAAGCTTCAGCCTTATCTTTTGCACTGATCTTTGGGGAAGGGAGTCAGCCAGCTGTGTAGGCAATGAAGCCAGGCCATGCCAACCTGGGTTAAGGTTGGCACCTGGTTTAAAGCTCGCTCAGCTAGCCTAGCACTGTGGGAAAAAGATCAAGGACCACCTTCTCTCCAATACCCCGCGCTCACCTTGTGCCTTCCAACGTAGCAAATGTAAACTCCATGTGTAAAAGGCTGTTACTACCTCGAAAGGGTTTTAGGAGATCCTGTAGCAAAAGGGGGTTTTTCAATCAACATCTGTCTTTCTTGGTGTCACATCCACTGAATTTTTGAGGAACCCCCTGAGATTCCCTAATGATGAGCGAGCTGGTTGCTGCACTATCAACCAATTTAAGAGAGCCAGTGGTGTTTGTAACCGGCCCATTTACTTCTGCTAGAAGTGGCATACATTCATAGACAGCAGCCCATTCTCTACTAACAAGAGGAATATGTTTGAGGCTCGTGTCTTTTATTTTGAATTGCCTGGGAGCTTGCCAAGCTAATAGACCATAAGATATAGGAGCAGAAGTAGGCCATTCAGCCCATCATGTCTGCTCTGCCATTTAATAAGTTCATGGCTGATCCAATAATTCCACTTTCCTGCCTTATCCCCATAACCCCTCGATTCCCTTCCATAAAAAACATATCTATCTCAGCCTTGAATATACTCGATGACCCAGCTTCCAAATGTCTCTGCGATAAAGAATTCCACAGATTCCCTAATCTCTAAGAGAAGAAATTCCTCCTTATCCCTGCCTTAAATGGGCGACCTCTTATTCTGAGACTATGCCTTCTGGCCCTAGACTTCCCCCGCAAGGAGAAACAACTACCTTGTCAAATCCCTTAAGAATCTTGTATGTTTCAACTACTTTCTCCATAGTACAGCCTCAACCAATTAGAATTGAGTTTCTAAGCAAATCTGCACCCTTTTCCCATCCTGTATAAATTGTTGTGATCATTTGAAATTTGGCATTCTTGCATGTGTCCGATGAAAAGCATCAGCGACCTGTCTCCCACCTCATCAAAATCCGAAACCCTACCCTCTGACTCTCTAGGCTATGGTCCAAGTGCTGGGAAATGGGATTAGTATCAATGACTAACACGGACCTCGAAGGGCCTCTTTCGTGCTGGAATATTCTATGACTCTATTTGTAGGTATTTTCTCCTGCATTTTCCAGCTGTCAACAGCTGAATAATTGACAAAACTTTCTCAACTCGTTCAGTGTCAATGATTTTTGTGGTAACAATGTCACTGTAATTTTCTGGAAAATTTTTTGGATGTCTTCAAATGCATTTGCAGTTCTTCAAAACAGCACCTTGTGGTTTCCTAGCAGTTCCATGTTGAGGAAAATTGCCTGTTTCTGGGATCTCAGAATCACATGCGATGTCAGATTAGCCTCAACAAAGAGACAGTCTGTCAGGTAGAATCGAGGATAGTGCAGTTCTGGAGTTCTTAATTTGTCTTGAGACAGTGACTGGTAATGCGAAGACACAAAAAAAGTCACATAAGGTGGGCAAATCCGCAGACGCAGTGTGTGGGTGGGCAGCAGAGGTGTGGAGATGGAGAGAGGGAATGTGACAAGAGGATGGGGAAGGAGAAAGAATCAGAGGTGAGGACAGACATGTGGATGGGTGGCAGAGAATAAACGTGGAAATACAGGAGCAAGAGAAGGCTATTCAGCCCATTGAACATGCTTCACCATTCAATATGATCATGGCTGATCACCCAATTAGTATCCATTTCTGCTTTCTCTTCTTATACCCTTTGTTCCCTTCAGCCCTCAGAACAATATCTAACTCCTTCTTGAAGACATTTTGATGTTTTGGCCTCAACTACTTTCTGTTGCAGAGAATTCCACAGGCTCCCGCTCTCTGGGTGAAGAAATTTGTTCATACTTCAATCCAAAGAAAGACTGAAGGGTTCAGGGACATGATTCTTTGAAATTTATGCATCACAGTAGACAGGATGGTTAAGGATGCATTTGGCACGCTTGTTTTCATTGCTTAGACCTTTGAGTATAGGAGTTGGGAAGTTATGTTGAGGTTACAAGACATTGGTGAGGCCTCTTCTGGAATACTGTGTGCAGTTCTGGTCACCCTGTTATAGGAAGGATATTATTAAACTGGAGAGGGTTCAGAAGAGATTTACCAGGATGTTGCTGGAAATGGAAGGTTTGAGTTGTAAGGAAAGGCCAGATCAGGTGGGAATTTTTTCTTCTGGGGTGTAGGAATTTGAGGGGTGGGCTTATAGGGGTTTATAAAATCATGAGGGGTATAAATAAGGCAAATGGCAGGTGTCCTTTCCCTCAAGAGGAGGATTTAAAGATTGGGGAACATATTTTTAAGGTGACAGGAGAAAGATTTATAAAAGACATGAGGTGCAATTTTGTTTTACATAAAGAGTGGTTGTGTGTGGAAGTGGTAGATGTGGACACTGTTACAATCCTTAAAAGACATTTGGATATGTATATAAATAGGAAAGGTTTGGAGGGATATGGGCCAAGCGCAGGCAGGTGAGACTAGTTTAGTTTGGAATTATGGTTGGCATGGACTGGTTGGACCGAAGGGTCTGTTTCTGTGCTGTATGACTCTGTGACTCTACCCCATATCCTTAGACTGTGACCCCTGGATCTGGACATTTCGGATACCATTCCTGTGATTTTGTGGTAGAGAATGACAATAGAAGCAGAAAGAATGGGGATAAGGAATGAGGTGGTAAAGTGTCGAGAGACTGAGTGTGGAAGAATGTAACAAGAATAACAGAAAGTAGATGGAGGGTCCAATGCAAAGTAAGATGCAAGATAAGTAGGACAGACACATTAACATCCTTTTGAGAGAAGTTGGAGGGAGATAGAGATGAAGATGTCTTATCTTCTGAAACATTGGATTATTGAGAGAGATTACAATGTGGTGAGAAACAATAAAGCAGGACGCTGAGGAGGTAACAAATAGTACAGAGAAGTGAGGGAGGGAGGATGAAAGACAGAGATAAGGTCGAGAGGATACAGTGTGGTACCACAATGAATTACTACAACACTCCAAAAGGGATAATAGGGGAGGGATTGCCATCAACCCCATTTGAGGCCTTATACTGTGGGATGTGGGCATCACAGACTGGACCAGCATTCATTGGCCATCCCTCGTGGTAAGCTGCCTTCCTGAATCATTGCAGTCCTCCTGCTGTGGGTTGACCCACAATGCCCTCAGGGAAGGAATTCCAGGATTGTGACCCAGTGACAGTGAAGGAACGGTGATATATTTCGAAGTCAGGATGGTGAGTGGCTTGGAGGGGAACGTGCAGGGGTTGGTGTTCCCATGTCTCTGCTGCCCTTGTCCTTCTAGATGGAAGTGGTTGAGAATCTGGAAAATGCAAAGGATTTTTGGTGAAGTTCTGCAGTGCATCTTGTATATAGTTGCAGCAGTGTGTACTGAGTGTTGGTGGTGGAGTGAGTGGATGCTTCTGGATGTGGTGCCAATCAAGCTGGCTGCTTTGTCCTGGATAGTATCGAGCTTCTTGAGTGTTGTTGGAGCTGCACCCATCCAGGCAGGTGGGGAGTATTCCATCACACTCCTGACTTGTGCCTCGTAGCTGGTGGACAGGCTTTGAGGAGTCAGGAGGTGTGTTACTCTCCGCAGTAATTGTAGATTCTGACCTGCCCTTGTAGCCACTGTGTTTATGCTGCAAGTCCAAGTGAGTTTCTGGTCAATGGTAACCTGCAGGATGTTGATCGTGGGGGATTCGCTGATGGTAACACCATTGAATGTCAAAGAGTGGTGGTTAGACTGTCTCTTATTGGTGACGGTCATAGCCTGGCATTTGTGTGGCACTGATTATAGAGTTATAGAACCCCTACAGTGTGGAAACAGGCCCTTCGGCCCAACAAGTCCACATTGATCCTCAGAGCATCCCACCCAGACCCATCACCCTATAACCCACCTAATCTAAACAACCCTGGACACTATGGGCAATTATATCACGGCCAATCCACACAGCCTGCATATCTTTGGACTGTGGGAGGAAACCGGAGCACCCGGAGGAAACCCACACAGACACAGGGAGAATGTGCAAACTCCACACAGACAGTCACCCGAGGCTGGAATCGAACCTGGGCGTTGTTTAAACTCACTCACCGTTTGTTTGAGTTTGTGATATCCGAGAGTGCAACTGACCTGTGCGATCTGCAATTGACCCTCAGCAAACTGAGATCAGACCTCAATCTTATCTCAACTTTTCCCCCCTAACTCAATCCCCACTTCAATGGCAGTGCATCCATTCGTGATTTAATCCCTCAATATAGTAATCCGAATGCTTTTTTTTTTGAAGAGCAAGGACTGATCTGATCTATGCTTTCACTGGTGCGGCTCGATGTCTCGTTTACACACCGACTCGATCCTTGATTACCTGGAAATTGGGTGAGGTTTGAGCTGAACTGCCTGCTGTTTAAGCTCTTCCCAGAGACAGCAGTTACAGACAGCTGCTGCTGTGGTGAGAAGCTTGGGTGGTCTAACTGAAGGGGAAGGCTGCACGTGTGATGTGTTTTGTCTCCCTCACTCACTGTCACACCTGCACTGGAGGCAGGAGGGGCTCAGGCTGTGGTTGAGAGCGCTGGGAGGCAACAGCTCAAAGCCTGAGTCAACCAGCCTTGGTTTAACTGATTGTAGCCTCATTGGTACAGACGGAAAATGTCGTGACAGGAAATTTAACCTGCAAAAGTTCTACGAGACAACCCACACACTCTAATCTTCCATGTTTAGACTCAACTATTTTAAATGTCTCTTGACTACGCTCTCAGCTCCCACGCTCCGTGAACTTGAGTTCTAGAACTCATGGAATGCCTGCAAGAGGCCATTCGGCCCATCAAGTGTGCGCCAACCCTCCAAAGATCATTCCACCCTATAACCCTGCATTTCCCTAACCCACCCTATAACCCTACATTTCCCCATGGTTAACCCACCCTATAACCCTGCATTTCCCCATGGCTACCACCCCTGGCCTGCAAATCCCTGGACACTACAGGGTAATTTCCCGTGGCCAATCCACCCTAACCTGTGTTTCTTCGGAATGTGGGAGCACCCGGAGGAAATCCGTGCCAACATGTGGAGAATGTGCAAACTCCACACAGACAGTCACCCCGAGGCTGGAATCGAACTCGGGTCCCTGACACTGTGAGGCAGAAGCGCTAACCACCCAACTCTGTAGGTCAGGTTCAAAACACCACATCTCTCTCCCTCACCCCCGCCCCGTTGTACCCACTGACACATTTTGATCTCCCACTTTCTGAATCTTCAAATTTTGATCCTGTTGTTGAAAAACCTTCTTGGTGCCTGCTCTCCCTCTCTTCGTTACCTTCTCCTGCCTTGCAATAACTTCTGCCCTCTTGCTAATTCTGGCCTCTTGCGACTTTTGTCAGCCCGACCACTAGTGCCCAAGGCCCCAAGAAATTGCCTCCTTAAAATAAAGTCTTCCTTTCTCTCCTTCTTTCAGATGCTCCTGCAAACCTAATTCTTTCACCAGGTTTTTGCCCACTGGTCCGAACACATTGGAATGTGCCACACAGTCAAATGCTACTCGATAATGTTCTGATGAGGTAGCGTTTACTGGGACACATTCTAGCATGAAAGGTGCTGCTTAAATGCACAATATTGCTATTGTGTCTAATGCTTGCTGTTTAGAAGTGTCCCTTATTTTAAACGCTACCCATACTGTTCTGGGTAGCAGGAATGGTAGTTTTCCAGATGACCATTACTGCAGTATTTGCCACCTGTATCAGTGTGCATGGTCCTGTTTATGGCTACCAACCCTCCTCTGTCTTGGGTCTATTTAGTGATGATTTGTAGAGGATATGCCAACTGTTTTTTTTTTTAGGCAACAATGAAGTTGATTAAATCAATATTTGATCAGTTTTAATGATTAGGACATTAAGGAGCTGGTACAGATAGCCAGAGTCACACAGTACAGACACAGATGCTTCGGTCCAACCAGTCCATGCTGATCATAATCCCAAACTAAACTAGTCCCACCTGCCTGTTCCTGGCCCCTATCCCTCCAAACCTTTCCTATTCATGAACTTATCCGAATGTCTTTTACTCATTGTAACTGTACCCACATCCATCACTTCCTCTGGAAATTCATTCCACACATGAACCACTCTCTGTGTAAAAAAAAATGCACCCCATGCCTTTTTTTTAAATCTTTCTCCTCTCACCTTAAAAATATATCTTCTGGTATTGAAAGCCCCCACCCTAGGGAAAGGAACACCTACTATTAAATCTATCCATACCACTCATGATTTTATAGACTTCTATCAGGTCACCTCTCCTGGGGGTCTGTGAAAAATAGTCCCAGCCCACCCAGCCTGTCATTATAACTCAAACCCTCCATTCCTCACAACATCCTGGTAAATCTCTTCCAAACCCTCTCCGGCTTAATAATATCCTTCCAATAACAGGCCGACCCAAACTGGACGCAGCATTCCAGAAGATGCCTCACTAAAAATACAGCTGCTCCCTCTGACAAATGGAATAGGATTCCTCATCTCCATTCACGAACTGTGTATGACCTCAGTAGAATAGGAGGAGTCAATGTGTTCTTAATATTAACCGCTTCAGGATCATGACCTTACACCACAGCTGGCCCTTGCTGCTGGTGGGTTGTGCATTTGAAGTGTTAGGTAATGTGTCACATTGCTTATAATGGTCCAATATGATGACTGGCCTCTGTGTATTTCTAAAAAGGCCCTTATTAGCTCTGTGGTTACTGGGAAACCGCAGAATCCCCACATGTCACAGACAGAAACTCAGTAGACTTGCGATTTAATGTCTGGCCCGATCGTGTTTTTACAACTTCTTGTTCCTGCTCAAAGTCTTTTCTTGAACAAAATACACTTTCTACAAAGCTGTGCTGTGATATTAAAGACACATATCAGCTGCACACATTACCGCTCGTATGTTAGAAAGATAATTCTTAGGGGCATAGACAGGGAGGGATAAGAAGTTGCTGTTTTCCTTCGGTGAAGTGCCGTTAACAAGGACAGGCATAATTTGAAGGTGGAAAGCAGGTGGGTTTGAGGGGATTCGAGGAAAGACATTTTCACCCAGAAGGTGGTGAAAGAAGGTCTGGAATGCATGGCCTGAGAGGGTAGCTGAGGCAGGAAATCTCACCTTTAAAAAGTACTTGGATGAGCATTTGAAGTGTCATAACATTCAAGATTATGGGCTGTTTGAACGTGTGTGCGTGTGTGTGTGCAGCAATGGACACGACGACATCTGACGCAGGGCCCCGACCTGAAACGTCAGCTTTATTGCTCCTCGGATGCTGCCTGGCCTGCTGTGTTCCTCCAGCTCCACGCTGTGTGTTATTTCTAATCTTAGGCCTGATCTGCCTGATTCTGAAGCAGCCAGAGAGCAGACCTCGGTGCTTGAAGCTTCACCATGAGCCAGATTACTGTGTGCCCCACACATAAGTGGAATCTTACTTTCTCTCCCTCTCTCTCTCTCTCTCTCGCAGACCCCCACCCCACTGCACCCCTCTCTCTCTCGCACATACACCCCCTCTCTCTCTCGCACCCCCCCACCCCCTTTCTCTCTCTCTCGCACACCCCCACCCCCCTCTCTATCTCTCTCTCTTGCACCCCCCCCACCCCACTCCACCCCCCCTCTCTCTCGCACCGCACCCCCCCCTCTCTCTGGGACTTCACAGGCTCTAAGGAATTGCCCAGGTGGTCTCCCTGGGTCCCCCAGCAGTTGTATGCCAATGCCAACCCGACCTCCACCTGTTCCATTCCCCAGCCACCATCAGAAGCTTTTCACTGCCATACTTCTCAGCATCGTCTTAAACTACGTGGCCACTCACAAGTCTAGGATGTCTTCTCCATGCTGCTTCCTCTCCCCAAGCATTCCCCACCCCCAACGCCCGGCACCTGTGCCTGCCCAGAACCTGTGAAAGACGTGGCTCCCTGCACAGAGGGACCCACAGGTTCGGACCCCATTCGCTGCATCGTGCACTCCTGAACCATTGCTACCTGCTGCATATAATGTGAGACTAGGGCTAGGTTTCCTCTGCTTATTTGAAGATTCCAAAGGACGGTGCCCAAGAAATGGGATGATCCTACTTGTATTTCAGTGGCATAAATATTGCAGTCCTGAAGAAAAACCTGCAGGTGAAGTCCATGTAAACCCCCAGCTCTCTACAAATGATCAGATGTGCCTATAAGAAGGACTTGTTCTGTCCAGTTTCTCTTCAAGAAGGATCTTGTCAACCTGGTGCTGAGGTATCTGCTCCATGGAAAGCAGAGTAAATAGCTTTGGGTTTTTCTTTAAAAATAAAGACAAAACAAGCTTAGGTGGTAGAGTTAGGTTCACACCGTTGGGATTTTGGAGTTGAAGCTGCTAGATACAGCTCTCTCTCTCTCTTTCTCGCTCTGTCCAATGCTGCCAAAGCTTGAGTTTTCTCTCTCTCTCTGCTGCCAGATTCATTCTGTTGGTGTTTCTTCTCCTGGACTTGAGGAGATAGCAAGTGAGGGAAATCTGTTTTGCTGAATTTGCCTTTGTCAAGGGTGTGTTTATGAGATGTCGCTGTATTGGAACAGTTAATGATGGTAGTTAAATAATGTATTATTTTGCAAAGTATTTTTACAGGGTTAAAGTTATGCCATTTTGTTTTATTGTCTGTAATTCTTTTTTTTAAACTGTGATGTAAGAGTAAAGAGTGTTTTGCTTAAAGCCTAATGGTTTGAGCAAACTAATTGCATCTGGAATGCAGCGCCTTAGACTTACTGTTAAAGAAGATAAAAGGGCCTAGGCTATATCTTTGATATGTTTGGAGGGGGTTTGATCTGGTCCATAACACCCCAGTCATACAGACTAATGTCAAATTGCTCCTGACTGCACATCGTCTAAAAATTCCATATAGGAGGTCCTGAAAAGCTCGGGCACATTATTGCTTCCTGTCGTTTCCTGGGTCCAAGGGAACGAGATTCCCAGAAGATTCTCAAGCAATTCTCACTCGGCTACAATGAAGAGGAATCATTGAAACAAGGGAATTATTAAGGTGGACTTTGTTTACAAAAGACGGCATTGACCAGTTACCAAAAATACCTTCTGCAGTCATCATTTTAACTATGAGATTTCCTTCCCAGTTTTCTATATAGAGTCATACAGCTGGAAACAGTGGAACAGCTTTGGTCTCCTTAACTGAGAAACTTCATTGGCGCAATCATAGGATAAAGGGCATATCCTAGAAAGAAAAGGCAAACAGGGTTAGACCTCTGCCCATTTGAGTGTCAATGAATGTGAGCTGACCTTATTGAAACATAGAGTCACAGAATCCTACAGCACAGAAACAGACCCTTCGGTCCAAGCAGTCCATGCTGACCATAATCCCAAGCTAAGCTAGTCCCACCTGCCTGCTCCTGGCCCATATCCCTCCAAACGTTTCCTATACACGTACTCATCTGAATGTCTTTTAAATGTTATGCTGGGATAGCTGTTTCCAAAGGAAGGCATAACCATCATTCTCATTGTGCCAAACCAGGAAAAGCTAAAGAATTTGGTACTTTCACATCACTATCCAAACTCCGCTTATTCACCGACTACATAGGACAGGTATCTACACAAACAAAGACATTTCCCACAACAGCTCACTTCTCCCAACGTGTTCATTGTTAAAATTACTGTTCCAATTTCTATTCTAGTTTCCTATCATTTCAGAACTGTTGTTGTACAGTGCATGCTTCAGTCGCTCAATCCCTCCAGATATTTATTTACAAATATACACACACCATAATCTACTTTAAGATGGAGCTCAGGAGGTATTCTGTCTCTGAGAAGGTGACAAATATTTGGCATTGTCAGAAATCTGGATATGGGTCACTGCATATACTGAGACAAAATTTTGAAGTGTGGGACAATCATGAAAGTAGAGTTAAGATTACAATCAGATAAACCATGATGTTATTAAAAGGTGGAGCAGAATATATGTATATATCCTGCTTCTAACGCTTATGCTCATATAAATTGCCGAATTCCGGGACTATATTCTAAATTGCCTCCTTTCTTCATCCTTACTGTCCCACACTCAGGGACTAAGCCTTTCACCTCAGCTTGCAGTCAAATTGCTAAAAAAAAAGACCCAGAGTCAAATACTCGTCAGGACAGATTGGCAAGAGTGCTACCTGTCAAAGGGAACAACAATTTATCCTACATGAGAAGAGGGTATCAGCAGAGGCTGGAAGAGCCTGCAGGAAACTTTCCAAGGAGTGAAATCACCGATAAACCAGAGCAATGAATGACTTTGGTTATTCAACCATGACATACCTCATCAATGATCTGATTTGCCCTCACGATCTGCCCTACATGCTGTCGTAGAATTTTTAACAGTAGCAGGATATTCTACTGGATGAGGCAACACTTACATGAGCTCCTGTAACATAAGAACTATCCACAAATTAAGAACTAGACAGGAGCCACATAGTGCTGTAAGATTCAATATACATTTATTATGGCTACTAATACATTACAGTCACAGATACTGGTGTCTGGGCTAGAACTGAGCAATTGAGTTCTAAACATTTGCTCGATTCCCTCAGTGTGCCATGCTGCAAGTGGCCCCAGTATGGTGGACACAGAGAGCTTTGTACCATCAAGTCACAAACTACAATGCAGTGATTACACCATGCTTCTTAAAAGAATACAAAGCTGCGAGACATATCACACCAGCAAACAAGCCTGAACCTATACTTAGCTGAAAACTCGACATAGCTCTCTTTCTGTTCCAGATCAGTTTCAGTGCAGCTGTTACAAACTTGGACATGATTCATTAATAGACCAGGGTTTAAACCCAGGACCGTCTTGAGATGAACAGTTCCACAGTTAAACCACAAGGTACAGTTAGGACATTGATCAGATTATAATTAGAAGTCATGTCGCTGTCGCATATTCTGTCAGTGTTTTGACTAAAAGTCATGGGAGCATTAACAGCATTGCATGCATGTGTACCCACAGGAAGCGGTTCAAGGAGACAGCTCAACACCACTTTCACCAGGGCAATTAGGGATGGGCAATGAATGCTGGCCCAGCCAGCAATGCCCATAGCCCAAGAAGCAAAAAAAAAATGCTTTATAAAGCTTAAAATTAATCAATTTTATTTACATTAACTCCATGCCATCTCAATTGTTATGTTTCAGAATCTGTAAAAGGTTTTGTTGATGGTCCAGACCCGAAGCACAAACTGGAGCTCTGTTTAATTACAGGATCTATATGGAATAAATTTGTAGTTTTTTGTCTATGCATTGCATACAGGGTTTTGGGAGGGTCATGTTGTGGCTGTACAGGACACTGGTTAGGCCACTTTTGGAATACTGTGTTCAGTTCTGGTCTCCCTGCTATAGGAAAGATGTCGTTCCTTGAAAGGGTTCAGAAAAGATTTACAAAGATATTGCTGGGGTTAGAAGTTTTGATCCGTAGGGAGAGGCTGATTGGGCTCGGGCTATTTTCTTTGGAGCTTCGGAGGCTGAGGGGGTGACCTAATAGAGGTTTATAAAATCATGAGGGGCATGGATAGGGTGAATAGCCAAGGATCTCTTCCCCAAGATAGGGGAGTCCAAAAGTAGAGGGCATAGGTTTAAGAGATAACAAGGTGTAGAGCTGGATGAACATAGCAGGCCAAGCAGCATCACAGGAGCAGGAAAGCTGACGTTTCGGGTCTAGACCCTTCTTCAGAATGGTTTAAGGTGAGAGGGGAAAGATTTAAAAGGGACCTAAGGGCAACTTTTTCACACAGAGGGTGGTCTGTGTATGGAATGAGCTGCCAGAGGAGGTGGTGGAGGCTGGTACAATTTACAACATTTAAAAGACATCTGGATGGATATATGAATGGGGAGGGTTTTGGGGGAAATGGGCCAATTGCTTGCAAATGGGACTTGATTAGTTTAAGATATCTGGTCGGCATGGACGAGTTAGACCGAAGGGTCTGTTTCCATGCTGTATGTATCTACGACTGTATGACATTTCAGTGTGAGTGCAGTGATGTGAAATAGCCCTCTATTTGAGCAGCACTGGAATGATAGGAGCTACCCAGAGAGTTTAGCTTCGTCAGCTGAACCATGCCTCCGGCAGGGTTCAGAGATTGGTAACCAGGAACACATGCCCTGGCCAATTTTGGATTATTGACATTTTGAAGGAAAATCCTTTAATAGGGACATTGGCATTTCTGGCAAGGCCAGCTTTTGTTGCTTGTCACTAATTACTCCTGAATCGAATACCTTGTTGTGTGATTTCAGAGGGAAGCTAAAAGTGAAATAGATTACAGGGAGTCTGGATTAACATGTGAAGCAGACCAGATAAGGGTGGAAGATTTCCCTTCCTAAAAGGACATTCATGAACCAGATGGGTTTTCTCATTATTCACTTGTGGGACATGAGCATTGCTAGCTGGGCCAGTATTTATTGCCCATCGCTGGCTGCCCTTGAACCAAATAGCTTGCTAGACCATTTCAGAGGGCAGTTAAAAATCAACCACACTGCTGTGGGTCTGGAGTCACATGTAGGCCAGACCAGGTAAGGGTGTAGGAAACCAGGTAAGTTTCCTTCCCTAAAGGACATTAGTGAACCAAATGGTTTTTTCCAACAAATTGCAATGGATTCTTAATTCCAGATAGTTCAAAAGAAAAATTGAAGTTCCACCACCTGCCGTGGTAGGATTTGATCCCAGATCCCAGCTGAGTTTCTGGATTGATAGCGTAGCAATAAAACCACATGACTATTGCCTCCCTGACAACAGCATAGAAGTAGGTTAATAACAGATGGTAAGTCACGGTCACCATTACTGTGAATATTTTTCAATTCCAGATTTATTCATCAAATTTTAATTTCAACCAGCTGTTATAGTGGGATTTAAACTCCTGAACATTAATCCAGCCCTCTATGTGAGTGACATTACCAGGACAGCACTATCGCCCGCTGGAAATAATGGCGATCAGTTCAGAAGTTCACCTCCATTAGATTTCTACACATTTATTTACAAAGTTGAGAAAAGTGCTGGCAGAAAATATAACTTAAAATATAACTTCAGGAGAATAAAGCGTGGCAGCACAGAACTCAACAGGCAGGATTAGCCATCAGGTGTGTTCCTCTAGAACCAATTAGGACATTTCAAATAAACACATTGGACGTGGAGTTTCAATAGCTTATGGTGAAGTTACTGTACAATGCAAAATATTCCCAACACATTACAGAAAGAGGCGTCCCACTGAAAGAGTTCATTGATGTTGAATGCACATCTCAAACATGGATCTTCTTACGCTGGAACACAGGTTCATTTCAATTCTAATCATTCCTTCATGGAGTGGCTGCTGTCAGTCTACAAATCATTCAGCCCATTGTTAGGGAATGCTCAGAAACAGCATCCCAGTGGAAGATCCACACGGTGTTCCCTGCGAGGATACAACCCAGCGAAATCCTGGCAATAAAGTGCATGGTAGTCCCATCTCTGGATGTACTGACGGGGAGAGGTTGTTCATGCTGCGTTGTGACAGCTGATGGTCTCTGTTCTAGAGCAACCGAGAGAAACAGTGTTAGATCCCGCTCCAAAACAGGGTCTTCCTTCTCCCCTGAAGGTCACAATTATGGCCCCCAGGAGCTGGCCTGCACGGCACTAAAACTGAATATGTGCCTCCCTGTACAGTGACTCAATAGGGGAACACTGTCTCCCCTCAAAGGTTAGAAAATGAATTAAACCCCAACTCCAAGTAAAACCCGTTGGGAAAGGCTCCTTGAGAGGGAAAAGAAAAGGATGAAAACTGCAGATGCTGGAAGTCAGAAAAAAGAACAGAAATCATTGGGAAAGCTCAGCAGGTCTGGCAGTATTTGTGGAGACAGAAAGTGGAGTTAGCATTCCATTCAAGAGCGTTTGAGGGTTAAGTTTAGGGTTACTTAGAGTGATCCATTTGTTTTGCTGAGCTTCAAAATTGTGTCCTGCTGTGAGGAAATATGTAGACAGGGTGATGAAGAAAACATTTGCCATGTTTGTCTTTATCGGTCAGTGCAGTGAGTCAGTGGGAGGTCATGTTGCGGCCGTACAGGACACTGGTGAGGCTACTTCTGGAATACTGAGTTCAGTTCTGGTCTCCCTGCTATAGGAAAGATGTTGTGAAATTAAAAGGGAGCAGAAAAGATTTACAAGGATGTTGCTGCGATTGGAAGGTTTCAGCTGTAGGGAGAGGCTGAGTAGGCCGGGGCTATTTTCCCCTGGAGTGTTAGAGGCTGAGGAATGATGTAATAGAGGTTTATAAATCATGAGGGGCCTGGATAGCCAAGGCCTTTTCCTCAGAGTGGGGGAATCCAAAAGTAGAGGGCATAGGTTTAAGGTGAGAGGGGAAAGGTTTAAAAGGGAACTAAGGGGCAACTTTTTCACACAGACAGTGGTGTGTGTATGGAATGAGCTGCCAGAGGAAGTGGTGGAGGCTGGTAAAATTACAACATTTAAAATGCATCTGGATGGGTACATGAATAAGAAGGGTTTAGAGGGATATGGGCCAAATGGTGGAAAATGGGACTAGTTGAATTTGGGATATCTGGTCAGCATGGATGAGTTGGACCGAAGGGTTTGTTTCCATACTATACAACACTATGACTCTATAATATAATGCTGTTGATGAAAGAGTTAGTTTATGAAGGCCGTTTGGGCCCCTTACTCATTGGAATTTAGAAGAATGCAAGGTGAACTTTTCGAAACATATAAGATCCTGAAAGACATCTGTGCGCTGAACGCTGAGATGATATTTGAGGGGCAGTCTGGAAGCACAGTTTAAAAATTCAGGGTCTCCTATTTAAGGCTGAGGTGTGGAGATGTATTTTCTTTCGTGGGATCTCTAACATTTGGCATTCTCTTCCCCAGCAAACTTCAAGACTGAGTTAGACATATTTTTGATAGACAAGAGAATTGAGAGTCATAGAGAACATGTGCTGGAAGTGAAGGCCAAAATCAGGCTCCCTGTGATCTCATTGACCGTATCAGTGTTATGATTGGACTTTGGCAGTACAGACTTGATGGGCTGAAGGGTCTCTTCTGTACTGTGTAATTCGATGATTTGGGTGCCATTACTAAGGGAGTTGAAAACGAGTAACTATTTATTATTTAGACAGACTGGTGCCAGCAGCACCCTATCAGATCCTTCTTCCCTCAGGTTCCAGTGATCTGAAATAAACCCATAAAATATTGGAGCATGTAGGTCGTGTCACTTAATGAGATCATGGCTGATCTGATAATCCGCAACTCTATTTACCTGCTTTTCCCCCCCATAGCCCTCGATTCCCTTATTGATTAAAAATCCATCTATCTCAGCCTTAAATGTACTTAATGACCCAAGCTTGATACCGCTCTGTCGTAAAGAATTTCACAAATTCACTCCTCACTGAGAGAAGAAATTCCTCCTCATCTCTTTCCTAAATGGGTTTGTGGTAGGATTAACCCTGACTCAAGCCCTAACCCTAATCTTAACCCTAACCCTAACTGATTATGCTCTTTCAATAAATTAGAGTCATAGAGTCATACAGCACAGAAACAGACCTTTCGGTCCAACCAGTCCATGCCAACCACAATCCCAAACTAAACTAATTCCACCTGCGTATACTTGGCCCATATCCCTCCAACCATTTCTTAATTATGTACTTATCCAAATTTCTTTTAAACGTTGTAACTGTATCCGCATCCACCATTTAGTCTGGCAGTGCATTCCACACACAAACCACTCTCTGTGTAATAAAAATTGTCCCTCGTGTTTTTGTTAAGTCCTTCTCCTTTCACCTTAAAAAATATTCCCCCCCCAGTCTTGAAATTCCCCACCCTGGGGAAAAGACACCTGCTATTCACCTTATTTGTACCCCTCATGGTTTTATAAACCTTTATAAGATCACCCCTCAAACTCCTACACTCCAGAGAGAAAAGTCTCAGCCTATCCAGCCTCTCCTTATAACTCAAACCCTCCAATCCCAGCAATATTCTGGTAAATCTCTTCTGAACCCTCTCCAGCTTAGTAATATCCCTCCTCCCCACTCTAGACTCTCCTACCAGGGGATAAAAACCATCTACCCAGAGCGGAATCCTGTATGTTTCAATAAGGTTGTCTCTCATTCTTCTAAATTTCAATGAATTCTAGCTAATTCTACTCATAAGACCTCCTTTCCCAGGATCAATCTAGTGAACCTTCCCTGGACTGCCTCCAATGTCATACACATTTCCTTAGATCAGGAGACCCGGAACTATTCACAGTATTCCAGCTGCACGGCAAGCAGGAAAGAACAGTTGGGGCCAAAGTTAGGTCAGCCTTGATCTCATTGTCTGTATCATTCTTGTGAGAGTCTTCAGTTTGACAGAAGGGAGCTAGAAACCATGTTGATGGTAACCAGCAAATGTTTACTGACTATTTTCAGAGGCAGAACCTTCTCTCGGGTCCCAGTTACAAGTGATCCGCTGTCATTTGGCTTCGCTAATGATGCACTCAATCAGCACAATAGATAGTAATCCCATTATTACCACTTGAATGGCAGTCCTGGGGGAGCTGAATGGCCTCCTTCCCTGTTGTAATCAGATCACAATTCTACGTCACGGATAATAGAGGTGAGGGGACGTTGAAAGACAGGCAGAGTCAGGTTTGCCTAGGCGAAATAAAAAACTGGCCTCGTGTCCAACTGCATTTACACAGTGCCTTTCAGCATATCCCAAAGTACTGACCAGCAAATTGAGATAGTAGGAATTGCCGATGCTGGAGAATCCGAGATAACAAGGTGTGGAGCTGAATGAACACAGCAGGCCAAGCAGCATCAGAGGAGCAGGAAGGCTGACGTTTCGGGTCTGTGGGAAGGGTCCAGACCCGAAATGTCAGCTTTCTTGCTCCTCTGATGTTGACCAGCAAATTGAAATGCTTTTGAAGGGAAGCTACAATCTCAGTTGAGGGTCCACGGCAGCCAATTTGCTGACAGCCACCTCCCAAAAGTGGCAACACGGTCTTTTTGTTTCTTGGCAGCTAAGGCCAGCTTTTCGGATCAATGCCATTGTATGTTTTCCACCTCCGCCTGGGGAGGGGCAGAACTGACAATTTGAGGAAGATAGAGCGGGAACTTTAATATTGCTTATCTTCTCGAAGAAGCGTCAGAAAACAGGAGCGAGAGTGGACTGTATGACCGCTCGAGCCTGCTCCTCTGCTCAGTCTGCTCACTTGTCTCAACGCCATCCTCCTGCTCTGTCCCCATTCTCCTTGTCACAGTCAGTGTTAACTATTACTGCTTCACTGACTTTGGTTCCAATCCATCTGGCATCTTGCATGTGCGGGGGCCGATCCCAGAATTTTCAACTGATCTCATCCACCTCGTCTGGCACCACTTGCGTACCTTTACCCTCCCCCATGTGACATTGCAGACATATCAGTAGAGTAATAGAATGGCCCCAATTATCACATTAAGATTGATCATGAAGAAGGAGCCGAGGGAACTCCAAACAATATTACTGCGCGGCCAGTAGATGTCACTGATGTGCTGGAGATCGACTCGTTTCGGACCTCATAGAATCTGTATGGTGTAGAAGCTGGCCTTTCAGCCCATTGACCCTCTGAAGAACATCCCACCCAGGCCCACACTCACCCTGTGACCCCACACCTGCCATGGCTAACCCATCTAGCCTACACACTACAAGGCAATTTGGCATGGCCAATCCAGCCACCATATACATCTCTGGGCTGTGGTAGGAAACCAGAGAGGACCCACACAGACATGGGGAGAACATGCAAACTCCAGACAGGCAGTGGCCTGAAGCTGGAATTGAACTTGGGTGCCAGGTGCTATTAGGCAACAATGCTAACTACTGAGCCACCCTCCCAGTCAGCCTGACCATCTTTAACCAACCTGTTCAGACATACACATGAAGAGAGGCCAGATAAGTTCAGGTTGTTTTCTTTGGAGCACAGAAAGTTGAGGGGGGTGGTGTGGAGCCTGATAGAGGTGTATAAGATTATGAGGAACATAGGCTGGGCGGATAGATAGCATCTGTTCCCATTGCTTGAAGGGTCAATCATGAAGAGGCATAACTTTAAGACAAAGATCAGGAGGTTTAAAGGGACGATGAGAAAAACTCTTTGCACCCAGTGGGTGTTGGGGGTCTGGAATGGACTGCCTGCAAGGGTAGCTGAGTCATTGTGTCACACAGCATGGGAACAGTCTCTTCAGTCCAGACAGCCCATGCTGACCATGTTCTGAGGCTCACAACCTTTAGATGTAGCAACATTTAGGCTATGGCGAAGTGCTGGAAATTGGAATTTGTGTAGCTAGGTCAGTGCATACTCAATGGACTGAAGGGCCAGCCTAACTCTATGTTCTCTGGAACAGGAGGGATATGAAACCAGGTCTTCTAACCCAGAGGTAGGGATGCTACCACTGCTCCACAAGAGCCCTCAGGGGGCATGCTGTATCCTTAGGATATCACTTAGAGTTATAGAGATATACAGCTCGGAAACAGACCCTTCAGACCAACTCATCCATGCTGACCAGATATCTTAAATTAATTGAGTCCTATTTGCCAGCATTCAGCCCATATCCCTCCAAACCCTTCCCATTCATATACCATCCAGATACCTTTTAAATGTTGTAATTGTACCAGCCTCCAACACTTCCTCTGGCAGCTCATTCTGCACACACACCACCCTCTGTGCAAAAAAGTTGCCCCTTAAGTCCCTTTTAAATCTTTCCCCTCTCACCTCAACCTATTCCCTTTAGTTTCGGACACCCCTGCCCTGGGGAAAGGTACTCCTCACTTTCATGACCTACATCTAACAATGGAATTGTAAAACCTGTGTCTCAGGACAGTCTACTCCCTCTGTAGGATGCTCTCCATGGAGCCGGCTTCGTTCTACCATAGCGTCAGCAGTGTGAGAAGGACTAGCAGAGCAGGAATTGAGCTCCTTAGACAAGACATTGTTGGATGGGGGCTACATAGAGCCCAAAACCATGAGGGAACTAGACAGGGCAGACAGAGAGAAACCGTTCTCATCGTCAGATGGTTCAATAACTGAAGGTGAATGCTTAAAGAACCAAAGAAGACATGAGAAAAAGTAGACTTGATCAGCATGTGGTTAGGATCCAGGAATGCGTTGCCTGAGACTGTGGTGGAGACAAGTATGGTCCTGGCTTTCAAAACTAATGTTATCCAGATGAGAGACAATTTGCAGTGAAACAGAGAGAAGGCAGGGAGATGGGATTAACTGATAGAGAGAGAGAGAGAGAGAGAGAGAAAGAGAGAGAGAGAGGAAACAGAGAGATGAAGTGCCGAATGGCATCCTTTCCTGCTGTAATCATGCTATGATTCTATGTCCAGCTCCCTCAGCCAAGTGCTGAGGAAGGGGTCATTGACTGACAGGGAGAGTCAGGTTTTCCTGCACACAAAAAAACACAGCCCTGCGTCCGGTTTTTCAGGAGAATCCGAATTTATGTAGCGCCTCTCAGGACGTCCCAAAGTGCCGCACTGCATGTGACATACTTTTGAAGTGAAGTAGAGGAATTGCGGTAGACAATTTGTACACAGCAAGCTCCCGTATTGGCAACACAGTCAATTATTTTCAATGGCTGAGGACAACACTTCGACTTGTTTGAAACGATGCCATTGGATATTTCCCCCTGCCTGGGGACGAGCAGAATTGGCGAGTTGAGAAGGATCAGAATGGTACCTTTGACAATGCGGCACTCCCTCAGGGCTGTATTGCACTGTCAGTTTAAGTGTGGCTCTCTGCATCAGGGCTTACATCTCCAGCTGGCTGGCTCTGAGAAAAAGGGACCACCAACTGATCCAAGGCAGTGATGAGGTAGTTAAGGACTTTTTGGTTTGATTTGATTTATTACTGTCACATATCCCGAGGCACAGTGAAAAGTTTTGTTTTGCCTACATGTGTGTTCAAGCTTTTGTATCTTCTGCTGGACAGAAGATGTTGGAAGAGATTATAACCCGGGTGGGAAGGGTCTTGGATGATGTTGGCTGCCTTTCTGAGGCAAATCCAGCATCACTACAGACGTGACCTGTGCTAACAGCAGGTGACACCCACACTCAGCGGGAGGCACTATTGTGCAGACACAGAAAAGAGAGATGACAATGGAGAAGCAAACCTGCATGTTGAGCCATTCTTCAACTGCATGCTGATCATTGGGACACTGGATGTCTGGATGAACTCAGAGTACAGGATGGGCTTTAAGCAGCATGGGAACAATTTCCGGTATTCATCCCTCACCTTTGGAAAAAGACAAAATGGTTCCATTAATTACCCGTTAGACTGATGGAGACTCCCGGGGAAGGTTCCAGGGAATCGAAGCATTGCTTTGAGGGCAGGGAGACACCTGAAGCAAGAGACGCATTGAGGGAGAAAAGAACAGAGGGCTATGTTGACGCAATGACAGCATTAAGGGAGTGGGAGTTGGTTTGGCTCAGTTGGGTGGATAGTTGGTTTGCAATGTGGAGTAATACTAACAGCATGGGTTCCATTCCCACATTCCCACATTGGCTGAGGCTACCATGAAGGGTTTTCATTCCCAACCTCTTCCATTGCTTGAGGCATGGTAACCCTTAGGCTTAACCACCAGCTGTTGTTTCCCCTTGGTGAGGAAAGCAGGCCGATGCTTTGGTAAGACATGGGGACTTGATCTTACAACTTAGTCCATCATGCCAGCGACTTAAAAGGCACTATCTAACTAGACCACGCTCTGTTAGCCTAGCAAGAATTCCCTTTCAAAGATGGCTAGTGAGTCTATTTCTACCGTACAAATCATATTCCTGATCATTAACAACACATTGTGTAACATAAGATTCTCATTGACTCCAAATCCAACTTTAAAGTCAATCAAACCAATGTCAAAGGAATTGACCACAGTTCCTGTGGAACAGGGGCAGTTCAGTACAGGGCAGTTGGGATGAATGGCCATTTTCCCTAAGCTGATTGGATGAAGGTAAAAGAGACATTGAGCATGAGGAAAGGGAAATGGCACTGAATAGGCCAGAGACTGACAGGGCAAAGGATCAACAAACTGAATGGTTTTGAGTATTTCCAACTCAGCAAGAAGGCAACATAAAGCAGGGAATTCCAAATAAAGGAATGTAATGGCATGACCAGGAATCAAGGGAAGTGACATAATGCAAAATCAAGGGGAGTGCATGGAGCAATGATAAGGCTATTGTTTGAGAAATAAAGGGGTGTGGGGTATATCGGAGAGTGTTACAGTGAGGGCTGTGGGGTATATCAGAGAGTGTTACAGTGAGGGATGTGGGGTATATCAGAGAGTGTTACAGTGAGGGATGTGGGGTATATCAGAGAGTGTTACAGTGAGGGCTGTGGGGTATATCGGAGAGTGTTACAGTGAGGGGAGTGGGGTATATCAGAGACTGTTACAGTGAGGGCTGTGGGGTATATCGGAGAGTGTTACAGTGAGGGGAGTGGGGTATATCAGAGACTGTTGCAGTGAGGGCTGTGGGGTATATCGGAGAGTGTTACAGTGAGGGGTGTGGAGTATATCGGAGACTGTTACAGTGAGGGGAATGGGGTGTATCAGAGAGCATTGCAGAGAGGGGTGTGGGGTATATCAGAGAGTGTTACAGTGAGGTGTGTGGGGTATATCAGAGAGTGTTACAGTGAGGGGTGTGGGGTGTATTAGAGAGTGTTACTGTGAGGGGTGTGGGGTGTATCAGAGAGTGTTACTGTGAGGGGTGTGGGGTGTATCAGAGAATGTTAGAGTGTGGGGTATGGGGTGTATCATAGAGTGTTACAGTGAGGTGTGTGGGGTACATTAGAGTCTTACAGAAGTTTGTGGGGTATATCAGAGTGTTACAGCGTCGATGTGGAAGAGGTGCAATGTGATTTACAGAAACGTTGATAAATACGTTGGAAAAGGATTGCACTGTGTGAGATGTGAGGGGTGGGAATGAGGGAAGGCCAGCTGCAGACTGCATTGATTGGCATCGCCTGGGCTGGGACAGCCTCCTACCTGTTTGTTGAGTAGACAGTGAAGAATAAAGATGAACGCCCCTTGTAGGCTGTTGATGATGGTGAATATATATGCCATGCTGATAGTTTCTTTTTGAAAGTGGAAAATCCCAAATATCCAGGTACAGCCCAGGAGAAACAGTTGAGCAATTGCTGCCACTGTGAATGACCTGGAAGCAGGACAAAGGAAAGCAGCAACAAATTAAGTCTTTAGGGTCATTTTGGCTTTGAATAGACAGATCTTTTATCCAGGCCGATATTCTAAAGCCACACATACCTGAACTTCTTCAGTTTAGGTGCGTCTTTCTGAATGGAGGACATTTTCCTTGCCAACTTGAACAGAGTTATGCAGTAGAAAACCATATTAATCTGCAAACAATGGAAAGTTTCAGTTAAGCTGTGGATAAGGGACATCTCTATTTTGTTTCTCCCGCTTAATAATCTGGTTCAGAACAGACGTCCTATCCCAAGTAATATATATGTCATTTGATTGCCTTTCATTGCACTGTCATCAAGTTCTCCCAGGCCAAGGACAGAGGTAAAGTCCCCTCTGTACTATCTCAAGCATTCTTTCTGGATCAGGTACAGTCTAAGATGGTCGCACTGGTTAGCTCAGTTAGCGGGACAGCTAGCCTGAGATGCCAACACCATCAGGTCAATTCCTGCACCGGCTCCAGTTATGACAAAGGTCTCAACTTCATGTCTCCCCGAGGCATGCCAACTGTGAGGTTAACCCCCATCAGACATCTCTCTCTAACAAGAGGGTCCTCTGAGATTTTAGTGATGACCACCACTACCAACAGCAAAGACAACACAGAGTGGAGCTGGAGGAACACAGCAGGCCAGGCGGCATCAGAGGAGCAGGAAAGTTGACGGTTTGGGTCGGGACCCTTCTTCAGAAAGGCCCTTCTTCTGAAGGAGAGTCCCAACCTGAAACGTCAACTTTCCTGCTCCTCTGATGCTGCCTGGCCTGTTGTGTTCCTCCAGGTCCACACTGTGTTATCTCTGACTCCAGCATCGACGTTCTTGCTGTCTCTGAGTGTGTTATACCAACAGCATGGAATGTTTTTGGTTTTTTTAACATGGACGCTTCCACTCTGAGATGTTTTTAAGATTTGAAAGTCGTTCTCTCAAGAGCATCTGAGTATGGGACCCATCTCAGCTTCCTTTTTTTTACTTATTCACTCGTGGGATGCGGGCATCGCTGCCTGGACCAGCATTTATTACCCACCTCTAGTCACTCTTGAGAAGGTGGTGAGCTGCCATTCTTGTGCAGCGATGCTAAGAAAGCATTATTGATTTTTATGAAAGCAGAAATCTGGTCCACTAATGTTCTTTAGGGAAGGAAATCTGCTGTCCTTATGTGGTCTGGCCTACATATAACACCAAACCCGCAGCGACGTGGCTGAGTTTTAACTGGCTGTCTGAAATGGCACAAACCAGTCTTTGAGTTCAAGAGTAGTTAGGGTTGGACAGAGAACGGACGAAAGCAGAAACAGTAAAATAGAACACGGTTTGGAGTGGAAGAGATTACAATACTGTGAATGGAGTAAAGGGGTTTATTGAGAATCAGTCAGTCAGTGTTGTAACTGATGATATAAAGAAGATATGCGCAGGACTATCCAAGAAAGAAGTAAGGATACCGTACTCGGAGACAACTGGTTCAAAGCAGCTTCAAGCGACAAACAACTGCACCTCCCAGTCGCGAACCACTTCAACTCCCCCTCCCACTCCTCGGAAGACATGTCCATCCTGGGCCTCCTCCAGTGCCACAATGATGCCACCTGAAGGTTGCAGGAACAGCACCCCATATTTCGCTTGGGAACCCTGCAGCCCAAAGGTATCAATGTGGACTTCACAAGCTTCAAAACCTCCCCACCCCTGACCTCATCCCAGAACCAGCCTAGCTTGTCCCCGCCTCCTTGACCTGTCCGTCTTTTCTCTCACCTATCCACTCCTCCCACCGCAACCCCCATCCTAACCTCCTACCTACTAGCCTCATCCCGCCTCCTTGACCTGTCCATCTTCCCCTGACTGACCAATGCCCATCCTAACTCCCCACCTACACTCACCTTTACTGTCTTAATCCCTCCCTCCTTGACCATCTTCCATCTGCCTCCCCCTTCTCTCTATTTATTTCAGAATCCCCTTCCCTTTCCCCATTTCTGAAGAAGGGTCCAGACCCTCCCTGCTTTCCTCCTTCAGAGGAGCAGCTTTCCTGCTCCTCTGACGCTGCCTGACCTGCTATGTTCATCCAGCTCTACACCTTGCTATTTCAAAGCAGGGCTGTAATGTTGTATGGAATGTGAATCTAGAACTAAATTATTTCACCATGCTTTGTCCAGATTATAGCTAGAGTGAGCAGGATAGGGATCCCTAACAAAGCAACACAAAAAGAACTGGGACAAATGAAGCCTAGCCTTTATCGGTTGACCTCTCTTCTGTGGTCACCCCATTCCAAGCCAAATACTGAAGAGTCTACATCTATTTCAAACAAGGGAAACATAGTCTTAAGGTCAGATTTGGAAGGGACGTATGGGTGGTAGATATGTGAAATTTGCAGTCTAAAATGGTGGCAGAGGCAGAAATTCTCATGGTATTTCAGACGTACGCTTGAAATGTCGTACCACACACGGCTTGATCAGCTTGATGACCAGCATGAATACTGTGGGCTGAAGAGTCTTGTTCTGTGCTGTAAAAGATTTATGGCTCTTGCTTATCCACCTACAATTGCATCTTATTGCAGCCTTGCCCCTTCAGTGAATTTCTGACTGTGTTTCCCAACTATGTTAGCTATTAACTGGGAATGTTCCATTGATCATGGCTCAGTGGTTACTGCCTCACATCACCAGGGACTTGGGTTCAATGGCACACTTGTGTGTGGAGTTTGCATATCCTCCCCATGTCTTCATGAGTTTGCTCCCACAGTCTAGAGGTTAGGTGGACTGGCCATACC
This sequence comes from Ginglymostoma cirratum, assembly GCA_024137785.1. Lineage (NCBI taxonomy): Eukaryota > Metazoa > Chordata > Chondrichthyes > Orectolobiformes > Ginglymostomatidae > Ginglymostoma > Ginglymostoma cirratum. Next base: position 3,396,245 of record JAHRHZ010000277.1, on the reverse strand, counting down.
AAATTGCCCAATAGTGCCCACAGATGTGCAGGCTATGTGGGTTAACCTTGGGAAATGCAGGGTCACGAGGTGGAATGCTCTTCAGAGGGTCAGCATGGACCTGATGGGCCAAATAGCCTGCGTCCACACTGTAGGGATTCTACGATCGCCTCTTTCCAGCCAAAATCCCTCATGACTCTTTGTTTGGCCTCCGTATTTGGATGCCTCAGCTGGATGTCAGAGTTCCCTTGACAATGAAGCCTAGCCATACACTGAACTTTCTGTGTGGCTCTCACCATTATAATCGCACAGACTGGTCCCAGGAAGCTCCACACAAAATGCTTTTCCAGGGAGAGCCAGCAACTGCAAAAGAAAAGATACAGACGGTTAGCAGGAACAGACATTGAGAACCAGAGCGGGTCACAGACAAAGGGAGGATAGTGAACATTGTCCTCTGAGGAAATGTCAAACAGAATGTTGTCAGATAGAAATCACATGATTCAATGGAAACGTTAAAATTCTAAGAGGGTACACTTTAAAGCCTTTAGATCTTAACATCGAATTGCACAACTTCAGGCACTGATTGAATTATGTCTGTTTCTCTTACATTGTCTCCCCTCTCTTTCACAACCTTGTCTTGTTTGTGCCTTACTTACTCTGCTCTTGGTAGAGAGAACGCTGTTTGCTCCCTTTCCCTTAACTTGCACCCAGTCTCCATCTCCTTTTCTCTCTCGTTACTACTCACAGGCACTTTGTCATTTGTGCTGAGCACCTGCCCCTGTCAAAAGCACGTTTTAAAAAAAAAAATTCCCCACCTTTCAGTTCAGAAGAAGAGTCACACTGGATTCAAAATGTTTTTCTCTCCGCAAAAACTGCCAGACCTGCTAAGTTTCTCCAGCATTCCCTGTGCTTGTTGCAGATTTCCAGCATCCGCAGGATTTTGCTTTAATCAAAGATAAAGAGCTAATCTCTTTTAAAAACCGAAAGAACTACAGATGCTGGGAATCAGAAACAAAAATCAGAATTTGCTGGAAAAGCACAGCAGGTCTGACAGCATCTGCAAAGAAGAAATAAAATCAGGGTTAACGTTTAGGTCTGGTGATCCTTCCTCAGAAGGGTCTGCTGTTCCGAGGAAGGGTCACCGAACCCGAAATGTGAACTCTGATTTTTTTTCTTCACAGATGCTGCCAGACCTGCTGGGTTTTTGTTTAGTTTTAAAGTAACTATCAGTGATTGTTTTGTGCTCACTGTGACTGAAACTGCCTTTCAATTCCAGGTTAATTCTTCAATTTGTATACCAGTGACCTGGCTGGGATTTGAACCTACAACCCCAAGCATCAGGCCTACTCAGCCAATTCATTACCAATTCACGATCACCTGTTCCCATGTTTACAGAATGAGGGATCAGTCATTTACGACTAAGATGAGGAGAACTTTCTTCACTCAGAGAGTCATGAATCTTTGGAACTCTCTCCTCCAGTAAGCCGTGGACAGTCAAGATTGAGGTCAATAAACATTTAATCGCTAAGGGCCACAGCAGGTCAGGGGTTGATGTACAAATTCCATCATGATTTTATTGAATGCTAGGAGTAGGTTCAAGGGGCTGAATGGCCTACTCATGCTCCCATTTCTCGGCTTTTGCTGACTGCTGCTGTGGGCTTTCTAAAACTGAAAGACAAAATATGAAGTGAGGTGCCACAGGCAGGTAAAGGTGACAAGAAAGTGCTAGGGAAACTCAGCAGGTCTGACAGCAACTGTAGAGAGTAGAAAACTGAGTTCATGTTTGGAGTCCACCGACCCTTTGTCGGAACTTCTCCGGCACTGATGAAGGGTCACTGGACCCAATATGTTTGACTTACACTATAAACAGCCCATGAACAGGGGCAGCCTGGTGGCTCAGTTGTTAGCACTGCTGCCTCACAGTGCCAGGGACCCGGGTTCGATTCCACCCTCAGGCAACTGTCTGTGTGGAGTTTGCATGTTCTCCCTGTGTCTGCGTGGGTTTCCTCCCACAGTCCAAAGATGTGTAGATTAGCTGGATTGGCCATGGGAAGTTACTCATAGTGTCCAGGGATGTGTAGACTGGGTAGGTCAGCTATGGCATATGCCAGGCTACAGGGTGGGGGTTTGGGTTTGGGTTTGGATTTGGGTGGGATGCTCTTCAGAGGGTCAGTGCAGACTCAATGGGCTGATTGGCCTGCTTGCGCACTACAGGGATTCTATGACTCTATTCCTCACCATAGTGTCATATCTCTCCACTTCCTTCTCCCTCATGTGTTTATCCAGCTTCTTTGTAAATGTGTTGGAAATATTCCCATTGGTGCACTGACAGTATTCGAGGATTAGTCATCAGGAGCCTTGTGCCCTGTGGGATGTCAGTTCAAATCCCACGGTGGTAGTCAGTAGGTTTCAAATGTGATTAATAATTGAAAGTGTTGGATATGGGTAGAGGTACAACATTTAAAAGACATTTGGATTAATACATGAATGGGAAATGTTTGAAGGGATATGGGCCAGGAGCAGGCAGGTGAGACTGGTTTAGTTTGGGATTATGGACTGGTTGGACCGAAGAGTCTGTTTCCATACTGTACGACTCTAAAAGTATGGAATTTAAACCTAGTCTCAGTAATGCCAACCATGGAATTACTATCGACACTGCGCAGAATTTAGATTGGGGGATGGAGGGGGTAAGGAGTATACAATAGGTATGGATAGAGCCCAAAGAGAGAGAACAGTTGGATAGACAAAGGAGTAGATAATGACCAGGTCAGGGGAATGAATGGTTACTAATGGGGGCTATCAGTGGATAACAATGGGAAAATCCCATCTGGTTCACTCATGTCCTTTAGGGAAGGAAAGTGCCATTCCTACCCAGTCTAGCCCACGTGTGACTCCAGACCCACATCAATGTAGTAGATCCTTAACTGCCCACTGAAATGGCCTTAGCAAGGACAGCTCATGGGGCAAATCGGAACTGGCAACAAAGACTGGCCAGAAATGCCCACATTTGGTAAAAGCATTAATATAAATCGGCAGTGTGGCAGTTTGCATTCTCACCACTGTCTGTCCAAAAATGTTTCTCTGGCAAACCCATTCCTACCAATAACACTTTTTTCCTGTATCAACCACCCTTTACACGCAAACAAACTAAAAATAAATCTGATTTGTCTCATGTAAGTAGTGAACTAGCAGACAGGAAAGAGAGATTTAAGACTTGGCTCGTGCTCTTCTCACTGCAGTTGAAAGGCAGAAGCTGATCCCTATCAGAAACATCAAAGATTGATTCACATGAGACTGCTAAGATCTAAAAATGATCAAAGATCTAAAAAGGTCTAAAAAAAACTCCTATGGAATAGATCTTCCTACTCCGTTTGCTATTTAAAGTTTTGGCAAAGATCTGTAGCTCGGGTTGTGGGTGAGGTTGTTGACTTGCTCGCTGAGCTGGCTTGTTTTTGTTCAGACGTTTCATCACCGTGCTAGGTAACATCATCAGTGGAGTCTCCGATGAATCAATGTTGTTCCACTCCGCTTGGAATTTATACTGTCCAGTCCGTTATGGTGAGTACTGTCATTTCCGGTTTTGTTCTGTATGGGTTTGTATACGGGATCCAATTCTGTATGTTTGTTGATTGCATTAGGGGTGGAGAACCATGCGTCTACGAATTCCCGTGCGTGTCTATGTTTGGCTTGGGCTGCTATAGTTACTTTGTCCCAGTTAATCTGATGGCCTTCATTGTCCGAGTGTACTGATATTAGGGAAAGTCCGTTGTGTTGTTTTTCTCCTAGCTGATGTTCATTCTGATGGCTAGTTTCCTTCCTGTCTGTCCGATGTAATGTTTGTGGCAGTCATTGCATGGTATTTTGTAAACCAGCTTCGTTCTGCATGTTGTGGGAATGGGTTTTTAATCCTTGTGAGTGTTTGTCATCGAGTGGCTGTGGGCTTGCGTGCCACCATGATTCCTAGTGGTCTTAGGAGTCTCGTTGTCAGTTCTGATATGTTCCTGATGTAGGGCAGTGTGGCCAGTGTGTTAACATCAGTACACTCAGACAACGAAGGCCATCAGTTTAACTGGGATAAGGTAATCATAGTAGCCCAAGCCAAACATAGACGCGCACGGGAATTCCTAGAGGCATGGTTCTCCACCCATAATGCAATCAACAAACGTATAGAATTGGAGCCATATACAAACCCGTACAGAACAAAACCGGAAATGACAGTACTCACCATAACAGACCAGACAGTATAAATTCCAAGTGGAGTGGAATAACATCGCTTCATCAGAGGCTCCTTGAATGATGTCACCTAGCACGGTGACGAAACGCCTGAACGAAAACAAACCAGCTCAGCGAGCAAGTCAACAACCTTTGTTTGTTATTCTCACGGCACTTTTTGAAGTTTCTGATGCGCATAAAGTAAAGGGATTTCAAGACAAAAGCAACAGGAACGTTGAAGGCTCTGGAGGCAAAATAATTTCTTTTGAGCACTGTCAAGTCATCTCATTGGGCACCAAATTGCCCCAAGGAATTCCTCCTGTTCTTGTAAGAGTGCTTTATGAGCATGGTAATTGAGTCAATGACGGATTGGGAGGGCTTCATTTGAGATGTGGGATCTGAAATCTGACCCCAGAGCCCGAATAAACAGTGTAGACATTCCAAGCACGGGGTTCACGCTGTCCTGAAGAAGGAGCAGTCCTCTGAAAGCTCAAGATTTCTAATAAACCTGTTGGACTATTACCTGATGTTGTGTGACTCCTGAACCTGACTGAAAGAGGTTGCAAGTAGCACAGGAAGAGTTAAATCTTCCAGGAGGAACCCCTCCCCACTTCCAATGCACCTAAGGCCTCTGGATTGCAGTGGCATGCACCTATCTGTAAGAAATATCTTGCAGCAGTATAGATTGTAGATTGATCACATAAGAAGTGGAAATGTAGGTCAGTTTCTTTAGCGCTGAGGTCTCTTTAAACTGAAGGCCACAGTATTGGTGTCAGATTGTGCAGCTTGCAGCTGGAGCAAGTGCAAGATTGCTCTGCGTTTGAAAAGAGCCATGTACTAGAAGAGAATAGAATAGCAATTTATCGTCACGTCTGTTTTCACAAAAAAAATACAGTGAGAAGCTTTATAAGTCGCCATACCACAGCACGGGCAATAGTGACAGAAGTCATACATCAGGTGAAAAAGGTAAAAATTAAGGTAAATTTCGTCGGACTGTCTCTTACTGAATTAACATAGTCTTGTCATCTCTGCTGCTAAATTGTCCTGTGCCACGGTCCTCCACTCTGCTTTTAGACCCAAACTGCCTTTCTTAATTCTCCCACTTCTCTTTACTCTTCCATGGAATGTGGTCATCGTTGACAGGGAAAAGATACATTTTTAATCATGCTGTTTGGACATGTTATGGCACTTGGGATTTGAACCCTAACCTTCTAGGCCTTTTCTAAAATTCATTCACAGGGTAAGGGCATCGCTGGCCAGATTTACTACTCATCCTTAATTGCCCAGAGGGCAGTTAAGAGTCAACCACATTGCTGTGAGTCTGGAGTCACATGTAGGCCAGACCAGGTAAGGATGGCAGTTTCCTTCCCTAAAGGATAATAGTGGACCAGATGGACTTTTCTGACAATCGATTCATTGTCATCATTAGACTCTTAATTCCAGATATTTTTATTGAATTCAAAATCCCACCATCTGCCATGGCAGGATTCAAACCCCCGTCCCCAGAACATTACCTGGGTCTCTAGATTAACAGTGCAGCGATAATACCACTTGGCCATCACCTCCCCTGGAGGTAGGGACACTACCATTCTTCTATTAAAGCCTCGACATCAATAACAACCCTAACTGCCCTTGGAATGAATGGCCTACTTCGGACGGTAGTTAGAAGCCAACCCCATTGTGGTGAGTCTGGAGTCACATGTAGGCCAGACCCTAAAGGACATCAGGCATTCTTTTTTAGGACAATAGCTATCGTGGTCATTCTATTCCAGAATTATTTGTAAAATTGAAACAACACTGAGGTGTCATTTCCAGGATTTGAACCCATGTCGTCCAATGCAATTTGCCTGTCTTTCCCAATTATTTCTCCAGAGGTATTAACATTATGGTACTCTGACTCTTAGCCAATGTGAGATATGTAAGAAACACGTCGGGGATTCAGAGATCCTTTACTCTTCTCACTGGTTTGTAATTATAGCAGCAGAAATGATTGCATATTTAATAGAGATAACACAGTGTGGAGCTGGATGAACACAGCAGGCCAGACAGCATCAGAGGAGTATGAAGGCTGATGTTTCAGGTTGGGACCCTTCTTCAGAAAGAAAATTTCTGAAGAAGGATCCCAACCTGAAAAGTCAACTTTCCTGCTCCTCTGATGCTGCCTGGCCTGCTGTGTTCATCCAGCTCCACACCATGTTATCTCATGGGGCAAAGTAGTGTTCGGGATTGTTAGAACAGTCATGATCTCATTGAACAATGAAACAGACTCGATAGGCTGAATGGCCAACTTCTGCTCTTACGGTTTTATGAGCGAGAGCCCTCTTGCGTACAAGCAACCTCCCAGATTTAAACAGACAGAGCTCTTATTACTTTGGTGTTTGAAGTTTTAGTCATGAGCACACTTCAGAGCCCGTAGCAACATATCACTAGGAATGGGGTACATACTGTTTGCTTGTTCCGTAGCCCTCTCTGTTAATGGCGGCTGAGATCCCAACAACTAGAAGTGGCAGCCCGTAGCCAAACGGGAGCATGTGCCGCTTTCTGAGGCAGCCTGCATTGAAAACCTTCACCACCATTAGAAAGAGCTGTATCCCTTCCAGGCACATCCAGGCAAACACAGTCAGGAAGAAGTAATGCAGAAAGCCGGCGATGAATGCACAAGCGAGCTAAAAAAGAACAATGGGGGTTTGAGTGTTTTCTCTCCACCAACAGAGAAGCATTTCTCCCAGTGAATAGTGATGCCACCATCCACTTGGGTGTCAGGGATGGAAATTGCAAACGTTTAATCAATTCTGTCCTGGTCTTTGCCTTGACTTTTATGAAATACGTCCCAACCTTTTTTTTTTATTGCTTCTGTTACAGTTTGATCAGTTATGATGACAATTCCTGAATGTTTTATAAATTACTTTCACTGAACATGGGCATCGCAGATTGGGTCAGCATTTATTGCCCATCCCTAGTTGCTCCTTGAGAAGGTGGTGGTGAGTTGCCTTCTGGAACCATCGCAGTCCATGTGCTGTAGGTTGACCCACAATGCCCTTAGGGAAGGAATTCATAGGTTTTGACCCAGCGACACTGAAGGAGTGACAATACGATGATTGGAAAGTGGCTTGTTTAAAGGGGGAGTTTAAAGTGATGGTATTCCAGTATACCTACTGCCAATGTTCTTCTGTGTGGTAGAGGTCCTGGGTTTGGACGACTATGGTTTTGAGATCACCTTTAGCCCTGTTAATGAGCTGGATATTGCTGTCAGAAACAAAAACAAAGTTGCTGGAAAAGCTCAGCAGCTCTGGCAGCGTCTGTGAAGGAACAAACAGAGTTAATGAACTGGGTCCCTCAGAGCTCAGGAAGGGTCACCAGACCCGAAATGTTAACGTTGTTTTTTCCTTCACAGATGCTGCCAGACCTGCTGAGCTTTTCCAGCAACTTCTGTTTTTGCTCCTGATTCACAGCATCCATAGTTCTTTTGGTTTTTATTGGATATTGCGCTCGCTCTTTTTTCATAAACTTCAGGCACATTTTATTTGTCTTACCTCTGCACTCAGTTCCAGTCTCACTGCGAAAGGGAAGATGTTGTGAAACCTGAAAGGGTTCAGATAAGATTTACAAGGATGTTGCCAGGATTGGAGGGTGAGGCTGAAAATGCCGGGGCTATTTTCCCTGGAGGTTCAGAGTAATGTTATAGAGGTTTATAAAATCATGAAGGGCCTGGATAGGGTGAATAGACAAGGTCTTTTCCCCAGGGCAGGGGAGTCCAAAACTAGAGGGGCATAGGTTTAAGGTGAGAGGGGAAAGATTTAAAAGGGACTGAAGAGGCACCTTTTCACACAGAGGGTGGTGCGTGTATGGAACGAGCTGCCAGAGGAAGTGGTGGAGGCTGGTACAATTACAACATTTAAAAGGCATCTGGATGGATAAATGAATAGGAAGGGTTTAGAACGATATGGGCCAAAAACTGGCAAATGGGTCTAGATTAATTTAGGATAACTGGTTGTCGTGGACTGGTCGGACCAAAGGGTCTGTTTCTGTGCTGTATGTCTCTATGACTCTCTATGAATCTATGACTTAATAAGCCTCACCATCATCAGTGAGAGTTCCTTTCTATAGCCCTTTCAATGATTGGGGCATACTGTAACTTTGAGAGGTGTATTTTGTCCTTTTTATGTTGCAGAGAGGTTTTAAGACAGAGACACCGAGCAGACTACCAGAGCCACTACAGTAAACAGCTTGTGAGGCCTTGGGGTTTTTCGTCAAAGTTGGAACAATAGAAGCAGCCTGAATGGGTGTGGTCAAGCTCTCACATAACCAGGATTTTTAGTTTATAGCTTTCAGCATTTGTTGCTGAAGTCTCAGCATGGTTGGAAGCTGCCGTAAATCTCTCCCCGCTGCTACACTCCCATAATTTTCTCTTGATGTTTTATTTTACCTCCGAGGCTGCTGAAGATGCGTGTGAGATAATTTGTTTTCTGAATTTGTATTTTTTTTTTGCCCAGGATGTGTTTATGGGATGTTAATATATTGGAACAATTAATTAGTAACAGTTACTCTATCTAGTATTCTGTTAAGTTTTCCGACAGAGTTATTATTCAAATTCCTTTTTTGTTTTAACAAGGCTTAGAGCTGGATGAACACAGCAGGCCAAGTGGCATCAGAGGAGCAGGAAAGCTGACGTTTCGGGCCT
>JAHRHZ010000277.1:3366965-3386973 GCA_024137785.1 Ginglymostoma cirratum | reverse complement strand
AGGCCCGAAACGTCAGCTTTCCTGCTCCTCTGATGCCACTTGGCCTGCTGTGTTCATCCAGCTCTACACCATGTTATCTCAGATTCTCCAGCATCGGCAGTTCCTACTATCTCCTTCTTTGTTTTGTTGTATTTTAACATGGGAGATGAATAAAGTATGTTTTGCTTTAAATCCAGTAGTTTGACCAATTGAATCACATCTGGAATGTGACACCTTGCATTTACCTTTAAAATAAGAAAAAGTTAGGGTTTAGACAATCTTCTGAAGATTTTCAGGGGGTTTGGTCTGGTCCACAACAAAAGACATGATCCCATGGTCCCAGTTTGGTTCAGCTACATTTCCCTCTCAGTAGTATGAATGTTTTCTCCTCTTGACCCGAGTGCCAGTGTCCTATGGAATAGAACCTCCCTTTCCTACATCACTCCATCACCCCATGTTAAATTTTCTGTTCTCTTTGCCCCTTTGGCAATTGCAAGTGACTTGTAATCTCGAAAATACCCTCTCAATTGGGCTCCCATTTTCTGATAAGGTTTCAGCAGGGGTCCCTCCCTCGATATCGGCATTTGCTCATCGTGGCCCAAGCCATGACAAACTTGCTCCTTTCTTAAACTCCCCTCACCCCAATTGAAACAAGCCCATGCTCTGGTCTCAGAATGACAACATATCCCTCTGGAGCTCTGCTGAATTCCATCTCCATGGGCCTTTCAGCGACTCTCTCTAATGTTAGGAACACAACTTACATTCTAGATTGTCTCGAGAATGGGATGTCCAGTGCAACCTTTCTTCACACCAACTCAAACCCAGCCATTATTGGGCAGACAATCACAAATGAGAATAAAAGTAGGGAGGTCTTGGTAAAAATAGACATGGTTCTAGTCAGACCACAGTTGGAATACCGTGAACAGTTTTGGTCTCCTTATCAAAGGAAAGATAGACTGGTATTGGAGGCAGTCCAGAGATAGTCCACCGAGCTGAAGGGTGGAGGGACTATCTTTGGGGAGAAGTTGAGTAGGTTGGGCCTGTATTCATTGCAGTTTAGAAGAATGAGAGGCGACCTTACTGAACCACACAAATTCTTTGGGGACTTGACAGAGCAGATGTGGAAAGGTTGTTTCCCCTTGTGGCAGTGTCTAGCATAATCTTGGCATAAGAGTTGCCCATTTAATACAGAGATCAGGAGGAATTTCTCCTCTCAGAAAGTAGTGAATCTTTGGAATTCTTTACTGCAGAGGCATGTAGAGCCTGGGCCAATTAAGTATATTTCAGACTGTGACAGATTTTTAACCAGTCAGGAAATTAAAGGTTATGGGGAAAAGCCAAGAAGGTGGAGTTGAGGATTACCAGATCAGCCATGATTTCAATGAATAGTAGATCAGTATCAATGGGCTGAATGGCCTACTTCTGCTCCCATGTCTTACAGACTTGTGGATCAATTATAGCATTAGGCACCTGGGTCAGATAGTCTGGTGTTCACCGATATTACAGTGATAACAAGATGCTGATACAGAGCAATGGCTCACCTGGTGACTGGTTTGGGAGATGCCAACGAGGAACAGGAGCTCTGCTAGGAACAGACACAGGCACAGGTGGGCATGGATGGTAGTACGAGTGCCTCGAATTGCCCGGCATGCCAGGAACGTGATGAAAGAAATGATGAGACACACGAGAGAGATGCTTATTCCTATGTATGAAATCAGACTGAGGTTCAGCAGATGCCAGGGATCCTGCAGGACGAGAAATGATCAGTGTAAACACTTAATATCCACCGTACGCTTCTGTGCCCATATCAAATTGCTGACCACTTCTCTTTGGTTCATCCTGTTTTATGTCTCGCAATCCTTATTGTTTTGCCAGTCGTGACCTATGCAAGTTTCATTCAAAATACAAGCTCTTCAGGTCCAATGTTTTAACCTCAGCTAGTGAATCTTCACTGGGTCCACAATACTCTGATTTAAACCAGTGACTTGGAAGTTTTGCGCTGGCATAGAGACCCACTGGTGTAAAGATATCACCGTCTATGTGCCTGTTACAACATTTATTGAGAGTTTGCAATGGGTTTTAATCACTCCATTATCAAGGGGTTATCAAACATGATCTCCATTTTTGCTCTTACTCAGCGACACTCAATCTAGCTATTGGTTAGGCAACAGGTTGGCTGCAATTGTGATGCCTTCATTACTGGATAGCCCACCAACATCAACTTACTCATCCGTAGTGCACTTGCGATTCTTCAAATGTCGTACAGACCAGAGGCTAGAAGAGAAGCCATGGAAAAGCAAGAAAGTTCCTGCCAAAGGTATCACAGTCATGTTCTTCAAACACTTTTGATGACAGGATTCTCCAGCATCTGCAGTACCTATTATCTCTGATACACTTTTGATGACAGGCTCCAGTTCTGAGGTACACAAGACGTAAATAAGCAGGCAATGCAGGATAGGGGAACTGACTGGAAACCATCCCTTCGAAATGGATTGCCAAATGGAAGAGTGTGGGTGGGGGCGGAGTGGTGGACACTCACATGGGAAATGGAGAGAGACAGAGAGGAGAGAAAAAGGAGAGAAGCAGGAGAGAGAGGAAAGGGAGATACATGCAAGTGAGAGAGATAAGAAAGGGTGGGGGAAGGGGAAGGAGAGAGAAAGAAAGGAGAGAGGAGAAGGAGAAAGAGAGAGAAAGGAGAAAGAGGGAGCGGAGAGAGAAAGAAGGGAGAGAGGAGAAAGGTGAGAGAGAGACAGAGAGACAGAGAGAGGAAAGAGAGAAAGGAGAAAGTGAGAGAGAGGCGAGAGAGATAGGAGAGAGGAGAGAGAGAGAAGGACGAGTGGAGAAAGAGAGAGAGGAGAAAGACAGGAGAGAGACAGAGACAGAGAGAAGGGAGAGACAGAGAAAGACAGAGATAGAGAGAGTCACAATCTAGCATCTTACAGAGGGATGAGAGCTTGGGGAAACATACTGAAGGACATGTGGAGTGGTTGAAAGAGCCAACAGCTTTAACAAATAATGGCAGATTAACACAAAGAGTAGCAATCACTTTCCCTACATTCATCAAGCAGTGTGAACACTATACTGAAGAGATTTACCAGGATGTTGCCGGGTATGGAATGTTTGAGTTATAAAAAAAGGCTGGAGAGGCTGGGACTTTTCTCATTAGAGTATAGGAGGTTGAGAGGCGATCTTACAGAAGTTTATAAAATAATCAGATGCATAGATAGAAATATTAGTCTTTTCTCTAGGGTGGGGGATTTCAAGGCAGTGGGGACATTTTAAGGTGCGGGGAGAATGAAAAAGGAAAAGAGAAGCAACTTATTTACACAGAGGGTGGTTCACTTGTGGAATGAATTTCCAGAGGAAGTGATGGATGCGGGTACAGTTACAACGTTTAAAAGACATTTGATTAAGTGCATGAATAGAGAAGGTTTGGAGGGATATGGGCCACGAGCGGACAGGTGGGACTGGTGGGATTATGGACAGCATGGACTGGTTGGACCGAAGCGTCTGTTTCCATGCTGTATGACTCTATGATGCTATGAAGCTGTGAGTCTATGACTAACACATATTGAGCAAGTCCATTCACACCTTCTGCTCAACTTTCCATTGTCATGGTTTGTGGTCATGCCAACAACTAACACTCAAAACACCCATATTAACTTTCAGAATAGAGATTGTGTATGTGAACAGTTGTTTGTAACAGTGCAGTTACACACTCTGCCTGGTAAGTGGTGTACATAGTGAGTTTCTGCTACCTCTATCATCATTTTGTGCATCATCACGTGCAGTTAATCAACAGATCATGAACAATGCCAACGGCAATTCATTCCAAAACCGTCAGAAATCTTACTAATGTGCAGCTTTCAGTTAGAGTTCTGGAGGCACACAGCAGGCCAGGCAGCATTAGAGGAGCAGGAAAGGACCCAGTCCTGACCTGAAACGTCAGCTTTCCTGTTCCTCTGATGCTGCCTGGTCTGCTGTGTTCCTCCAGCTCCACACCTTGTTATCTCTGACTCCAGCATTGGCAGTTTGTACTGTCTTTCAGTTGATACTGTTTTGTGGTGTACTGTACCTGGATCTCATACAGTGCCATAAGGACTGCGAAGCTGGTTAGGTGTGTGCACCTGCAGGTCGTGTGTGTCATGTTAGACTTTACCACGTTGCAGCCTTCTCGGGACCAACGGTTTCTGCTTCGCGTGCGGTTCAAGGAGACGCAGACAACTTGGACTCGAGGTTTCTTCTCCTGGTACAAGAATACAGTAAAGAGTCAAACAGTCACACAACATGGAAAACAACCCTCCGGGACCAACTAGTTCACACCAACCATCTTCCAAAACTGAACTAGTCCCACCTGCATGTGTTTGGCCCATATCCCTCCAAGCCTTTCCTGTTCACGTACTTCTCTAAATGTCTTCTACATGTTGTGACAGTACCCACATCCACCACTTCCTCTGGCACTTCATTCCACACGCTTTGTGTAAAGAGTTGCCTCTCATGTCCTTTTTAAAACTTTCTCCTCTCACCTTTCAAAAAAACATGCCCCTTAGTCTTGAATTCCCCCACCCTAGGGAAAAGACCCTCGCTATACACTTTATCTACACCCCTCGTGATTTTATAAAGCCCTCAGTGGTCAGGTTTTAGGTTTTGTTCAGTAGAACCAACCATTGAGCTACCTCCTTAAACAAAGGCCCTGCCTTAGCAGCAATGGCAGCATAGCTCCACACTATCTTACTCTCTGAACAACAAAACCATCTGCCTTTCCTTCAGTTGTTAAGGCAATGTTGCGGGGCGGGCACAAAATCCTGATGGAATGAACAGAAGTGGGGGTGTCCTGTATTGGTCAGCTGATAAGGTACCACATCAAAGGTTGCTACCCAGGTAAAAGCACTTGTTGCAAAGATTAGTGGGTCATCAGGCCAAGCAGATTGGTTGCCCAACAGGAAACAGTGTGGGTGGGTGGACTGTTTCAGACTGGGGAGCTATAATGAGTGGAGAGCCATAGGGAACAAATACTGAGTCCTCACGTATATACAATCTGTGTCAATGATTTGGATAATGCGGCCAAATGTACGGTAACTCCATTCGTTGATGACTCTGAGACAGGTAGGAATGTAAGTTGTGAAGGGGAGGTAGAGAGTCTGCAAAGGGATAGAGACAGGTCAAGGGAGTAGCCAAAATGTAGCAGCTGGTGCATAACCTGGAGAAATGTGACTTCTTCATTCTGGTGAAGAAAATGGAAAAGCAGTACATTGTTTAACTGGAGACTGGATGCAGAACCTAATGGTATAGAGGGATCCGCATGTCCCAGTTACATAAATCTTAAAGTTAGTACGCAGGTACAGCAAGTCATGAGGAATGTCATTATTACTGCAATGGAGTGGAATGTAAACGTAGGGAGATCGTACACCAGCTTTGCCCAGTTTTAGTGAGGCCACCCAAATAAAAGCAAAATATCACAGACACTGGAAATCTGAAACAAACATGGAGAATGGTGCAGAAACACAACAGGTTTAGCGACGTCTGTGGAGAGAGAAACGCAGTTAATGCTTCGAGTCCAATATAAGCCTCTAAGTTCTTTTGAAAAGTCAGACCAGACTCGAAATGCTAACTCTGCTTCTGTCTTCACAGATGCATGCCAGACCTGCTGAGTTTATTTAGCGTTCTCTGTGTTTGCAACAAATTGAGTGTTGGGCACAGAGGAGAAGCTGAACAGAAAAAGCTTATGGAACTCCCCAACACAGGGTCTGCTTGTGTAACAGCTGCACTTTGGAAATGAGAGGCGAACCCACTGAAACGTATTATATTCTGCAAAGATTTGACAGGATGGAGATTGAGAAGCCACTTACCTTGAAGCGGAAAGGGATAATGATTCTAGTTGTCAATCTTCAGCTTCATCAGGAAGATGAGGAAATATTTTAAGGGAGGTGGAGGAAGTGGGGTGTTGGGGGCATGCGAGAGAACAAAGGGGATGCTGTGTTATAGCAGACACCGGGAGAGATTAAAAGGCAAACAGGACGAATCTGGAAGTCTAGGCGCCATTGTCTCTGGATAAGCGGTCAGCCATTCAGGACTGAGATAAGGAGAAACTTAAGTATGTGTAAATCCCCTTGGAATTTTCTTCCTCACAAAGGTGTTCCTCAGCTCTCCTGTTCAAAACAGAAAGCAAGGTCCTTGGAATTTAAGGGAAACAGGGTCGGACAGTGAGCTGGAAGATCACTAGAGTCATAGAGCCATTCAGATGTAAAGCTCAGAAACAGACCATTTGGTCAAACCAGTCCATGCTGACCAGATATCCTAATAAATCTAGTCCCATTTGCCAGCATTTGGCCCATATCCCTCTAAACCCTTCCTGTTCATGTACCCATTCAGATGCCTTTTAAATGTTGTAATTGTACCAGCCTCCATCACCTCCTTGAGCAACTCATTCCATACGCACACCACCATCTGTGTGAAAAAGTTGCCCCTTAGGTCCCTCTTAAACCTTTCCCCTCTCACCTTAAACCTATGCCCTCTATTTTTGGACTCCCCTACTCTGGGGAAAAGACCTTGGCTATTCACCCTATCCAGGCCCCTAATGATTTTATAAACCTCGATAAGGTCACCTGGTGCTAACCAATGAGCCCTGTGGTATGCAACAATTGGGAAAGATCCAAAGGGATAGACTATCACAGAGTGTGAGGTACACGAGAGAATGAAAAGGGTGGAGGTGTAAAAATGGGCCAGGGAACGGTGTCAGGCAAGTGGAGGTGGATATTGGAAAAGAAAATAAGTAAAGGGTGGAGCAAGGGTGTTTATGGCTGTAGCTGGATTTTGGAATTGTGCCTGCGGTTTGCTCATTTTTAGTTCAATCCAATCCTCTTTCACACATTTTATCCAACAGGACCTGTGTGGAGGGTCGCTCAGTTGAAGTAGAGTCATCTCTGTAGGGATTGTAATGAGGTCAGCTAGGTGGACCTCACAGAGTATGAGTTTCCTGTTTGGGGCTGTTAACCTGATCCAATCAGGGAGCCCTGGCTGACAGATATAAACAGGAGGGTCAGAGGAAGAAGCTCCCTAACCCTAAACCCCGAAACGTCACCTTTCGTACTCCTCTGATGCTGCCTGGCCTGCTGTGTTCCTCCAGCTCCCCACTGTGTTATCTCTGACTCCAGCATCGGCAGGTCTTACTACCTCTGGGTCAGAGGTTCTGTTCAATTTGGGAGCTGGATCTGAGGGGCCCATACAGTTAGTTCAGTTGCCATTCAGCCTTCTCTTTTCTGGGGGCAATGACCCATTTCCTGATGCCAGAAATGGGATGCAAAGACCATGGGACTGACTTTCTAGTTTTGTTCCACCTCTGCCAATGATTTATTTTCCCCAGTTGTTTGTCTGTTTGTGCATCAGGGGAGTTTATGAGGAGATTAAAGGATTAGGCATGTTATAAGCTTGTAGTTTATCTTTGCTGTCTTGCAACTACAGTTCAATCACTCGTCATAAATAACAATCCTTGCTCAGTACAGAAACCCGGTCTGTCCTTTCTATCAAAGGCAAACTGGGGTTCTGGCCACACCTTAAAAAACCTCTCCGACATTTGGTAAGACTCCGGGAATATTGATGCCCTATTCACAGCATGTTACCTGGGTGACACGGTGGCTCACTGGTTAGCACTGCTGCCTCACAGTGCCAGGGACCTGGGTTCAATTCCAAACCTCAGGTGACTGGCGGTGTGGCGTTTGCACATTTTTCCTATGTCTGCTTCGGTTTCCTCCCACAGTCTGTGGGTGTGGATTGGCCATGCTTAATTGTCTACAACTACACTATAACACTGGCTTCATGGGGAAGTCTTTGTCCATAACAAGATTCCATGGCCCTACTTCAGAGAATAGCAAAGGAGACATAGAGTCTTGAGGCAAACAGCATGGAAACATACCCTTCGGTTCAACCAGTCCATGCCAACCATGTTGCCAAACTGAACTGGTACCACTTTCCTGCATTTGGCCCATATCTGTCCAAACCTTTCTCCTCTCACCTTAAAAATATGGCCCCTAGTTGTGTAGGCTAGGTTGGTTGGCCGTGGGAAATGCAACGTTACAGGGTGAGAGGGGGTAGGTCTGAGCAGGATGGAGGGTTGGAGTGGATTTTATGGGCCGAATGACCTGTGCGGATTCTATGATTCTACCACAGTTCTGGGGAAGACATCAGAAAGGACCTGCCGATCACATGACGGACGCTCCGAAAAGGCTAGCAATGGTCAAATGAGCCGAGCGGCCTGTTTTCTCAGCCAGCGCCGGCGTCTCACTCACCCTCTCGTTGCGGAAGGTGATGTTGATGGGCTTGACAAGGGCCTGGCCATTCTTGCGGGTGGAGGTGACGGTCAGAACGTGGGAATTCAGCCGTAGGCTGCCATCCTCTTCGCTATCCAGGGAGCCATTCAGCACTGTGTCCATCTCAGAGAAGGCGATGAGCGCCACGCCAGCAAAACCTGCCAAGGTGGAGCGAGCGGTCAACTTTCCCAGCCACACGGTTACCGTAACAACAGCTCCCCACCAACCCCAGGACTCTGCAACCATTGGCGTATCCCAGACGAGCCTCTCCCAGGCCTACAGAAGAAGGCTTGTGGCATTACACTGAATAGGACAAAGGTAATAGATGTAGGAAATGTTTTGGCTGAACATTCGCCTTTCTGAGAAGCTGGCACAAAAGAGAAATGGACAGATCAGCCATGATGTTATTGAACAGTGGAGTAGGCCCGAGAGGCCTGAATAGCGTCCCCCTGTCCCTATTTCCTACGGTCTGCTCCTATGTCTCATGATATCTTAATCAAAGTGGAACTGAGAAAATGGGCCAGTCCCCAGCTCTGACCTGATTAAAAACATATCTCCACCGTCCAAGCTCACAAAGTTGAAGGTTCTCCAGCTGGTGTGTCTGCGATAAATTAGAAACCTCTCGGATTTTTTTCTGGCCAATGTTTAGCCCTCACGGAACATTGTAAAATCCACTTGGCCAGGCTACACATGTCAATCGGAGATTTCTGTTCAGTGATTGGCTGCTGCTTTACTACACCTCAACACTACAACACTGGCTTCATGGGCAAGTCTTTGTCCATAACAAGATTCTATGGCCCTATTTCAGAGAATAGCAAAGGAGACGAGCGTCATAGAGGCAAACAGCATGGTCTGACCAGTCCATGCCAACCATGTTCCCAAACTAAACTGGTATCACTTTCCTGCATTTGGCCCATATCCCTCCAAACCTTTCTCTTCTCATCTTAAAAATATACTCCCCTAGTTTTTCTTCTGCAACACCACCCAGGGCTCTACCATTAATTGTATAAGTCCCGCCTTTATTTGTTTTTATCAAAATACAATATCCAAATTCGTTTATCCAAATTAAACTCCATCCGCCACTCGTCAGCCCATTGACTCAATTGATCAAAATCTCTTTGTAATCTCAGATAACTTTTTTTCATTGCCGGCTTCTCAAAATTTCTTTCTCTCACTCATTCTCCATATTGCCACCTACTCCGTGTCTGTCTGTCAGTCTGTCTGCCTCTCTTTTGAAGCCTCTTTCTATTAGTCTCTCTTGGTTGTTAATCATGGTAGCACTCTTGTCTCAAGAGTCACAATGTTCTGGGATTAAGTCCCACACCGGGGACCAGATCATGGAATAAAGTATGAATAAAGAATAAAGTGCTCCAAGCCCTACGCGGCTGTCTTGGTCAATGTTGACTCCCTCTGCCAACATCAACTAACAGCAGTTCTTGACAGGAATCCTCATTACCTCGTGCAGGTGGGTTACCGCATCTTCCCAGGTGATTGAGGTGTCACATAGGTGAGCCTTCCGCAGCTGGCCACAGAAGTAGCAAAGTTCAGAGATAAGCTCTGTCTGCGTCCTTGGAACATTCAGCTACCTACAAGCCTGCCAGGGCCCTCGTACCAGCCTGTTGGAGATTTGCCAGGATGATGGGCGGGCCTGGAGTGACGGAGTTAGCAATTCAGGCTCAAAGAGATCAGCCCCAGAGTTGATTGAGAGCAGAGGTTGCTCATTGGAATTTTGCAGGATGGGTCCAAGGCACGAGACCCAAGGAATGCCATTCCTTTTCTTGGCAAAGTTGGACTCTTGTGGCACAGTGGTGATGTCCCTGCCCCTGAGCCAGGAGGCCAGGGTTCCAATCCCACCTCCTATAGAGGTGTGTGATAACATCTCTAAACAGGTTAATTTGATAAATACCTAAAAGAATTGAGCTTTCCCCCCTTGGATAATGCTTGTAAATTGACTTGTTGGTGTTGAAGGACATCATACAGTGGTGTGCATTAGCATCTCTGAACAGGTTCCTTTTTTTTTGAGTTCTTTTATTTACAAAAAAATGCTGTTTCATTTTTGATTGCATTTCAGCCCCATGCTGCTGATCTCTGAGCGCCTCATGAGGAGGGAGAGTGAAAGGCCAAAGGGACCCTTTTGTAACCTTGTCCCTGGGCCTAGTCAAAATGGGCGAGCATAGATCCCAGCTAGTAGGCCCTGGGGAAAGGCTGGGATAGAGGGGAGGGGGGGTGCGATTCCCAACTGCATGCTCCTCTTCCGCGGCTATGTTCACGCCTGGCTGTCTCTGGATGGGGAGCCACCATGGTTTCCACCACTACCTGTGAGGCTTTTAGAGAGACGTGGGCACTGTGGGGACTGGAGTGCATTATCTCCTCTTTCAACCACATTTTAATGTACTTAGCTCCTTTCGTTTCCACACCATTTTTTTGTGTCTTGTTTTGCTGATTCTGCCCCAGACATCGCTAATGTCCTTTAAGGAAGGAAATCTGGCATCTTTGCCCATCTGGCTTACATGTGACTCCAGACCCACAGCAACTAGGATGACTCTTAATTTCCCACTGAAATGGCCTGCGCCACTCAGTTGGAGGGCAATTAGGGACGGGCAACAAGTGTTGGTCTTGCCAGCAGCGCCCACATCCCATGATAGAGTGAAGAAAATGAATCTTTGTAACTGAGTTTGTACACCCACTCACCAAGCCGGTGGGTTTGGTTGCAAGCTTTTCGTCGCCCTGCTAGGTAACACCATCAGTGCGCCTCCGGTGAAGCGTTCGTGTTCTGTCCCACTTGTTATTTATATCCCTCGGTTTGCTGGGGTGGTTGGGATTACTTCCGGTTCTGTTTCTCAGTGGTTTGTATATAGGGTCCAGTTCAATGTGTTTGTTGATGGAGTTCCGGTTGGAATGCCAGGCCTCCAGGAATTCCCTGGCACGTCTCTGTTTGGCTTGTGCACCTATGGATGTGTTGGCCCAGTTGAATTTGAGTCCCTCATTGTCCGTGTGTAGTGAGACTAGTGAGAATTGGTCGTGTCTCTTGGTGGCCAGTTGGTGTTTGTGTATCCGTATTGTTAATTTTCTTCCAGTTTGGCCTATGTAACGTGTCTCACAGCCCTTGCGTGATGTTTTGTATATTACCCCAGTTTTGCTGGTTTTGGGTATGGGATCCTTGATGTTCATCAGTAGCTGTCGCAGGGTAGTTGTCGGTTTGTGGGCTACTCTGATGCCTAGGGGTCTAAGTAGTCTTGATGTCATCTCTGATGTGTCCCTGGTCTTGTTGTGTCTTCCTGTTGAGGTCTGTCTCGAAGGTAACAGCGGATTATGCTTTTTGGGTATCCATTTCTTTTGAAGACTCTGCGCTGCTTAACGCAATTCCTGGTTGCTGCAATGCATTGTGGCTCATTTAAATGATGCCCTGATGCAGCTCCATTTGTGGGTGTAGAGGTAGTTCAGTATCTGTTCAGTCTGTGTGGTCTTTCTGTATATACCAGTCTGGAGTTCCCCTGTTGTTTTTGTGTTCTACCATTGTGTCCAGGAAGGGGAGTTGGTTATTGTTCTCCTTTTGTGAATTTTATCCTGGCGAGGATGTTTTTAAGTGTCAGTGGGTTTCTTCCAGTTTCGGGCGTTTGATAATCACAAAGATGTCATCTCCATAGCGGGCCCAGAGTTTGGGTTGTATAGTGGGGAGCACTGTCCGTTCTAATCTTTACATCACTGCTTCCGCAATCAGTCCTGATATTGGGGATCCCATCTGTGTTCTGTTGATTCGTTTGTATATGTTGTCGTGAAGGTGAAGTGGGTTGTGAGGCACAGATCTAGTAGTTTCATAATGGTGTCCTTATTGATGTTGTTGACATTGTCCTGGGTTGTCTGCTTACCCTTCTATCCTGGTGTCCTTGCTGATGTTGAGGATTCTTGGGATGAGCGGATGGAGTGGGGAGTGTTGTCCACTAAGTATTTCAATTTCTGTTGTAGTTCTTTGGCTGGTCGATATGTTGGTGTGCCTGGTAGTGAGACAATGGGTCTGAGGGGGATTATACAACCTTGGATACAAAACTGACTGGAAAGCCATCAGCATAAGTGCAAATTCCACGTACGAATGGAGCCTTTCGATTGAATGCTTCAAACAGAAACCCATAGGATCGGGTGGCCTAGCGATCTCATTGGAGCAAAAATGTGCCCAGATCCTGCCAAATTCCCCGATGAGTGAGTGGTACAACCCCAGGTGCAAATAGTCGAGACTAATCATCATTTGGCAACACAGAACTTGACTATTGGTGAAACAGAAGATATTCTGTTGATACGTTTTCCTCATCAGACCAGTTTGCAACAGCACCAATTTAAAGGGACACGTTTTGTTTGAATGTCTTCCCCATCTGGACAATTTGCAAGAACACCAATTGAAAGGGCAACAACGTTAAATACTGTATAGGAAGAGAGTGCTGACTGGTTGGTACATGGGCTGTTGTAGAGGCGCTGCCATAGAGTGCACATCAGTGAGATGATGACTGGCTGTTATGGTATTAGACAGTTATTGAGGGACCAAGATGAGGAATTTACCAGGATCCTCTCCGTCAGTGATTGCTTGCCAATGGATATCCATTTGGTTCCCCTTCGCCGACAGTGACGCAGTTTCCTCGTCTGAGAAGTTACGC
Organism: Ginglymostoma cirratum; assembly: GCA_024137785.1. Lineage (NCBI taxonomy): Eukaryota > Metazoa > Chordata > Chondrichthyes > Orectolobiformes > Ginglymostomatidae > Ginglymostoma > Ginglymostoma cirratum. The sequence continues at coordinate 3,374,042 of JAHRHZ010000277.1, read as the reverse complement.
CCTCGTATCACCTCCATTTGAACCTCTAAGGAAAGGACAAAGACTGGTAAATGTTTACGGCAGCACAGCAGGGAGCAGCGAGGTGTAACAGACACAGCTCGGAGCCCTCTCCAGCTAAAAGATCTTCCTTTTATGAGAATTTGACCAATTTTCACTATGCTAGAGGCAATAGGAAAAAGAATAGGCCATCGCACCTCCTCTGTCATCCAACGAGATCATGGTCGATCTTTTAGCTCAATGCCGTGTCCCGGCACTATCCTAATAAATGTGCCGGACCCAAGGAAAATCTGAAGAGGAGGACTTTCAATCCTTTGAACCTGTACTAGTCAATCAATTAAACTGTGGCTGATCAGGTTTTGATCTCTATGTTAGACTGAGGCCATCCTGAACAGGTGGACATGATCCCACAGTGGCATTTTGAAGAACTGGCCAGATGCCTTTCTGTTCCCAAAATGGTTAACTCTAAATCACAAACAGCATTGGATGCTGGTTCAGTTTTAAACCTCAGTTTGATAAACTTTTATTAAGTAAAGGTGTTAAGGGATATGGGCTAAAGGCAGGGATGTGGAATTAGGCCACAGATCAGCCACCAGGCCAGCACAGTGGCTGGGTGGCTGGGTCAGTGGTTAGCACTGGTGCCTCACAGCGCTAGGGATCTGGGTTTGATTCCAGCCATGGGATAACTATCTGTGTGGAGTTTGCTCTTTCTTCTGGGTGCTCTGGTTTCCTCCCACAATCCAGAGATGTGTAGGTTAGGTGGATTCAACTTGGTTAAAAACTATGGGGATAGGGGAGGATGCTAGCCTGAGGGTCAGCACAGACTTAAAGGGTAGACTGGTCACTATGTGTGCTGCAGGGATTCTATGATCTTGTTGAAAGGCAGAGCAGGCTTGAGGTGTTAAATGGCCTGTTCCTAAGATGGAGGCCCAATACATTCATTTCCAATTATTTCTTTTCCGTTGGTGTCAGTCTTTGGGTTTCTTACCGATATTTCCAAATGACATGTTTTTCTTTTCCTGATCACTGAGTGTGTATGTGAAAGCTTTCGCTGAATTTTCCATGGTCTGTAAGGACACCTCCAGGGCTCTCTGTCTATCCTGCGCTCCCAGATTTTCCAGACGGGATTGGTTTCTCAGAAGCTCCCATGTCAATGAGGTGAGGTTCTGCAGGATTGAAACAGGCCCATGAGTGCGGCTACAATTCATTCAATCCAGGGCGACTGACTGTGGAGCCACATTGTGACCTTGCACTGAAACGGATTTGCATTAAAATGCAAAAGTATGGTGCGAAAGGAAGGGTGGAATTCTGTCTGGGCTATGTCAGAGCCGTTGGAAATGTCAAGTAAGACAATGGAAACAGTAATTATTCACAGAGAGGAGACTCTGCTTGACTAACAGGAGGTTGGTCGGATTGGGCAACGATGAGTTGGATTAGAAAGAGGTTGAGATTTCTGATGGTTATAAACTTTGAGAAGAGGAGCCTACTCAACTGCCTGAAATACTCAGTTCCAACTGGTCTGTGTTTCAACTCTGTTCCTTCCCTTTGCTCCATACGCTTCACTTCTCTAACCCATCAATCTCAGCCTTGCAACTGACATAGAGTCATACAGCGCAGAAAAGGCCCTTCAGCCCATTGAGTCTGCACCAACATAACTACCACCAACAGTATGTAAGTTCCAGTTTCCTGCACTTGTCCCATATCGTTGAATGTTACGATATTCTTCCCAATATTTTTTAAAGGTAGTAAGGTTTCCAGCTTCCATTACCTTCCCAGGCAGTGCATTTCAAATTCTCACCACCTGCTGAGTGAAAGAGTTTAATTTTCCCAAATCCCCTGTGAATCTCTTTGCCCCTTACCCTAAAACAATACCCTCTATGATTGACTGCTCAACTAAGGGGAAAAGCTGTTCCCCACTCAGCCTGTCCATATCGCTCATAATGTTACACACTTCAATCACATCCCCCTCAGTCTTCTCTGCTCTAAAGGAAACAATCCAAGCCTAGCTAGTCTCTCCTTATATCTCAATTTCTCCATCCCAGGCAACATCCTGGTGAACTTCCTCTGTAGCTCCTCTAATGCTGTCATATCCTTCCTGTAGTGAGGTGACCAGAACTACACACAGTTCTCCATCTGTGGCCTGACTAATGCTCTGTACAACTCCATCATTATCTCTTTGCTCTTATACTCCATGCAATGACAGATGAAAGAAAGTGTCCCAAGTGTCTTCTTTATCACCCTATTCACATGTTCTGCTGACTTCAGGGATCTGTGAATAATTTTTTTTTTCTCTGTTCATTTGTGGGATGTGGGTGTTGCTGGCTGGTCAGCATTTCTTGCCCATCCTAGCTGCCCTTGTGAAAGCCCCACAATTACCCCACAATCCCTCTGTTCTTCTAAACTACCCAATATCCTGCCATTCATTCACTTTCAGTTGTTCCCTTGTACTTTGGTCAAGGGGATTTTGGATTTTTCAAGGCTTCTGATAGTCATAGATTCACAGAGACCTACAGCACAGAAAAAGGGCCTTGGACCCATTGAGCCTGCACTGTCTATTCTAATCCCATTTCCCAGCTTCTGGCCAACAGCCTTGTAAGTCTTGCCATTGCCAGAGCATGTCTAAAGGTTTCTTCAATGTTATGAGTGTTTCTGCCTCTATCACTCTTACAGGCAGCGAGTTCCAGATTCCCACCACCTTCTGGGTGATAATGTTTTTCCTAAAAAAAAGACAGTAAAGGTTACTTTATTTAAAACAAAAGTTCTTGCCAATTTCCCTGTAATTTGACGAGAGAGACTTGGACAATATCCAGATTTGGGTTGGCAGTTGGCAAGTAGCATTGATGCCACACTAGTGCCAGACAAATACTATCTTCAGCAAGAGATATCACTGTCTCCCCTTAATATTAAATGGAGTTACCATCACTGAATCCCCCACTATCAACATCCTGGGGGCTACCATTGACCAGAAACTCAACTGGGCTAGCCATATAAATACCGTGGCTACAAGAGCCGATCAGAAGCTAGGAATAATGCAGTGACTAGTTTGCCTCCTGATTCCCCAGATTCTGTTTACCATCTACAAGGCACAAGTCAGGAGTGTGATGGAATATCCCCCACTTGCCTGGATGGGTGCAGCCCCAACAACACTAAAGAAGCTCGACAACATCCAGGACAAAGCAGCCCACTTAATTGACATGACATCCACAAGCGTCCACTCCCTCTATCACTGATGCTTGGTAGCAGCAATGTGTACTATCTACAAGATGCACTGCAGAAATTCACCAAGTTTCCTTAGACAGCATCGTCCAAACCCACAACCACTCATATCTAGAAGGACATGGGGCAGCAGATACATGGGAACACCACCCCCTGCATATTCCCCTCCAAGCCACTCACCATTCTGACTTGGAAATATATTGCAGTTCCTTCAGTGTCACTGGGTCACAATCCTGGAATTCCCTCCCTAAGGGCATTGTGGGTCTACCTACAGTATGGACTGCAGCAGTTCAAGAAAGCAGCTCACCTTCTCAAGGGGCTACAAGGGACGGGCAATAAATAATGGCCAGCCAATGACACCCACATCCCATGCAAAAATGAAAGAAATTATTTGATAGAATGCTCCCCATGGCTACATTCTCAGAAGCATTAATACACAGGGAGAAAGTATATTGATTAAGACAGGGGATGAAAACGATGTAAATAATTAGGAAAGAGTTTGATAGCATAGTCCGAGAAAATGTGTTTATTTGTGGGTAGGATTACAATCAGAGGTTATTGATACAAGAGAGTCACTGATATATCCAATTGGGAATTCAGGAGAAATCGCACAAGTGAAAACTGGAACTTGCTGCTGGGAGGATTTGGGACAGAGTGTAGATTCATTGAAACCTTTCGACAAGCACATCAGGGTTAAAGATATAGAAAGACATATGAATAGACAATTGAATCATAGAGTTTTAGAGTTCTACAGCACTGAAACAGACCTATCAGTCCAACTTATTCATGCTGACCAGATATCCTAAATTAATCTAGTCCCCTTTGCCAGCATTTGGCTCATATCCCTCCAACCCTTCCTCTTCATGTACGCATCCAGATGCCTTTTACGTGTTGTAATTGTACCAGCTCCACCCCTTCCTCTGGCAGCTCGTTCCACATACACACACCACCCTCTGCATGAAAAAGTTCCCTCTTATGTCCCATTTAAATCTTTCCCCTCTCACCTTAAACCCATGACCTCTAGCTTCAGACTCCCCCACCCTGGGCAAAAGACTTTGATTATTCATTCCATCCATGCCCCTCATGATTTTATAAACCTCTCTAAGGTCACCTCTCAGCCTCCGACGCTCCAGGGAAAATAACCCCACCCTATTCAGTCTCTCCCTATGGCTCAAACCCTCCAACCTGGAAACATCCTTGTAAATCTTTTCTGAACCTTTTCAAGTTTCACAACATCTTTCCTATAGCAGAGAGACCAGAATTGAATGCAATATTCCAAAAGTGGCCTCACCAATGTCCTGTATATTGGCAAACATGACCTCCCAACTCCTATTTTCAATGCACTGGCCAATAAAGGCAAGCGTACCAAACACCTCCTTCACTATCCTGTGGCTCCACTTTTAAGGAATTAGGTTTTGGTCAACCTTAATAAGGTTATTGTGAAACAAAATAAATTACAAGAAAGGCCCTAAATCTGAGTTCTGAGATGAAACAGTTTCAGAAATAACATCCCAAGTACGTTCAAAGATAGCAAGAACTGCCGATGCTGGAGTCAGAGATAACACAGTGTGGAGCTGGAGGATCACAGCAGGCCAGGCAGCATCAGAGGAGCAGGAAAGCTGATGTTTCGGGTCTGAAGAAGGGTCACAACCTGAAATGTCAACTTTCCTGCTCCTCTGACGCTGCCTGGCCTGCAGTGATCCTCCAGCTCCACACTGTGCTGGCCAAGTACGTTCAACTTCCCTTTTCCAATTCTCACCTTCAGATACTGCTCAGAGTCAAAGTCCTCATGGCTGTGCAGTTTTTCGCACACATCATAATCGCGCAAGAAGCTGATGAATGAGCAGGTTGGATCATTATACTCTGGACCTGAAATGTTCCCCTAGGAAAAAGAGAGAGAGAGAGTCAAATAGATTCAGGTTATTGCACTGTAGAATCCCAGGATAGAAATTCCACACACATGGCCACATTTGTACCAGTCATTGCAGTAATGTGTAGTTAAATATCATTCCCATGGGTTGGCTTAAATTCACTCTATTAAGGGAGTGGATCTTCTATGGTAAAAAACCAAAAGAACTGCGGATGCTGTAAATCAGGAACAGAAACAGAAGTTGCTGGAAAAGCTCAGCAGGTCTGGCAGCATATGTGAAGAAAAACTCAGTCAACATTTTGGGTCCAGTGACCCTTCCTCAGAACCCTCTGTTCTGAGGAAGGGTCACTGGATCCGAAACGTTAACTCTGATCTTTTTTCTTCACAGATGCTGCTGGATTTTCTATGGCGTTGTGTATCGTGGGGATAACATTTCACATGGAGTACAGGCATAGAGTCATACAGCACGGGAACAGACCCTTCGGTCCAACCAGTCCGTGCTGACCATAATCCCAAACTAAACTGGTATCACCTGCTTGCACTTGGCCCACATCCCTCCAAACGTTTCCTATTCATGTGCTTATCCATGTGTCTTTTACTCATTGTAACTGCACACACATCTACCACTTCCTCTGGAAGTTCATCCCAAACATGAGCCACTATCTGTGTAAAAAAAACTTGCCCCTCATGGCTTTTTAAAATCTGTCTCTTCTCACCTTAAAGATATGCCCCCTCTGTGTTGAAATCCTGCATCCTAGGGAAAAACACCTGCCATTTACCTTACCTATACCCTGCATGATTTTATAAACCTTTCTCAGGTCACCCCTCAACCTCCCACGCTCCAGTGAAAAAAGCCCCAGCCTATCCAGCCTCTCCTCATAACTCAAACCCTCCAACCCTGGTAAATCTCTCCTGAACCCCTTCCAGTTTAATAAGTAGGTGGAAATAAAGTGAGAAAATAATTTGTGGAAGATTTCAATTGACTGGATTCTGGGTAAATTAATTGACTGGTAAGTAGATTTATGTCTGTGCATCACATGCAACAAATCTGTTTTATATCTGAAAAGCACTCTCACTGGATCCACATAATGAATCTATATCCGTTCCCCATGTTTCTGGTCAGATTTTGTTGACATTAATTTCTTTCTAACCTTCCAACAAAAAATGGTGCCAGAAACTATTTTTCAAACTTTCTCTTTGGACATGGCAGCTCTGGTAAAACAACATTTATCGCCCAGACACTGAGAATGAGTCATTTTAGGACAGGACCGGGGGTTTAAGTGGACTGGACTGGATAAGCATGGCATGATCCCATCTGCCTGTCAATCAAGTGGGCTTAGTTGACAAAGTGAATGATATTATCATAAAAATCTCCTGTGTGGCTTCCACTTCCTGAACACTCTTCTCAGTTGCTACACTTTGGGCAAAGTTAAATGACAAAATGTGAGCTCCTGAATGTTAAACACTTGAGTTTATCGGTCAGTTCGACAGAGCCTAGAGTTTTATTTTACCTGACACACCACAAGACTCTAACATAAATAGAAATTGCTGGAAAAGCTCAGCAGGTCTGCTAGCAGCTGTGGAGAGAAATCAGAGTTAACGTTTCGGGCCGAGTGACCCTTCCTCAGTTCTGAAGTAAAGTCACTTGACCTGAAACGGTAACTCTGATTTCTGTCCACAGATGCTGCCAGATCTGCTGAGCTTTTCCAGTAATTTCTATTTATGCTTCTGATTTACAGCATCTGCAGTTCTTTTGATCTTTACAAGACTCAAACATTACTGTAACTATCTGTGTGGAGTTTGCACATTATCCCTGTGGCTGTGTTTGAAAGCTAGCTGGATTGGCCATGCTAAACTGGCCATAGTGTCAATGAACATGCAGACTAGGTGGGTTAGCCACTGACTGATTCCGCACACCACCCACCCTACCCCAGCCACTACACAGAGACACACACACACACACACACACACACACACACACACACACACACACA
>JAHRHZ010000277.1:3339808-3366955 GCA_024137785.1 Ginglymostoma cirratum | reverse complement strand
CACACACACACACACACACACACACACACACACACACACACACACACCCGACACATACATCTGACACATCGACGCACACAACACAGACACATACATCTGACACATCGACGCACACAACACAGACACACACGCACACAACACACACACCCGACACACACACAACACATACACCTGACACACACACGCACAACACAGACACACACACACGCACACACACACACACACGCACACACACACCACACTCTCACACACAAACACTCACACACACACACACAGACACACACACACAAACACACACACAAACACACACACACACACACACACACACACACACAATTATCCCTTAAGTAAAGTAATGACCGTCATTTGTTCTCTAGCTATATTTAGTTTCAGACCTCTGCACCAGACTACATTCGATGATAACAAAGATTGCTGTGGTAACTCTGCTTCACTCTTATCCTTTTCCTTTGTGCTTCTCAATTTTAGTCACACTGTCCCATCATCCAGCTGGGCTCCAAAGTCAGGATTTCTCTTCAGAAACTTCTCTATCTCTCTCTCTCTGTTTCTTAAAGACAATCCTTCAAACCTACCCTATTTCCGTCTCCTTATACATCTCGGCATTTGATAACAATGTTGTGAAGCACCTTGTGCTATTGAACAATGTGAAGGCACCGAACAAATGCAAGTGGGAGGTGACGTTCGAGTAACATTATCATTGTATTGGCAATTGAGCGACAGGTAATGTTTTGAGGATGTGGGTTGGAACCCTGTCATGATCGATGGTGGAAGTTAAATTCAGCAGAAGAATCAGGAATTAAGAGTCTAACAGTGGCCACCTAAGTGGTTATTGGCAGGAATAACCTGTTCACAAACCATCCCTCGGAAGGAACCCATGACATCCTGACGTGGTCTGGACTATACGTGACTCCAGACCCACAGTAATGTGACATCCATGCCCAATGAAGGAGTAAATTATTAAAATTTATTTGTTCCTTGGAGATCAAGTGAAATCTGGATGCTGATAATTATTGAACATAGAGAAACAGATGTAGGCCATTCAGCCACTCAAATCTCCCCCTGTCAATCTTTAAGATCTGCCCCATGCCTCTTTTGAGCCAGCTCCTCGTAGCCCTCAACTTCTCAGTCCCTCACTGACACTGCAGCTCAGTGGTTAGCACAGCTGCCTCACAGCACTGGGGACCTGAGTTCAATCCCACCCCTGGTAACTGTCTGTGTGAAGCTTACATGTTCTTTCTGTGTCAGTGTGGGTTTCCTCCCACAGTCCACCAGTGTACAGACTATGAGGATTAGCCGTGGAATTATGAGGGGGGTGTTGCTGAGTCTGGGTGTGATACTGTTTGGAGGGTTGGTGTGGATTTGATGGGTTGAATGGCCTCCTTCAGCAATGTAGGGGTTCTGTGATTTCAGGGAGGAGAAGGCCTACCTCCTCATTAAATACTTCTCATCTCCACAGGTTTCTGGGATAGAGAATTCCGAGCTATTCCCCTGTGAGAAGAAATTCATTTGCGTCTTCAATTTGGAATCTCCTCTGAGCTCTCCTTTCTGATCCAATCATCGTTAATTACATGTGAAACTTCCTTTATCACTTTTACATCAAAGCACAGCGTTATGTCTAATGATGGCCCTGTTTCTGTTCCCTTTGTTCTCCCCGTGGGTGAGAATTAGTCTGTGTGGGTGGTTTATGTAGAATTTCAGAGGTGCGAAACATTCATTTCTTCCGTGACATCTCCATGGTTCGAAATACACAATGAGGCCGCAGTTACAAACCACATCATCAGAAATGACAAGTGGATGCAAGTTTCTTTATGGCTTCCACTGTTATTTTTGAGCAAAACCAATTGCTTTTCTGAAGCTGACAAAGCTTAGCATTCGTACCTCATCTGCCAAGGGCAGGTATTTCCTGCATGTAAACTGAGATTGAAAAGTTGCTTGTGTTTAAAGTGGGACTTGTTTGTCAAACCTCTTCAATCCACAGGCACAAAATCAGAGAATTCTTAGTGCACAGAAAGATCCCATTCAATCCATTGTGCCAACACCAGTTCCATTAATGAGTGCCAATCTTTGTCTTAAATTCTCTTTTTTATTAAAAGAAGCCTTGTGACCTCAGAGTTTCCATCCTCAGCACAGACCCAACAAGACGTCCTCATGGCCTAACATAGCAGTCTTTCAGCCTGGCCCAGCATGGCCTCCAGTCCACACCGGGCCTTGGCTCCAGTCCACACCGGGCCTGGCCTCCAGTCCGCACCAGGCCAAGCGTCAGGGTCCACAATGCCAGGAGATCGCTCTGGAATCACTTCAAGACCAGAAGTCCATGCTGAGGCCATGCCAGGCTGAGAGACCACCACGTATCTCTGGAAGACCACCATGCTGGCCCGACTTATGAGAGTGCTCCTGCAGCACTGCTGGCTCACAGCTTCCAGGATCCAACAAGTGATAATGAAGGGACAGTGATCTAGTTCCAATTCAAGATGGCATGCCTGAAGGATAGGCGGAATGGGTTTCCTCCGGGTGCTCCAGTTTCATCCCACAGCCCAAAGATGTGCAGGGTAGATGATTGGCCATGCTAAATTGCCCCATAGTGTCCAGGGATGTGCAGGTTAGGTGGGTTAGCCATGGGAAACATAGGGTTACAGGGATAGGGTAGGGGGACTGGTCTTTGATCGGATGCCCTTTGGAGGGTTGATGTGGACTCGCTGGATTGAATGGCCTGCTTCCTCAGTGTAGGGATTCTATGATTCTGTGAGAAAGGCCTCCTCCATCTCATGGTCTCATGGTCCTGGTTCGCCTCACCCACTTCCATGAATGAGGTGAAATATAGTGCACTTTTTGTTTCCAAAAGTCACATTGTTTAAAGTATTCACCCTCAACCTCCATTATCAACTGATTTCAATACAGGCATCAAATGATGTCAGTCTCATAAACTAAATACTATCTCAAAATACAGTCATAGAGTTTTACAGCACAGAAACACGTCCATGCCGACCAAATGTCCTAAATTAATTTAATCCCATTTGCCAGCATTTGGCCCATATCCCTCTAAACCCTTCCTATTCATGTACCCATCCAGATGCTATTTAAATGTTGTAATTGTACCAGCCTTCACCACTTCCTCTGGCAGCTCATTCCATACACACACCACACTCTGTGTGAAAAAGTTACCCTTTAGGTCCCTTTTAAATCTTTTCCCTCTCACCTTAAACGTTTGCCCTCGAGTTTTGGACCCCATCCCCTACCCTGGGAAAAGACCTTGTCTATTCACCCTATCCATAGCCCTCATGATTTTATAAACCTCTATAAGGTCACCCCTCAGCCTCTGACTCTCCAGGGAAAATAGCCCCAGTCTATTCAGCATCTCCCTATAGCTCAAACCCTCCAACCCTGGCAACATCCTTGTAAATCTTTTCTGAATGCTTTCAAGTTTCATAACACCCTTCCTATAGCAGGGAGACCAGAAATGAAAGCAGTATTCAAAAACTGGCCTCACCAATGTCCTCATTGAGGTTCTTGAGTCAGTTGTAGCTCAGTGTAGATCTCTCCCATGAATCCAGGGACCCGAGTACAAAATGGAGACTTCAGTGCAGTACGGAGAGAGTGCTGCATTGTCAGGGGCGCTGAACGTCAGGTGAGACGCCAAACCAAGCCACCATCCCCTCTCAAGTGGAAGTAAGAGCTCCCCCACTGGCATTATTCCTAAGAAGAACAAGGGAGTTCTCCTGGTTGTCATGGAGAATATTTAACCCTCAACAAACTAATGATCTGACCATCATAATTTTGTGGGAACTTTCTGTGGACATGCTCCCCATCCAGACCAACCCATATTACTCAATGCCCCCTAGTCGCCCCTCTTCGTAATCCTGCATTGTTCTAATGCCAGATCTTGCCAGCCTATTATTCCACCCTTTCCCCATTCACTGTCAATGCCTGCACATCCAGTATGCACTCACCCCACCCACACAGGACAAATCGCACAATCCCCGCAGCGCGTAAAGAGGTTATTCAGCCCATCGAGTTCACACCGACCCTCCAAACAGGATCATCCCTCTCTGATCCAGCACCCGACACTATCTCTGCAACTCTGTGTTTCCCATGGCTAACCCACCTGGCCCGCACATGCCCTGGACACTATGGGGCAATTTAGCACGGCCAATCCACCTTGACCTGTGCGTCTTTAGACTGTGGGAGGAAACCCATGCAGACACAGGGAGAATGTGCAAACTCCACACAGACTGTCTCCTGAGGCTGGAATCGAACCTGGGTCCTCACTAGTATTACTTCAATTACGATACTGTCGTCTGCACTCTTTTGAGGAAAAAAAATTTCCATTCGTGAAAATACAGTTTGACAGTTCTTGACAGGATTGACACACCAAGGGACTTATGGTGCACTTAAGCACAATCTTGTTTTACCGCTAACAATACCTTAAGGGTGCCCGTCCCAAACGCAGCCCCAACCTGGGGTGCCTGACACAGGCCTCCCCACCAAATGTATCCCAGGACAATATCCATATGAGTGTCTTAGTTTTCCACAGGGGCACATCAGCAAACGAAACAAATCCAGAAAGCTTCTAGCAGATCTTAAATCCATACTCAGTATTCTTTGCTGTGGATGTGTCTGAATCTCACTTCAGAGTTGTAGAGTTATACATGGAAACAGACCCTTCGGTCCAACCAGTCCATGCTGAACATAATCCCAAACTAAACTAGTCCCACCTGCCTGTGCTTGGCCTATATCCCTCCAAACCTTTCTTATTCCTGTCCTTATCCAAATGTCTTTCAAACATTGTTACTATAACCCACATCCACCACTTCCTCGGAACTTCATTCCACACACAAACTCTGCGTACAAAAAAAAAATCCCCTCATGTCTTTTTAAAATCTTCTTCCTCTCACCTTAAAAATGTGCCCCCGGCCTTGAAACCTCCCACCCTAGAGAAAGGACACCTGCCAATTACTTTGTGTATACCCCTCACAAGTGGAGATATTCAGAGATTTCAATGGCCAGTTGCCTTTGTCCAACGGCAAACCTGGCCTCACTCGATTTCTGATCCTGGAAATTGGAAAGGTCGTTGTGTTTGGGGTGGGGAGCCTTTGGATTGCCTTTACCATTTTTTGACTGGATTGGATGGGGTCTGATCTGCATCATGGTGAAAATCTGAGTGTTCATAACAGAGCGAGGGTGGTTAGCACTGCTGCCTCACAGCGCCACGGGCCCAGGTTTGATTCCAGCTTCAGGCGACTGTCTGTGTGGAGTTTGTACATTCTCCCCGTGTCTGTGTGGGATTCCTCCAGGTGCTCCGGGTTCCTCCCACAGTCCAAAGATGTGCAGGTTAGGGTGAATTGACCATGCTAGATTACCGGATAGATGTGCGGGCTTGGTGGGTTATAAGGGGATGGGTCTGGGTGGGATGCTCCAAGGGTTGGTGTGGACTTGTTGGGCTGAACGGCCTGTTTCCACACTGTAGGGATTCTATATTTAAAAAAAACAACTGTGTCGATATTGCAAAACTCATGTAAATAAACCCTTCGTTCACTGAGAAACTGGTGTCATCTTCGGTTTGCTCTGAGGAACATCAGGGAGACAGGATATGCTGCAAAACCGGCGAGGAGACAACATTGAGGACCCACATCCTCAGGATGGTCAGAAAATGCCATGACGACCATGGCGACCTACCTGCATCAATTCCGTCTTCATGGCTGTGCGGGAACATTTGGCAACTTCATCAGAAGAGCAGTCAAATTCTTGGAAGGCAAACAGAAGGGTGAACTTCAGCAGAATGTTATCATTTTGTCTAATTTCCTGTGTCCAAAAACTATCAATAATTCTCCCTACAGTTCCGTACAGTTTGAAGGATGCATCAGAATGTGCTGGATTCGTGCTAAATGAGAAAACTTTGGATATTGAAGAGGAGGCAGTGTTGACAGGGACACACTCTCCTTCAGATCTATCTCGCGTGGCCTGGCCTGAAGTCTCCTCACGTGGTTCAATGTCAAATTTTGCCCCTGGGTCCTGACGTTTTGGAACATTGTGCTGTCTCAAAGGCACTATAGGAGTGCAAGTTGCTCTCTGTAATGTCCTCCAGCCCTACAACCCAATTAGATACCTTCACTCCTCCAGATATTAGCTCTTGAATATCCCAAATTTTAAATCGATCCAATATTTTTTAAAACTTATTCCCTCGTGGGACATAAGCGTTGATGGCTGGGTCAGCTTTTATTGCCCATCCCTAGTTGCCCCTGCCTTCTTGAACTGCTGCAGTCCATGTGCTGTAGGCAGACCCACAATGCCCTCTTGGAGGGAATTCCAGGGTTTTGACCGAGCGACATTGAAGGAACGGCAATCTATTTCCAAGTCTGGATGGTGAGTGGCTTGGAGGGAATCTTGCAGGGGGTGGTGTTCCCATGTATCTGCTGCCCTTGTCCTTCTGGATGGAAGTGGTTGTGGATTTGGAAGTTGCGTTGGTGAATTTCTGCAGTGCATCTTGTAGATGGTACACACTGCTGCTACAGAGCGTCGGTGGTGGTTTGGTGACTTCACTTTCAGCTGTCTGGGTCCTAAACTCTGGAATTCCCTCCCTATACTTTTCTGCATCTCCATCCTTGCTTTTGTCCTTTCGAACACTCCAAGGAAACATCTTTTTCATCAGGTTGTCTAATATTACCTGAAGTAGCATGTTTTGTCTGGCATCATTAAAAGTGCTCCACAATGAATATTAGTTATCGCTGCTGTGTGTTCTGCGGAAACAGGGTTTCATGGAGTATTCCGATGATGTTCAGCCAATATCTTTCGATAAGCCACAGTATTTGAGCTGTGCTATATACAGGGTAGACAATTTTTGGGCCTGTGAGCAAGGTTAGTGAGCACTTTCTCTATGTAGCTGCTGCGACTTCTCTAATTCATATTATCACCAATAGCTGCACGGGTTTGACACATGGGAATGGCTGTGTCAAAGCGAAGAGGGTGCAGGGGCCTAATAAACATTGAAAATAGAAGCAGGAGTTGGCCATTCAGCCCTTCGAGCCTGCTCCACTATTCAATAGGATCATGGCTGATCATCCAACTCAGTCCCCTGTTCCCTCTTTCTCTCCACTTCATCCCCTTTAGTCATAAGAATTACATCGAATTCCTTCTTGAAAACACTCAATATTTTGGCCTCCATTGTTTCCTAGGACAGAGAATTCCACAGGCTCTCCACTCTCTGGATGAAGACATTTCTCCTCATCTCAATATTTCAAGATTAGGGTACGTATTTTTAAGGCGAGAGGAGAAAGATGTTAAAAAGACATGGGGGTTGGGGCGACTTTATGTTTTATACAGAGAGTAGTTCGTGTGCGGAATGAAGTTCACAGAGGAAGTGGTGGGTGCATGTACAGTTACAATGTTTGAAATTCATTTGGATATATTCAGGAATAAGAAGTATTTGGAGGGATATGAGCCAAGCACAGGCCAGTGGGACTAGTTTAGTTTGGGATTATGGTCAGCATGGACTGGTTGGACTAAAGGGTCTGTTTCTGTTCTGTATGACTCTATGACTCTATTTCAGTCCTGAATGGTTCATTCAATATCCTTAGACTGTGACCACAGGTCTGAACTTCCCTGGTCATCCTTACCCTGTCTAGTCCTGTTAGAATTTTACACTGAACTTTCTATGAGATTCCTCCACATTCTTTTAAACTCTAGTGAAAGTAGTGTTAACCGATCCAGTCTTTCCTCATATATCAGTCCTGCCATGCCAGGAATCAATGTAGAAAATTCTAGCTCCCTCAAGTCACTCTACCATTCAATAAGATCATGGCTGATCTGATTTTTCCACGTTCCTGTCCAACCCAATCCCTTTTCTCTCCACTGCCTCACTTGCATCTCAAGAATATATCTATCTTTGTCTTTAAGAGGTTCAAGATCCCCATTTTCACTGTCTTTCAATGAAGTGAATTCTAAAGACACTCAGATCCCTCTGAAAGAAAAAAAAATCTCCTCATCCCTGTTTTTGGTGATTTTCAACTTTCAATTAATTTTTACGTTGGTTCTGTTGTGGGTGTGTGTGGGATTTCAACTCATAGAGTTCAAAAATCATGGAATCATGCAACACAGAAACAGGCCCTTTGGTCCAACCATGTTCCCAAACTAAACTGGTCCCACCTGCCTCATACTGGCCCATATCCGTCCAAACAGTTTTTATTCATCTACTTATCTAAATGTCTTTTGAATGTTGTAACTGTATCCGCATCCACCACTTTGTCTACAAGTGCATTCCACACACAAACCACTCTCTGTGTAAAAAAAAAAGCCCCTCATGTTTTTTGTAAATCCTTCTCCTTTCACCTTAAAAAATATTCCCCCCTAGTTTTGAAATCCCCCACCCTGGGGAAAAGGCACGTGCCATTCACCTTATCTATGCTCCTCATGATTTTATAAACCTCGATAATGTCATCCCTCAGCCTCCTACGTTCCAGTGAAAAATGTCCCAGTCTATCCAGCCTCTCCTTCTAACTATAACCCTCCATTGCCAGCAACATTCCGGTAAATCTTTTCTGAGCCCTCTTCAGCTTCATAATGTTCTTCCTATAGCAGGGTGATCAGAACTGGACACAGTACTCCATTAGAGGCCTCACCAACATCCTGTACAACCTCAACATGACATCCCAACTCATATAGTTAAACACCAGACCAATGAAGTCAAGCTTTCTTAACAAATCTATCTTTCTATGATGCAAACGTCAAACAATTATATACGTGAACCCCTAACTCCTCTGTGAGGCAGCTACTCTTGGAATTAAAATTGAGATGGAAGATTCAGCAACCTGTTTCTGCTCTGCTCTGACAGTCCCCAGACTTTTCGATAGAGCCTGAGAACCAGAGGAAGTACGAGACATTGTGCTATGCCAAATGCAAGGTGGCAATGTGTTGTTAGTGGCGTCTTGCAGGGGTGAAGATCCTTGAGGGTTCACTTTGCCTGAAGTGACAGGCAAGGCTTGAGAGTGATTGGACATTCAGCACCTTCAAGGGGTCTATATACATATAGGTTGTTATTGTTCGCCAGGCAAGGACTGGAACCAGGGAATTACAATTTGAGGAAATCTGACTCCTTAAAGGTTCATTAGATAGGTGCACAGTATGGAGCTTGGAGCCTACACCGTGCTATTGTGAGAACATAAGACATAGGAGCAGGTGTAGGCCATTTAGCCCATCGAGTCTGCTCCAACAATCAATGAGATCATGCCTGATCTGATCATTCTCAAATTCCATTCTCTGGTTGGGGAATTGAGTGCATCGTTCAATTTTCCCAGAGCAGGACATGCACTCCTGCAATATGGCAAATCCAGTTTCGGATCAACTCCAGATGTTGGATGGAGACGCAAGCCAATGAGAGGCAATCGGCGAGTGAATGAGTCAAGGAGAGTATAGAGACAGCAACTCGGGAGTAGAGAGAGTCCATATCTCGGAGTGGGGGTGATGTGCTATTGGGAGTGTCTGTATCTCAGAGGGGCTGGAGTGGGGGGAGTCCATATCACGGGAATGGGAGACTCCATACCTTGGAGGATGGGAAGTGAGAAAGTTTATATCTCAGAGGGAGGAGAGTAGGGAGATTCATATCTCAGCGTTGGGGGTGGGACGCGTGGCAAAGTCCATTTGCTGGAGAATGGGGAGTGGGAATATCCATATCTCAGAGACCGGGGAGTAGGGAGAGTCCATTTCATGGGTGGTGGGAAGTGGGAAGTGGTAGAGTCCATATACTGGAGGGTGGGCAGTGGGGAGCGTCCATATCACAGAGGAGGGGCGGGGGGTGCAGTGGTAGGGTCCATATCTCAGAGGATGGGGAGCAGAGAGAGGCCAATAATTGGATTCAGGGAGCAGGAAGAAGCTGGAACCCAAATGTCAGGGAATGGGAAAAGGCACGAACATGCTCACAAAGGAAACAACATTAAAACAAAAACTTGCAATGCTCAAGGAAATGACAGGCCACTTTAACAGACTGATAGCGCAACTTTAAATGAGGGCTTACTGCCCTGTACTGAGGTATGAACCTTGTAGCTAAAAGGAAAAGGACAGACCGATAGACCTTACAGGATAAAATGTAAAGCACCTACTGATACATGTATCGGTGCGATGCATTCTGCTCCCTCCAGATGATGATATAAAGCCAGGCTCACACGTACAGATATAACTCCCCACTGTGTTTGTACAGTTGGCATGAGAACCACATGGACTGGAGTCACATTCGTTAACATCTGTAACAGAGAACTGAATCTGATCACTCTGTATGCTGTGAGCAAGTGGCCACCACTACCCGCAGGGCAGGGTGCATACAATGCTATGTACATTTGATAAAGGTCCTTTTGCAACTTTGATAACTCTGGATATCCACATGATGAAAGCAAATTCTAAATAGAACCTGGAAGTGTAAATTATAACTTTTTTTCTTGTTAAGTTCAGGTTGCGCTACCCTAATGTCAAGGCGAAACTGAACAAAAATAGCAGAAGAGAAGATGAAGTATACAAAAATCAGATTGAACAAAGTATCACAAAAGGTGGTAGATATCTTGAAGCTTCAATATTTAAACCGTGCTTTGTTAAAACTTTGTGAAGTAGGCTTTCTAGTTTGTTTGTATCATACAATTCTCCAGATGATACATCAAACTTAGAATCCCTACAGTGTGGAAGCAGGCCATTCGGCCCTCTGAGTCCACATTGACCCTCTGAACAGCATCACATCCAGACCCACTTCCTACCCCATAACCCTGCATTTTTCATGACTAACCCACCTAGCCTGCACATCCTTGGACAATTTCTCATGGCCAATCCGTATAATCTGCACATCTTTGGTTGATGGGAGGAAACCAGCGCAGACACAGGGAGAATGTGCAAACTTCACACAAGCAGTCACCTGAGGGTCCCTGGCACTGTGAGGCAGCAATGCTAACCACTGAGCCACTGTGCCACCCTCTCTCTAAACTTGTCAACCATTTCAATTACATTTGATAGAAACAATATGGGGACCAGCTCTCTGCAAATGACAGGGGTACTTTCAAGCTTTGCACATTTTTCTGGAATTTCTGGGAGCTTTATTCCTTTATTTCATGGTGTTATCACAGCTGATCAGTGTCAATCTGGCAAACAATCATTATCCTTACTCCCTACACCAACCCCATCCCTATTTTCTGCATATAAACTGACATTTTCCCAGCCACCATCAGTTCTGAGGAAGGGTCACCGGACCTGAAACATTAATTCTGTTTTTCCCTTCACAGATACTGCCAGACCTGCTGAGCTTTTCCAGCAACTTCCATTTATGTTCCTGATCTACAGCATCCGCAGTTCTTTCGGTTTTTAATCAGTACCTTTTCTTTCGTTGTGCTAATTGTTTTGTTCATATGAAATTTGCCTTTCTTACAACTATCCTGATGAATGCAGCAAAAACAGGGGTATTGTTTAACTTCATTCAGCTGCTGCGGTTTTCACTGGGTCAGTATTTATTGCCAGCCCCTAGCTACACCTTGAGAAAGTGGTGGTGAGCTGCCTTCTTGAACCGCTGCAGTCCAGAGAGTGTGGGTAGACTCACAGTACTGCTAGGGAGGGAGTTTCCAGATTTTTACCCAGCAACACTGAACATTCCCAAGTCGGGGATTGTGAGTGGCTTGGAGGGGAACTCGCAGGGGGTGGTGTTCCCATGTATCTGCTGCTCTTGCCCTTCTAGATGAAAGTGGTCATGGGTTTGGAAGGTGTTATCTGAGGATCTTTGGTGAATTTCTGCAGCTCATCTTGTAGCTGGTACACACTGTTGCGACTGAGCATCGGTGGTGGAGGGAGCAGGTGTTTGTCGATGTGATGCTGATCAGGTTTTGTCCAGGTCCCCCAACGTGTGTCTTTCCCGCAACATCCAACATGATTCAAGTTTAAGGTCAGACAAAGGCTGTACAATGCAGTGCAATGTTTGAAACCCAGCTAAAAGCATTCAAAGAAACATCGGGGTCAATTCTGATCTGCATCAATCCTTGCAGAGAGGGAGAGGCAGGCAATAAATCTGGAATTAAGTGTGCAAGATGCAATTTGATCTCATTTTATTTTCTGTTCAGTTCGGGCAGGAGTGAAGAAGTACCATCACAACTAGATTAGAGTTCATTCTCTCAGTATTATAACCACAGTCCAAAATCAAGGCTGGTGTTGAAGGACTAGTGCTGCACATTCACTGGAGAGAGAGAGATATTGAACTGAGGCTCCCTTTGCCCATTCAGAAGGACAGAGAATACCTTATTCTGAAGAAAACGAGGCATTTCTCAACAACAGGATCCTACAATCAACAGCACTAAACAAAAAAATTAAGCTATCTGTTTGGGTGCAATCTTGCAGTATGCAAATTATTTACAGTTTCTGACAGTAACTACACTACAAAAGAATTTAACTGACTGTAAAACACTTTGCAATGCCTTAGGTCTTGAAAACTAACAAATTCAGGACAAGTCCTTCCTTCTCCTTGAGGGAGAAGTGATATCAGGGTTTTTTTAAAAATCAGACTTACATGTTAAACCAATTTTAGTAGATGCTTAAAGACCCTTGCGGATAGTTGTAAGAATTTTGCATGTTAAGGCTATTTGTCAAAGGGAAATGCGAGGCACGCATTTTACCACATATGCGTCATCCATTTCTCAGTCGATAGCTTTATCACCACTCTGTCAGCCTCTTGTGGCTTAGGTCCCGCTCAAAAGTCCTGAGCTCAGTGTCTAAACTGACACCATGGCACAGACTGAGGGACAATTATATCGAGACTGACAGATCACTACAGCCTGGGGGAGTGTTGTGCAATGTGTAGGTTATCACATCAGTACGGACTGAGGGAGAGAAAACATAAAATGCTGGGGAACACAGCGGGTCAGGCAACATCCGTGGAGAGAAAGCAAACTAATGTTTTGAGTGTAGATGGCTCTAGATGGGGAGTAGTGTTGGAGTGTTGAGTCATCTAAACTCAAAACGTTCGCTTGCTCTCTCTTCACGGATGCTGCCTGACCCATTGTGATCTCCAGCATTTTTTTGTTATCAAAACAGATTCCAGCATCTGCAGTAATTTGCTCCTAGACTGAGGGAGTGTTGTACAATGTCTGGATTGACACTTTAACATGGACTGAGGGAGTGTTGTTCAGTGTGAACACTGATACCTCAGGCCAGACTGAGGGGGTTAACACAGTGTGGAGCCTGAGGAACACAGAAAGGTGTTTCTTCAGAAAGATTCCGACCCGAAACGTCAGCTTTCCTGTTCCTCTGATGCTGCCTGGCCTGCTGTTTTCCTCCAGCTCCACACTGTTATCTCAGGCTCCAGCATCGGCAGTTTTTACTATCTCATACTGAGGGAGTGTTGTCCAGTGTGTAGATTGTCATGCCATTACTGACTGAGAGATTGTTGTCACCTTCATACCATGATCCTAATCATTAATATACATCAGGAATGCCAAAATCCCAATACCAACCATTGGGGAACCCCACTAGAAACCTTCCTCCATGCCCCAAAATACCCGTTAGCATTGTTTTACAACCATTAAAAAACGTACTCAGTATGCCATCATCTTTGGCCACAATGACTACCTTCTAAGAATATTTGCTGTAAAATTGTATGGGATTCACACCATCACTAGGAGAATTTAATCTATGTAAATCTTTCTTGTCTAATTTGTTACAAATTGCCCTAACAACTGGTCTCTCAGAAAGCCACCAGATGGCAAGGTTGAGAATAAAGCTAGTTCGGTCACTGCGGGAGTAATTCTTAAATGGCGACAATGTAGTTAAGAGATTATCTGTTAGCAATTGTCCCTCTAGTTTAGATCCCAGCAACAGTTAAGGGTTCTTGTGGGATATTGGTAGTGTCCTAGCCTCAATCCCACCTGCTCCAGCGGTGTGTAATATCATCTCTAAAAAGGTTGATACAGCAATATATCGTTGCTGCCTCGTGTGTCTTGTGGTGCAGTGTGTCTGTATCTCTGCACCAGGAGATCCGAGTTAAATTCTAGAGATGTGTCATAACACCCTGAACAGGTTAGTTAGAAATTTGGGGGAAAAAGAAAGTCTCAGGAGTTTCAAGTCAGAGAGCAATAACATGAAGTAAACTTTCCAAGTAACCTTTAAGATGACCATTTTAACGTGAATCAAGGCAATGATAATCTTACAAGATAACAAGTTGTGGGGCTGGATGAACACAGCAGGCCAAGCAGCATCATAGGAGCAGGAAAGCTTGACGTTTCAGGCCTAGACCCTTCATCAGATCTTACCTTGACACCCTTTTCCATATCCAGTAAAAGTCCTTTCACCATTTACTCGGGCAAATCCTTCATGGCATGTACAATAGAAACTCCCAGCATTGTTATGGCAGCTTGCATTATTTCCACAAGTTGTTGTAGTCGTCTCACACTCATTGTAATCTGGAAGGAAATCCAGAAATATTAAGTAATCCTAGTTTTTTTAAAGTCTGCATCCTTTTGGATTGAATAGCGTAATGGGTAACATCGATATATCGAGGGACAGGAGTCGATGCAGTTGTTAAAGGACAGGGGCAGCCAATGAGAATAATAAAAAAATTGGGAAGTGGGTGAAACCCATAGAAAGTGGGCATAGTCAGAAGTCACACAACACCAGGTTATATTCCAACAGGTTTATTTGAAATCACAAGCTTTCGTAGCGCTGGTCCTTCATCACGTGATTTCTGACTCAATCTGAAATTGTACTCACCTTTACAGGAGGACTTGTTTTTACCAGCAAACTGACGATCGATGGAGGTTGAGTAAAATCCTCGATTACAAGTACAGTAAAAACTTCCTTCAGTGTTGTGGCAAATTGTATTGGGCCCACATGGATCAGACAGACACTCGTCTTTGTCTGTAATGTAAGAAAAAAGATAAACAGGTGAATTATGTTCTACGCTAGCCTTTAATAAACTGGACCAGGTTTGAAACATAGCCCACACTTCTATACACATAAAAACCTGTTGATTCAAATGAAGCTCATCCATGAAACTTTGAGTTGCCAGAGCTGAGGTCCTGATCAGAATCATAGAATCCCTACACTGTGGACGCAGATATTCAGCCCATCAAGTCCATGCCAATCTCTGAAGAACATTCAACACAGACGCACCCAGCTACCCAGTCCCTGTAACCCTGCATTTCCCATGGCTAACCCATCTAGCTTAATCATCCCTGGACAATTTAGCGTGGCCAATCTACCCCAACCTGCACATCTTTGCGCTGTGTGAGGAAACCCATGCAGACACGGGGAGAATATGCAATCTCCTCACAGACAGTCACCCGATGAAATTAAAGCCAGGTCTCTGGTGCTGTAAGGCAGCAGTACCAATCTCTGAGCCACCTTGCCACCCTGATGGACAAATGCACCATCAAGTCTGCATCCAGTTGAACCTTAAGCAATAAACTTGCCCTCAAAAGGATTGGTAGAGGCTTGAATGTAAATAATCAGCTCTTACCTTTAGATGTTGCTTGTGACACAAACATACAAATCAGGAGTAGGCCATTCAGCCTATTGAGACTGCCCCGCTATTCAATAAGGTTACAGCTGATCTGACTGGCACCTCAAATCTACATTCCCACCTGCCGCTGATAAGCTTTCAACCTTGTGTTATTTACCAAGAATCTATCTGCCTCTGCCTTAAAAAATACTCAAGGACTCGACTTCCATTATCATTTCAGGAAGAAAGCGCTCAAATGAAAAAAAAAAGGATTTACCTCATCTGTGTGACCTCTCATTTTTAAATACTGAACCCTAATCCTGGACTCTCCCGCAAGAAGAAACATCCTCCTAAAACGATTCCAGTCAAGATCTCTCAGGATCATAAATGTTTCAATCAAGTCACCTCTTTCCTAAACTCCATACAAGCCTAGCTTGTTCATCCTTTCACCATCAGACACGTCCCCATTCCTGAGACAACAAGGCGTAGAGCTGGATGAACACAGCAGGCCAAGCAGCATCAGAAGAGCAGGAAGGCTGACGTTTCAGGCCTAAACCCTTCTTCATTCCTGGTATTAGTTTCAGAATCCTTCATGCAGCTGTCTCCAATAGGTGTGCATCCTTTCTTAAGTAATGTGACCAGTAGTGTACATAGTATTCCAGAGGTGCTCCACAAGTGCCCTGTATAACTGAATCATAACCTTTCTTCTTCTGTAAATCAATTTCCTTCACAATAAATATTGCAAACTTTTTACAATCCTGCACCTGTGGGAGCAGGAATGCGCTGATCGATCGAATACTCCAGATAATCAAAGAGGTCCAAATATAATCAATGTAAACGTTGGGTAATGGTGACATAGTGCATTGGGGTATACACACTATTGTTATGCTTTATTTACGGCAAAAATCACTCAAATAACAATGAGACTGTGCCTTAAATAAAACTTAACGACAGAGAGCCTTCTCATTCACACCCGCAACTGACTACTCAGAACTCACGGAGATCGTGGTATTTGAGGAGAAATTGACGCGAAATTGAATCAGCCGTTGATATTTGGTGTAGCCATTCAATTGAGCTACAAGTGTGTTTACGTTGAGGTAAATAAGTTAAGTCATTGGACAGAACAGTGCAGACAACTTCGTGGTATTTGAGGCAAATAATTTTATCGGTTTATAGAGAGTGCTGGTCTGTAGGGTGCTTGTTACAACATAGTCTGCTGTAATGACAATGTATTAACTTTCCGAGTCACCCTCTGTACCTGCAAACCAACCTTTTACAATTCGTGTCTCTCTAATCCCTCTGCAATTCAGAACTCTACAATCTCTCATGTTTCTTTCTTAAATTTTCCCACTGAAAAATGGGCACTTTCATACTTTCCCACCTCATACTCCATTTGCCACACTCATTCAATCCATCTTTGTCTTTTGGCAACTTCACCACCTACTTTCCTACCTATCATTGTGTTGTCAGGAAGTAAGGCAAATGCACCTTTCATTCCCTCATTAAAGTAATTGATACAAATTGTAAACAGTTGAGGGGCCCCACACCAATTCCTGTGGCACACCACTCATTACATCTTGTCAATAGACCCAGTTATGCCTAATCTTTGCTTCTCTCTCTAATTACTTACTTTTGTAAATAAATTTAACTTGTAAATTTAACCCGAATATACTGTTCTTCCAATGTGATTTTTGATTCCATTTGGTTTATTATTGTCACATGTACTTAGGTACAGTGAAAAGTTATGTTTTGTGCACAGCACAGGCATATCATAACATACAAAAGTCATAGAACAGAGCGAGGAATACAAGGTTATGGCTTGCACAGGAGGTGCACAAAAAGCAAGATCAAAATTACATTCAAAAATTGGGAGGTCCGTTCAGAAGTCTAGCAACAGCGGGGAAGAAGCTGTTCATGAACCTGTTGGTACGTGTGTTTAAGCTTTTGTGTCTTCTGTGGAAGAGATTATAATCGGGGTGGGAGGGGTCTTTGACAATGTTGGCTGCCTTCCCGAGGCAGTGGGAAGTGTAGGTGGAGTCAATGAATGGGAGGCTGGTTTGTGTGATGGACTGGGCCGTGGTAGAATTGAGGTTGAAATGTGCAGAACGATTGTAAGAAATATGAGAAAAAAATCTACTGTTGAGAGAGAAACAAAGAGTCCCCCTGATTATGCACCTTCTTGAACCCACTCTTTTAATGGTGCACTTTTGAGGGTGGGCAAGTGGACGAAATAGTTCAAAATGGTTTTTGAATGTGGGGAGAGACAATAGCAAGGATTAGAATAGCGTTTCAGAGTGGGTGATATTGGAGCTGAAGGGAGGTAGGAATGCATTGTAGATAGACATGGAAGGGGACAGACACAGATGCTGTAGAAATCTACAGTGACACATGGAATGAAGCAGTGGAGAGTTTTGTGTGGATGCAGAATTTGAAACTGATGACAACCAGTGCAATTCATTCAAGACGGGACAATGAATGAGAGGATTGTTGCAGCGTAAGGAGTGGATAGAGCCTGTATATGGTAGAACCAGAAAGATAGACATGGGGAGGTTTGGAAAGGTTGGGTCGGTATGGGCAGGAGGATGAAGAAGTTCATTCGTGTCACTGGTGTTACTCAATGGATGTGGAAGTTTGCAGGTGATAGGGAATTAGACACACAACCGAGGTTTGAGTCGGTAGAATGTGAGATTTTACTTATGCACATTGAGGAAAAGGAATGATACCATTGATTAGGGAGGACAGACTGTGATAGAAGGCAAACATCAAGTAGTAAATTTTGACTTTGGACATTCATGTTAAACTAGTAGTAGTGAATTGACAATCAATGCTAAACTGAAAGGCAGAAAATAGGAGCAGGAGTAGGCCATTCAGCCCATCGAGACTGCCCTGCCATTCAATATGATCACAGCTGATCCCTTGTTCCCGCTTTCTCCCCCATAGCCTTTGATCCCTTTAGCACTAAGAACTACATTTAATGCCTTCTTGAAAACATTCAATGTTTTGGCCTCAATAACTTTCTGTGACACAGAATTCCACAAGCTCACCATTTTCTGGGTGAAAAAAAGTCACCTCATCTCAATCTTAAATGGCCGATGTCAAATCCTTAGAGACGATGACATTTGAGTGCTGAGGAAGTGCCAATCGAGATATCGGAGTGTAGTGTGGAACCTGCACTAAAGTAAACACTGAACAGAAGACAAATTGGCTTTGAATCAAGGCTGGACCTGTCACTGTCACAACCTAAACTAAAAGGCTTGGGTTGACCAGGTAGTTTGAGACCTTTAGAATCTGAGTGAAATCCTGCTTCACAAGCAGAATTAAAGCTCCCTTCAGCATTGTGACCTTGGCCATTGGGCCCACAGGGGTCAGTAAAACATGCCTCCTCCTTCGCAGCACAAGAGCAATAAGCAAAGGGAAGTGGTGCGCAGTGTAACAAACATTTGCCTCTCACGCTAGTTCATTGGTTCAAACCTAGTACATTGACACAGGAGAACACCTCTTAGAGTCACACAGTACGGAAGCAGACCCTTCGGTCCTACCAGTCCATGTTGACCATAATCCCAAACTAGACGTGTCCCACCTGCCTGCGCTTGGCCCAAATCCCTCCAAACCTTTCTTATTTATTTACTTATCCAAACGTCTCTTAAATGTAGTAACTGTACCACCTTCCACTACTTCCTCTGGAAGTTCATGTGTAAAATAATTGCCCCTCATGCCCTTTTTAAATCTTTCTCCTCTCACCTTAAAAATAATGTCCCCTAGCTTTGAAATTCCCCACCCGAGGGAAGACACTTGCCATTCATCTTATCTATGTCCCTCATGATTTTACAAATCTCGATAAGCTCATCCCTCAAACCCCTATACTCCAATGAAAAAAGTCCCAGCCTCTCCCCATAATGCAAACCCTCCAGTCCCAGCAATATCCAGGTAAATCTCTTCTCAACCCTCTCCAGGTTAATAATATCTTTCCTATTACTGGGCGACCAGAACTGGACACAGTGCTTCGGAAGAGACCTCACCAACATCCTGTACAACCTCAACATGACATCCCAACTCCTATACTCAATGATCTGAGCAATGAAGGCAAGTGTGCTAAATGCCTTCTTCACCAGCCTGTCTACCTGTGATGCAAATTGCAAAGATTTATGCACCTGAGCCCCTAGGTCTCTCTGTTCTACACCACCACCTAAGGCCAACTTCTAACTGTATAAGTCTTGCCCTTGTTTGTTTTACCAAAATGTAATGCCTTGCATTTATTCAAATTAAACTCCATCTGCCACTCCTCTCCCCATTGACCCAATTGCTTTAAGACAGCTTTGTAATCCTAGATAACCTTCTTCGCGTACATAAACCAATAATTTTGATGTCATCTGCAAACTTACCAGCCATGCCTTTTGTATTCTAATCTAAATTACTTGGGTTTCCATGAACTATTTGAACCATCTGAATGCAGACCCTGAAGGAGCATTAGTGCTCAAATAATTCTCTCTCCAAAGTGAACCAGGCCATTTGCAAACTCTCAGGGTAAAGGCAACATGTGGTTAGAGTATAAAATTGGAACGCTCACCCCATGAATCTTTATAGACGGCTTTCTAAATAAATCTAACCTGTTCTTTTAGCCTGACCACAACAGAGTGCAATAGTTCACTTTGAGGAGCGCAGAGGAGGTAGAAGGCTTCAGAGAAGTGGGGAAAGAAGTGTTAAGATTAAGGTCAGTGCTCCAGAATTCAGGGCAACACTGTTGAAGATGGAGCTGTGGTGATAGGACACTGTAAACCAGACGCGCCAGTGCAGAGACACAGATTAGAATAACGCTGTAGCGAATTGTTTGCAGTCAGGGATACTGTAATTGATGGCCTGAGGAGATGGAGTCAAACCATAAGTACATAAGCAGCGGTTGAAATGGTTTTTATGTAGGTTGAAGCTGCAATTTGCGTAAGTGGCTACAAGACCCTAAGACATGGAGCAGAAGTGGGCCATTCAGCCTATCAAGTCTGCTCTGCCATTCAATGGGACATAAGGATCTGATAATCCTCAACCCCGCTTTCCTGCTTTTTCCCCATATTCCACGATTCCACCTTCCTCATTAAAAATGTGTCTATCTCGGCCTTGAATATACTTAATGTCCCATTGATAGCCCTCTGTGGTAAAGAATGCCATAGAGATTCGCTGCCCACTGAGAGAAGACATTCCTCCTCACTTCTGTCTTCCATTGTGTCACTCCTTCAGGTGTGCGATGAAGAGAAGCTTTGGAAAGGTAACAGAGGACTTTGAGGCTGGAAAATACGATGCTGAGGTAACGCTTGGAGGGGAATGCAGGTGAACAGATTAAAGGTTTGACATGTTCTTGGAGTGTGGCTGAGTTTGAAGCAGGAAGCAGACAGGGCTTGTACATTTCAGGTTGATCTTCAGTGAATATTCAGGGACAGATCGGTATCATGGGCTAAGGTGCAGTGAATTTGCTGGCAGCCAAATATAATCTTACGGAATGTTTAATCTGCGAGAGACTGGCAATCCACATTTACACCTCTCCTCATTATAACGCCATTATCATCAACGCAAAGGAGAATTAGAAGAGAGGAAAAATGGACAGCTGACTGACTATCACCCACTTTCAACAGTCATACAAAATGTGAGGTAGTTCTCCAAAGCCCTTGGTCTTACTAACTCTGAATAGCAACAATTAATCAAAGAGCACAACAGGATTGTATAACCAAGGGCAATGCTATGGACAGGTAAATATGGACAGAGGAACATGGGAGCAGAATTCAGCCCCTTGAGCCTGTTCCACCATTCAAATGAGATCATGGCTGATCTCTGGCCTAACTCCATATATCTGCCTTTGGCCCATATCCTTTATCCCTTAATAGCTTTGCCTCACAAAGTAATTTATCTATCTCAGATTTTAAATTAACAGCTGACCCAGCATCCACGTCATTTGTGGAAGAGAGTTCCAAACCTGTATGTGTGCGTGTGTCAAAGTGCTTCCTAGTGTCTCTCCTGAACAGCCTAGCCCTAATTCTCAGACTATGCCCCTAGTTATAGAATCCCCAACTAGTGGAAATAGTTTGTCTTCATCTGCCATGCCTTTTCCTGTTAATATCTTGAATACTTTTATCAGATCATCCCTTAACCTTTGAAATTCTAGGCCTCATTTGTACAAGCTCTCCTCATAACCCCTGAAGTCCAGATATCATTCTTGTGAACCTGCGCTGTGCTCCCTCCAAGGACAGTCTGTGCTTCCTAAGGTACGATGCCCGGATCTGTTCACTGTGGGCTGTGACCAGGCTGTGAGCATTATGCTCAGTGACATTGAGCCATCACAGTTACTGACAATCTACTGAAGGACAAAAATGTAACTGAAAATCATAAGGAATTGAAGGATGAGACCTTAGCTGGTGACCAATGAGGCCTGGAGGAGACGTCCTTGCGGGAGAAGCACCGTCTTCCTTGAGTTTGGAACAAAGTGATGGCAGGAACAAGGGTCCAGACTATGGAATGGAAGCGATTGATGGGAATGGGGTGGTCCACTTGGGGAGCTTTGGCTCTCATGGAAGACAAGAAATATTGACAGACTGTCATGCACCTCACCAAATGTGCTCGGTGTATAACTTTGATGTTGGCTGTCATACTAGATGAGTTGAAGCAGGAGCCAGACTGAACGGGCTCAACAGGGGAGTGATGGAAATGATGAACATTAAATTGGGCAGGTGTGATTCAATCCATTGAAGAGATTCATTTCAGAAAAGGTGAGTTAGAGCTGAGTGAATAATCGAGGACAAAACAAAGTTTTAAGGGTAGGCTTGAAGAGAAGTTTGATTATATCAGTTTCGATAGGGAGGGACAGTGCTTGAGAAAAGGGAATGGGTAATGATATTGATGAGTGTTGAGGGAAGGAGCAGCAATTGAGCTAAAGGAAATAGACTAAGGGAGATGAAGGGACCCAATATTATTGATTTGATTTGATTTGTTACTGTCAAATGTTCTGAGATACAGTGAAAAGTATTGTTTTTTTCTGCTAACTGGGCAACCCGTACCTTAAATAAGTACATCAGGGTAATGAAACAGCATGCAGAATATAATGTTACAGCTACAGAGAAGGTGCGGAGAAAGACCAACTCGAATACATGAGAGGACCGTTCGTAAGTCTGGTAACAGCAGGGAAGAAGCCGCTCATGAATCTGTTGGTATGTGTTTTCAAACCCAACGCAAGAGGGTGGAAGAGAGTATAACCGGGGTGGGAGAAGTCTTTTATTATGTTGGCTGCTTTCCCAAGGTTGTGGGAGGTACAGGCGGAATCAGTGGAATGAAGGCTGGTTTGGAAGATGGTGTCTGTTGTGGGCCAACATAGGAAATGTTAGGACCATACTTGGAACAGGGAACGAACATTGAGGGGTAAAATACAACATAAGAACAAAGATCAAGCCAGTAACTGCAATCACCTCTACAGTGAGACTCAGCTTCACCAGCAAATTGATAATTTCCGGATACAGAGTAAAATCCTCGATCGCAAGTACAGTAAAAGCTCCCTTCAGTGTTGTGGCAGATTGCAGTAGACCCACAGGGGCTAGAGAGACACTCGTTCGCATCTGCAAAAGAACAATGAGTTTGGGAATAACTGCTGGATTCTTCACTGGCCGAGCAAGGTTCAAACCTCATAAATGTCAGTGGCTCAAATTTTGTCTCTGTAGGATGAAAGTTTCCCATGGACACATCTCAACCTAGGTTGTGCGAACCTTAAAGTGGAAACTCTGATATAGGGGACACAAGACTGATGCTAAGCCTATTCCAATTGGAAATTAACCAAATCAACACCACTCTGATGTCATTTAATCTTCTGAGGTCAATTCTGTGTAATTGTTTTGTAACTAAATTTGACTGGTCATTATTAGCCTGAATCTGACATTGTGACGGAATAATATTTAACACATTTTAAGATAGACGGGATTGGACGGAAGGCATCAATACTTTTGATAAAGGTAGCATATATTGAAATAAAAAAAACTAGTCTGCTTTAAGAAATTATGCTTTTTCTCTAAGTGCAAGTGAAATGCACTTACGGAAGCTCCAAATCATAATACAATTATGGGATTTCTGCAAGACCATAGCAATGGCATGCATTGCCGAGCTTGATGTGATTACCATGGAATATAGGATTATGTGTCTGTGTTCATAAATATTAGTAATTTTTTTTTCAGATTTCTGCGGATAATCTCCGGATGGGATCAAAGCTAGTTTGGAAACTACACCCAGCACAATGTTCACGTCATGCATTTTGGATCTTGCAACTTGCTGAGTATTTTAAATTTCTATGCACCTCATCTCTGTTTTGTTTGTCAATGGTCTTTAACCTGTGTCCCCTGGTTTCTGACCCATCAGCCAATGGAAATAGATATTCCATATTTTCCCTGTCGAAACCACCTATACTGTTAACGAACAGAGCTGTAGCTGAGGGAATGGCCAAAGCAAGGATTCATCCTTGGTATCTAGTCATAAATCAAACCAAAATCATTGTAAAAGGTGCAACCCATAATCAACCAATTAAAGCCTACTTCCCATGTGCTGTCAAACTGTTGTCCCCCTTCTCAAATAACAAGGTGTACAGCTGGATGAACACAGCAGGCCTAGCAGCATCAGAGGACCAGGAAGGCTGATGTTTCAGGCCTAGACCCTTCTTCAGAAATGGGGGAAGGGAAGGGGGATCTGAAATAAATAGAGAGATGGGGGGAGGCGGATAGAAGATGGATAGAGGAGAAGTTATGTGGAGAGGAGACAGACCGGTCAAAGACGCGGGGATGGATCCAGTAAAGGTGAGTGTAGGTGGGGAGGTAAGGAGGAGATAGGTCAGTCCAGAGAGTCCCCTTTCTCAAGTTGCTTTTCTTGTGTTTTGATCTTGATGAGGTGCAAGACAAGCACAAAAGCTTCAAAATCACATCTTTTCTCAGCAATGTCTCTAGTCTGTACTGCCAAACAGGTGCTTGATGGCTTAATGTTGGGTTCTAAAGTGAATTACATTGTGTGGGACAAAGCAAAGATTAATCCTTGGCATCTAGTCAGTCCTATAGGTCAACTGGCATTGGCTGATCTGGAGTGTTGTTGTTAAAAGCCCCTCATAGCAAGTCCACTTCCAATCAAGTTTCTCAGCAGTAACCTTTCCACTTAATTTATGAACTTAGCCTGTCCTGTCACATAGAGAACTACCCTGATCTGTTTCCACTGAGGAAGTATACTGACCTCGACAAAACGACACAGTTTTACCATTGAGGAGCTGATTGGACACTGAGGCAAATCCGATCTTGCAAGTGCAGAGAAACCCTCCAATGTTGTTGTGGCAGATTGAATAGGGTCCACATGGACCCATGAGACACTCGTCCTGGTCTGCAATAGACAGGAAACGTCATCAACAGGAGGAAACTGACTCAGTAGTGGGATACGCAGTGACATTTTAAGCATTGCTCAGCAACAAAGAGCAAGACATGGAGGTAAGAAGGTTCTCATCTTGAACTCATCAGGACTGCAATGCAATAAAGCCAACTTCAGAAAAGACACAACAATTTATACAGCACATGAAGAGAGTGCTGATTGATTGGATCCTGGATGTGGCAGAATTTGTTACCTGTCGATCTTCATTACCTGACTCGATTCAAACCAGACAAGTTGACTCGAATTGGTCAGGCATAGTCAAAGGGGCATAACAGAGATTGGCTTTCTCCATATCCTTTCCTGACAGCTTCTTCCCTGCTGTTATTAGACTTTTGAATGGACCTCTCAAGTTTCAAATTTAAATGTTGATCTCACTCTTTGTGCACCATTGTATTCCTCGCTCTGCTCTAACACCTAAATGTACTTCCTGCTCCTATGATGCTGCTTGACCTGCTGTGTTCATCCAGCCCCATGCTTGTTATCTCGCACTTTGTATGGTATGGTCCACCTGTACTGCATGCAAAACAAAATTTTTCACTGTCCCTAGGTACATATGGCAATAATAAATCAAACCAAAATCATTGTAGAAGGTGCAACCCATAATCAACCAATTGACACCTACTTCCCATGTACTGTAAATTGTTGTCCCCTTTCTCAAGTCACTTTTCTTGTGTTTTGAGCATGATGAGGCGCAAGACAAACACAAAAGCTTCAAAATCATATCTTTTCATAGCAATGTCTCTGGTCCGGTACTTGATGGTTTAATGTTGGGTTCTAACGTGAGTTACATTGTGTGGGACGAAGTTCCATTCTACTTGGTCCGAGGATTTTGATGGAAAGGGCAACGTGCTGCTCAAATGTTTCACTTTGTACTCATCACGAACAAGTTCCAAGAATGCCAAAAGTGGATACACAAGTCATGTTTTCCACTGATTGGAAGCTGTTTAGGAAGTGCTGCAATACAATAGATAACACCTTTATTTATGAGCCGCAAGTCGCGATATTTTGAGCGAGTTCTGAAGACATCACATTGAATTTGTAATGTTGAATCTATTTCTCTCTCCACAGACCCACTGAATTTCTCCAGCATTCTCAGTGCTTGTGTCAGATTTACAACATTCGCAGTATTTTGCTTGTACAGTTTCTTGTGAATCCATTTTTTATTTACAATCCCTTTCTGCATCTTTCCTCGCGAACTTCTGATTTAACTCTGTGACACTCTGGGCGCAGGGAATTACTTTATTTTTCCATCTTCCCTCACTTCCTAATTTGCATCTTTGACATCTGAATCCGTCCCATTAGGGCATATTGTTCCCAGGTCAGCTTTGGCAGAATTCGTCAAAGTTCATGTCAAAATCACCCTCTTCATCGAAGAAGAGTAGCTCTTCCCTTCATTTCTTTCCCTCAGAACTCACTTTCTCTTTATTCACAGTTGCTTTCGTTAAATAGAAATGGGAGAAAAATGGGGTCGACCAGAATTGAAAAGGAAATAATAGCATTAAACGATGAACACTTTTCAGAATTATACTCCTGAACTTAATAGCACGCTTAGAACTCACCGACACATGTTCCATTAGTGTCCAGTATGTATCCATCTGCACAAGGCTGTCCAGTGGCACTCTCGTTCCATAAGAGACATAGATAAACCACTAGAAGGAAGAGCAAAAAGTAATGGCTTCTTGTATATTGTTTTGCTTTAAAGAAGTGTTGTCCAAATTATTAACTTATAATTTCGTCGACTGGTCATATCACTGACAAAAGGAGTTGCACAGGACAATAGATGTCATGATCGACCATGACTTTATCAAATGCTGATGTGTGTTCAAGGGGCTGAATGGCCTACAACCAGTCCTGATTCTTGAGTTTGTATTTGCTTTTGTATGCCATGGCTTTGTGCATTTCATTGAGTCACCGATTCATTGAGACCAAGAAAGGTACAGGTTATAGGACCAGGCAGAGCGCATTCAGCTTCCCCAAGCCTGTCAGTTCGACCATGGTCCATCAGCATCTTATTATTGAGCTGCCTAAACTCTACGTGCCCTTGGTACACATCCTGAACAGCCACCGCTCAATCTCATACTTCAGCTGCTCTCCAGCATCCACCACCTTTTGGAGGAGAGAATTTATGATAACGTATGAAACAGGATCAGGACCGCAACCAGAGATAGCAAGAACTGCCGATGCTGGAGTCAGAGATAACCCAGTGTGGAGCTGGAGGAACACAGCAGGCCAGGCAGCGTCAGAAGAGCAGGAAAGCTGACGTT
>JAHRHZ010000277.1:3303278-3336542 GCA_024137785.1 Ginglymostoma cirratum | reverse complement strand
CACTGTAAGTGAGAGAGGGAGACACACACATACGCACGCACACTGTAGGTGAGAGAGGGGGAGAGAGAGCCACAATGAGAAAGAAAGAGACAATGAGAAACAGTGAGTGAGGGAGAGGGAGAGAGGGAATAAGAGATGGTCTGTGAGAGTGGGAAAGGGAGGCACACTTTTGCAGAAGGACCATAAGACCATAAGACCATAAGACATAGGAGTGGAAGTAAGGCCATTCAGCCCATCAAGTCCACTCCGCCATTTAATCATGGCTGATGGGCATTTCAACTCCACTTACCCGTACTCTCCCCGTAGCCCTTGATTCCTTGCGAGATCAAGAATTTATCAATCTCTGCCTTGAAGACATTCAACGTCCCAGCCTCCACTGCATTCCGTGGAAATGAATTCCACAGGCCAACACTCTCTGGTTGAAGAAATGTCTCCTCATTTCCATTCTAAATTGCCCCCCTCTAATTCTAAGGCTGTGCCCACGGGTCCTAGTATCCCCACCTAACAGAAAAATGGAAACAGAAGGATAGAGGGACCAGACTGTTTTGTGGAATGTGACAGAATGGAGAGAATGTGACAGGCATTGTGTGGGCCATCAGTTTACACAGATAACCTCAGGATGGTGAGTTCCCAGTTTTAGTTTGTGAAGATTGGGTTAACTGTGCTGAAATCCTTTATGGGCGATACTCTGTGACATTAACAGCAGCGTTTCAGTAAAGCCACAGCACACTGCATCATTGGTGACGTGCTTAAAATCACAACCACTGTGAGACTGTGTGGAAATGGACAGGTGTCTAGAATACGAGGGTTTCGGAGTTTCGCAGACAGATTCTGATTTGGTGCCCAGCACTGCTCATACAGTGGCCTTAACACAGTCAAAGGAACAAAGGACAGAGAGCAGTATAGCCCAGGAACAGGCCCTTTGGCCCACCAAGACAGTGCTGGCTCATGACACCTGTCTAAACAGAAAGGTTTTGTTCCATTTTAGCCCATTTTAGTGTCAAAATCCAATATGACTGGAACTGTTGGTAACCCCCTCCGCCACATGATATAGTGTTGTGTTCTAATCACACTCCACACAAAAACACGTTTTCTAACTCCTCTCTTCATTCCTCCCCTGAACGTTCTTAGTCTCTGGCCACCTGTCACCCATTTAGCTCTGAGAGTGGGGAGCCTGTAGAATTTTCTGCCACAGAAAGCGTTTGTGGGCCAAAACATTGAATATTTTCAAGAAGAGGTTAGTTATAGTCCTTAGTGCTAAAGGGATCAAAGGGTATGAGGGGGAGAAAGTGGGAATAGGGGATTGCTGATCAGCCATGATTGTTTTGGATAGTGGTGCAGGCTTGAAGGGCCGAATGGCCTACTCCTGCCCCTGTTTTCCACGTTTCTGAGCGGAAGTAACCAGCCTCAATAATTCCTTTGTGTGATCTCACCCTCCTGGTGCTACCATGGAGAATATTTACTGTTGATAAAATTAAGAAGCAGGCTGTTGAAGCTTCTCATCCTGCACTCATCAGGATCTGCTCGCAAGAATGCCAAATCTCGAAGAGAACAACAATTTATACAACATGAGGAGGGGCTGCTGATTGCTTGCTCTGATTTATAGAGGCGTTGTCATGGAGAATGCACCAAAACAAATGTTAGTTGCTACGTTTTAGGAATTAGCTAACTCAGAGAAGAATTCGTACAGCGTGGAAGTAGACCATTCAATCTATTAAGTTCTTACTGACCCTCCAAAGACCATCCCACCCAGACACACCTCCCTATCCCTGCATTCCCCATGGCTAATCCATCTAACCTGCACATCCCTGGACACAATGGGGTAATTTAGCATGGCCAATCCACCTAACCTGCACATCTCTGGCCTGTGGGAGGAAACCGAAGCCCCCAGGGGAAACCCACGCAGACACGGGGAGAACGTGCAAACTCCACACAGACAGTCACCCCCAAGGTTGGGGATCAAACCCAGCTCCCCAGTGTTGTGAGGCAGCAGTGCGAACCGCTGAGCCTCCTTACCGCTCAGTTGGCTGGAAGGCTGATTTGTGATGCCAACAGTGCGGGCTCAATTCCCACAGCAGCTGAGGTTACCATGAAGGACTCTCCTTTTCAACCTCTCCCCTTGCCTGAGGTGTGGTGACCCTCAGGTTAAACCACCAGCAGTCATCTCTTTTTAATGGGGGAGTAGCCCTGTGATCTGGTTAGAGGTATGGTGACTTGACCTTTAGCATGGCCATTTACTCTGTATAGCTACGGACAGGAAGACTAGTCAACAACAGGGACTGTATAATCTACAGCTGGATGCATCTTGAGTTGGTCATTCATTAACAAGCAAAGGTTTTCTCATCACAAACTTGACATGACAAGACAGCTGGAGCTAAGCCTGTATAGTTTTTTAATGCCTATGACTGAGATCCAGAGATTATCCGAAAATGCCATTTGAAGTATTTACGGAGTTTCCTCAGTGCATTCGCTCCCAGTCTATCTAACGTGGCAGTTCAATCAGAACTCAAAGCTGGAGGATGTCCAATTTCCTGGGGCCCATGTGGATTTCGCTGTAAACATGTAGTTTTGAACAGTCCACATCAATCATATGTTAACTCTTTCCCGTGAAAAGTCAACATGAGCACTGCTCCACTAGCTCAATTTTCATGGTGTTTCCCCTTAATTTCCACATCTTTCCCTGAATAAGTGCTTGTGGTTGGCCTGTAGGCCAGTACAGATCAGGCTTGAGCCATTGTCTTTGATATGTCCAGACTTGACCAGCCTTCTCCTGGGGCTTCCACCTTCTACCCGATTTCAAAACTCCGTTGCTCGCCTTTCAGCGCATTTTTTTGTGGACTGAGCTCCATGTATCCACCCGCTCATCATAACCGTAATTCCTTTACTGTTCAAAAATCTGTCTATCTTTTCCTTAAAAACAATTAATGAGGAAGCCTCATCTGCTTTGCTGGGCAGGGAATTCCACCGATTCACACAACCCTTTGGGTGAAAAAGTTCCTCCGCAGCTCAGACCTAGATCTGCTCCCCCCTTATTGGTACACCCCCTAGTTCTAGTTTCACCTATCCACTGTGGAAACATTCTCCTTGTTTCTATCTTATTATATTCCCTTCATAATTTCATATTTTTCCAAACTCCACTGAGTAGAGTCCCAATCTGTCTAACGTTTGCTCAATTTACAATCCCTCAGTACAGGAGATCAGCCTAGTCAGCTTTCTGTGAACTGAAATAAGAATTTTCCTTGAATTGTGTGTTCACATAGGGTCTTGTTTCCCACTGGCCTGCACTGACTCCTATGTTACACATGTGAAACTCTTACATTTGCATTCAAGCTGAAATCTCCTCCAACCTTCTAAGATCATAGAACCCCTACAGTGTGGAAACAGGCTCTTCGGCCCAACAAGTCCACACCAAACATTCCTCCCCACCCCCTGCCCCATTCCCCTATAACCCGCCTAATCTACACAGCCCTGGACACTATGAGCAATTTATCATGGCCAATCCACCCTAGCCTGCACATCTTCGGATTGTGGGAGGAAACCCATGCAGACACAGGGAGAGTGTGCCAACTCCACAAAGACTGGCAACCAATTGAACCCAGGTCCCTGGCGCTGAGAGGCAGCAGTGTTAACCACTGAGCCACCATGCTGTCCTGATTTCTGTGTCCCTCCGATTTCTACCTCTTGTGGGATTTCATCACTCCTTGCTGCTCTGCAGTGGGTGCTTTACAAATGCACAGTCACGGTGCTTACTCTGTTGTGCCAAGATCCAGGGTGACCTGCACGATCATTACTGTGTGCGCAGTCAGTGGAGAGGTGGGGTTGGTGGGTGGGGTTGTCTTTTGCAGGGAAGTGTTCCTGTGAAGCTCTGTGAGGACATGGTTTGTGGTGTGGCTCAAGATCAATCCGACTCTGGCAGCTTCCTGTTTGTACCGATGCTTTTACAGGCATCTGTCTGCACTTAGCAGGCTGAACATCCCACTAGTGACGGGACAGATTGACAGAAAAGTAACCGAGAGGAGGAAAGTAAAGGACGACAAGAAAAGAGACGACGAGACAGAAGACCAGAAGATCTCTTGCGATCTTCAAAAATGTTCATTGAAACAACTTTTAACACGGCAAAGCGTCCCAAAGTGTTTCACATTAAAACTAAAACATGATGTTGGGCCACAGAAGGAGCTCTTAGTATGGAGGGCGGTTGGGTGGGTTGGGGGGGTGGAGTTAGGGGAAATAGGGTTGAGGAAGACAGTTCCAGAGTTTCCAAACCCAGACAGCTGAAGGTGGCGGAGCCCTAAGAATGTCCAACAAAAACTGGCAATGGATAAGAGGTCAGGATTTGGAAGACGACTGAGAGGTCCAATGGTCACAGAAGTAGAAGAGGTCATGGAGAGAGGGAGAGTCTGAGACAGTGAAGAAGTTTGAAGGCAAGAACGAAAATTGTATGAAATTTAGGGGGCTGAGAGGTGATGGATGAGGGGACCTTGGTGAGAGTCAATGTCTGGGCAGCAACGTCTCATATCAACATTACAATTACATAGGAATTAGTAGCAAGAGTAGACATTCAGCCCTTAGAACCCACTCTGCCATTTAACATGACCATGGCCGACCTTACCCTGACCTTAAATTCACTCTCCTGCCTGCTCCCCATTGCCTTTTATCCTGCTTTTCATCAGAAACTTATTGATTTCTTTCTCGAATCTGTTGATTGATTCGGCCTCCACTACAGTCTAGAGCAGTGAGCTCCACAGATTGATAAACCTCTGAACGAAGGAGTTTTGAACCTATCTCCTCTCACTCGATAGTTATGAGGTCTTGTTGGAGAATGTCCCACAAGGGGGAGCATCTGTTCCACATTCACTTTATCAATCCCCTTTAGCATTTTATATACCTCAATCAGATCCCCTCCTCATTCTTCTGAATCCCAGTGGGTACAGTTGAAATCAATTTCTCAATATATTAAGAACAAGAGGCTGATTCTCCAACACCAAAAATAGATATTTCTGATCAACCAGTTCAGAGATGATATGGCATGCATTCGGAACTCAGACATCTGGCTCAGTTATAGAGGCAGAGACACAGAAACTCAACAATGGGGTGTAATCTATGAACGCAAAACTGGCTCAGTTTGATCTTAATGATTGGAAGTCACTATTCAAAGACAGTTATTTGATATTTGGGCACTCGTCATCCCACGTAAATAAAGCGGAGGACAGATGTGATAGTGGCTCAGTGGTTAGCATTGCTGCCTCATAGCACCAAGACCCCTGGTTTTATCCCACCCTTGGGTGACTGTGTGTGAAGATTACATATTCTCCCTGTGTTTGTGTGAGTTTCTTCCCACAGTCCAAAGATGTGCAGATTAGATGGGTTGACTGTGAGGAGTTGCTTATAGTGTGTAGGTGGGTTAGCCGTGGGGTTACAGGGATAGGGTGGGATGCCTTTTGTAGGGTTAATGTGGGCTGAATGGTCTGCCCGTGAGCTGTTGGGTTTCTATGAAAGAGAGTCATACTCAACGTGAAACACGAACTTTGTCTTTCTCTCCCTGGATGCAGTCAGGCTTGTTGAGATCTTCCTGAATCTTGTTTTCACTTCACTTAAAGATAGCTCACCTGGCAAGTACCCCATTGCTGTTCATAGAAAACTATCACAATCGAATTGCTGGCTGCATTTGCCACAATGCCACGTCAGGACGACAAAAGTATTGAATTTTGGAATGACATCCCAAAGACCAAAAACACAGAAAGTGCCCCCCCGCAGCGAGTGCAAGTGTTCCTGCTCCAATTAAAACCTCCTCCTGTTCCTCTCCCGATCTTAATCCGCCAGCGTGCCATTTTGTCCCATCCTCCTTGCCCCTTTAACAATGATGAGGCTGTCCACTCCCCATGGAAACAGGATCCACATTCTCAACACCCCAAGGTTAGATGGCAATTCTTTGGAATTCCCTGTTGGATTTCTTGGGGACTATCTTATAATGACGGCCTCCCGTTGAACTCATTCCCCTCAAATGGAAGCATTTTGTCTGATACAATCTCCGTCTCCTCAGTTAAACGAAAAGCTCTGACTGTTCACCTTATCGATGCGAACATCCGCCAGCAATTCTTCCTTTTAAATTCGTTGAAGAGACTCAGGTTCCACAGACAAAGCCTGCCAATTGTTGCCCACCTCCTAACGGTGCCTGAATGTTTCCTGGGACCACATCAGAGGGCTGTTGAGAGATTGACAGCCGCAAAACCATTGCCGATTGTCATAAAACCTCAGCAGCTTAGATTAGGGATGGGAAATCTGCCGTCCTTACATGGTCTGGCTTACATGTGAGTCCAGGCCCACAGCGAAGGGGGTCGACTCAACTGACCTCTGAAATGGAGGAGCCCGTTCAAGACCAGCTGGGGACGAGTAACAAACAGTGGCCCAGCTAGCAATGTCTACATCCCTTGAACGAACAAGGAAACACTGTTTAGAGAATTAATAAGGAAACAAGACTCTGATGTAGGTCAGACTAGGTAAGGATGGCAGAATATCTTTCCTAAAAGGCAATAGTGAAACAGATGGGTTTTTAATAGCAATTGATGATGGTCTGAGGCATAGCTGACACTTTCAATTCTGCATTCGTGAGATGAATTTAAATGTAGTGCCAACTTAATTGGATTTGAACCCAACTCCCCAGAACCTTGGCCTGTGCAGTAACTTCTTCCTGCTCCCATCGTCTTCCCTGGGTCTTAATTTTGAGTGGGGGTGGGGGGGGGGGGGGGGGGGGGGGGTCTGGGGCAGCAGGGGAATGTCACGATTCAAGTTTTGTCTGCGCTTGTTATAACCAAGGGCTGCGTCGAAACCTTGCATTTCTCTAGCGCCCTTTCCGCAAATCAGCTGGGAGTCCCAATTCTACTACCAACTCAGTTAAGACCCCCTGGGGGTGCGGGTGGGGGGGCCGGAGGAGGGGCGGGGGAGGGGTGGAGGTCAGTGAGACGGTTATCCTTTGTCGTTCTTGTATCCCACAGAACCCCTGCACCACAAACTCGGGAGGGAGCAGTTAAGTTTGTCAAGGTTCTTGGAGAATTCTGAGAGCTAGAGCAGACATGATGGGCCCAATGTCCTCATTCTGCATGGTAACAACTCTGGTGATATATGTATAATTACACAATGTGGGGTTTAGCAGTTTCCTGCCTGCCTTGCTCCTTCTCTCCTTTCTCTAAGTGTCTGGAATCCAGGCAAACTGGAAAGCAAATACATTTTAAAATGTTTTTAAAATTTCATGGATGTGGGTGTTGCCGTCCATTTATTGCCCATCCCTAATTACCCAGAGGGCAGTTAAGAGTCAACCCCTTCATAGTAAGGCTGGAGTCACATGTAGACAAAATCAGGTAAGGATGTCATTTTCCTTCTCTAAAGGACATGCTTTGCAGAACACCTACGCTCGGTTCGCACTAAACAACTGCACCTCCCAGTCGCGAACAATTTCAACTCCCCCTCCCATTTCGCAGATGACGCGTCCATCCTGGGCCTCCTGTAGTGCCACAACGATGCTACCCGAAGGTTGTAGGAACAGCAACTCATATTCCACTTGGGAACCCTGCAGCCCAATGGTACCAACGTGGATTTCACAAGCTTCAAAATCTCCCCTTCCCCCAACCGCATCCCAAAACCAGCCCAGCTCGTCCCCGCCTCCCTAACCTGTCCTTCCTCCCATCTATCCCCTCCTCCCACCTCAAGCCCCACCCCCATCTCCTACCTACTAACCTCATCCCACCCCCTTGACCTGTCCGTCCGTCCTGGACTGACCTATCTCCTCCCTAACTCCCTACCTACACTCACCTTTACTGGCTCCATCCCTGCCTCCTTGACCAGTCTGTCTTCTCTCCACCTATCTTCTCCTCTATCCATCTTCTATCCGCCTCCCCCCTCTCCCTATTTATTTCAGAACCCCCTTCCCCTCCTCCATTTCTGAAGAAAGGTCTAGTCCCGAAACGTCAGCCTTCCTGTTCCTCTGATGCTGCTTGACCTGCTGTGTTCATCCAGCTCTACACCTTGTTATCTCAGATTCTCCAGCATCTGCAGTTCCTACTATCTCTGAGTGAACCAGATGGGTATTTCCTGACAATTTACAATAGCTATAGGTGCCATTAAGCTAGCTTTTCATTCTGGGTTTTCTTGAAAAAATTGGATTTGAATTCCACCATGTGCAATGGTCATTTTTGAACCCCCACCTCCAGAGCATGAGCAAAAACAGAACTTGCTGGGTAAACTCAGCAGGCCTCGTAGAGCTGCAAACAGAGAGAGAGAGAGAATTAACTTTTCGAGTCCCGTCAGAACCAGATACTCCAACTCACCCACGTGCACACGACCCAATGATGTGAACTTCACCCACATGCTTTACTGTCCCAAGATGCTGTCAGATATTTAACTGTGGCAGGCACTACACTCAAGGGCAATGTGACACAATCTCTGGCTGTCTTCCAGCTCTCCATCTTGCTGTATGGTAGGATACAGTAGGACAAAGTGGAAAGGAATGGAGCAGAACCAATGAGGCACTAGGATACCATCTCAGATGCTTGCCCATGTAATAGCACCGTTGCAACATGACTATTGGTTTCTGGGAGCATTGACAATGATGGTGTTTTCCTGTGTTATGCCCCTTCTCTACTCCCAGCTCACCCACACTGTGCTTTCCAGGCAAGGTCTGCAAACTATTGGTAATATGCACAAGGACCTCTCACTTTCTACCCTTTCCCACTTCCCTCTTGCAAACATCCCCCTCTGTGTTCCTGATTTCAGACACACAGTACCAGCCTAAGGAGGAAGAGAACTGGGCATGGGAAAGAGGTTCCATACCCTTGACAAACACAGCCACCCACTCAGACGATGGCACTGATTGGCATGGGGCCAAGTGTACTGTTTCGTGTGGCATGTCATGAGTCCTTGAGTGAGCTGCAGCTAGGATAGCATGAAAGGTTAACAAATGAACCCAGTTGAGGGTGGAAGGAAAGAGGACAGAGGTTCCACTTACGATAGGAACGAAAACCAAAAATGTGATGCAATCAGTCAAGAACCCAGTGATGAATTCCCGAAAAGCTTTGTAAACAAGAGAGTGGGCAAGTTACGAAGCTCGTTACCACATTTGGGTGGTTATGAACAGATATCATAGAAACTCTACAGTGGGGAAACAAGCCATAGGGTCCCAGACCCCACTCTACTCCCTGCACTTCCC
Organism: Ginglymostoma cirratum; assembly: GCA_024137785.1. Taxonomy (NCBI): domain Eukaryota; kingdom Metazoa; phylum Chordata; class Chondrichthyes; order Orectolobiformes; family Ginglymostomatidae; genus Ginglymostoma; species Ginglymostoma cirratum. The sequence continues at coordinate 3,327,343 of JAHRHZ010000277.1, read as the reverse complement.
ATGGCTATCCCACTTGGCCTGCACATCATGACAGACAATTTAGCATGGCCAACCCACCCTAACTTCAGGAAACGGTAGCACCTGACGCGGATACTTGGAGAATGTGCAAACTCCACATAGTTGCCCCAGGGTAGGATCAAAACCGGGTCCCTAGCATTGTGAGGGAGCGGTGTTAAACACTGAGCCATTGTGCTGCCCTTTATATTGATAGGGTGGAGATCCAGTAGTATAGGAGGAGAATGTTGAACAACAGCACAGAACAGTTGGACCCAATGGCCTATTTCCGTTCAGTAGGTTCAATGAAATTCTAGAAGGGCATTGAGGGTCAAGCTACAGCACAGGGACCGCAGCGGGTCAAGAATCAGCTCACCACCACCTTCGTAAGGGGCAACTAGGGACGGGTAAGAAATGCTGGCCCAGCCAGCGATGCCCATATCCGATGGTGAGTAAAACAGAAGTCTAGTGAGGGGGCAGATGATCCTGGCCCTTGTTGTCACTATCTCATTTAGGGGGCAAGTGGTGAGACACTGGAATGGAGTCTGTGGGTGTTGTCTTCGAAACACATCATGACCAAGTCCTGCTGACATTGGATTCCTGAACCACAGCGATGGTACTGCCTCTCAGCAACCCCTGCAAATGATGGGACAGGGCTGCCCAGTAATGAAACAGGAGAAATAGGGAGGCCATTCAGCCCCTTTGAGATCATTCTGCCATTTGATGGCAAATCTGACTGTGGCTTCAACCTGATTTTTCTGCCTGTTCCCCAATCTGCCCCTCACTCCCAACTGCGCGCATCGCCCCCCACATTCCATCCCACCCTGTCTCTCTAAATTAAATCGAAAATCCACCCAGCACAACCCTGAATACTTTTGATGATCCAGCATCCACTGCTCGCTGGAATAGAGAATTCCGAACATTAATGACCCTCTGCGAGAAGGAATTCTGCCCTACCTCTATCTTAAATGGAAGTTGTGTTCCAGAGCTACGGAATAGCTCTGTGCATGCACTCAAGCTACAGAATCATAGAATCCGCACAGGAATGAGGTTATTCGGTCCATCGAGTCCACACCTAACCTCCGAGCAGTATCCCATCCAGGCCCACCACACTACCCTACCCTTATAATCCAGCATTTTCCCATGGCTAACCCACCGAGCCTGCATATCTTTGGGTTGTGGGATGCACCTTTGGGGTAATTTGAAAGCGAGGCGAAAGCTACTGGAGTCTGCTCTCATTAGAGAGAGATAGTACCCAGTGGTGAGTTCAACCTGAAGGTTGGCACATCTCTGGTGAGGGGCAAGGGTTGAGAAGTCACAGAGACTTTCAGCTGGTGCAGGAACTGGACCCACGTGATTGGCATCGTTCCCCAGCCATCTGAGCGAACCGACAACAAAATCTGAAGGCGGTATAACAATGCAAGTGCTCTCTTCAGGGAGTGCAAGCGGGAAGCCTGAAGCCTCCTTTTCTTGCCAATGGTCTTGAATTGGGATTCACTTGGGCTGTTTTGCTTCCTACACATTGTATTTCAGATTCAAGTATTCGGGAATCTTGTGAGACTTGTTTCCATTCCTGTGGTATAATTCGGGGCCACATCCTCTTGCAGCAACTCATTTCAAGCATTTTCTGCCTTGCTGTCACATTTATAGTTTATAAAATTCAATCTTTAAGAGTAATTTGTGATTTAGAGTCAGATTCGTAGAGATGTACAGCATGGAAACAGACTGTTTGCCCAGAGGCAGTATTATGAAGGAATATAAGTGCATTTAGATGGAAACATATTGATTAACCACCAATGTGACTTTTGAAATCAGGCCAGCACAAACATTAAAACATCCACCTAATTGATATCTGCAAAGATCAGATTTTCTCAGAACTTCACTTGAACATCCAGCTAAGAGACTCAGAAATCAGATGTGGCTTGGTGGCTGACATCTCTCCCTGGGGCAGAAAGATTTTTCTTTAAAAATTTTGTCTGTAAGACTTGAGCACAACATCAAAGCTGACATTCCAGTGCAGTGCTGAGGGAGGGCTGCACTGTCAGAGGATCCATCATTTATTTGGGGTATTAACCCCAGCGCGTGTGCGCGGTGCCACGACTTCGAAGGGCCGTGTTTAAGGGCAGCACCCTTGCTAGCTGGAGCAAGAAGTGCACAAGCTCAGAAATACAGCCATTAATCTCATTCGGTCTCACTTTCAAAGTTGCTACAGAGCCCCAGGTCTGACACCATGGACAATAGGCTGGAAAATTAGTAACGGGGCATTGAAGGCTTTGGCTTGTCCAAAACTGTGCTGGCTCTCCGGTTTTGACGTGCGACAAAGTGACCTACTGAGTGAAATTCATCTTAAATTCCGTGTTCTCATGGTCTCATGTTGATTAGCGAAAGAATTCAAACACGTGAGTTCTGAATGCCGTCTGAGTGAATGAATTGGGTGCCCATTTTTAATGGTGGGGGAGCCTCATACCCTTTGTTGGAAACGCAATCCAAAATTAGAAAAGAGTTATTTCATTATCTAGGCCAATACTGGGCCATCCATGCTTTTGGGAGTTTAACATCTAAGTTGGCCATGGTGTTCCCCACACCATGACAATGCTAGGCTTTGAGCCCACTTGCCCCACTCATACCCTTCCTTCCCCCCTCCCCTGAGTAGAAAAGCAGCTATCGGGAACACTGCCCGGCTACAGGTCTGCCTAAAGATGGGATAGTCCCAGCAGTGATTGGCTGAAGGGTCTACGTGTGTGGGGAAGATCCCCTATCTAACCCCCAGTGCCCAGTTGGCATATTGGAACTGTCTCCTGGCATAAGTCATCACTGGAACAAGGGAAAGTGAGTGAAAGAAACAAAAATGGAGAGATGAGTAGGGAAAGCACGATTAGGTCAAAAATTGCCCCCTGCCCACAGGGAATAAGGAGCCCCTTTCAAGGCTGAGGAATGTCCTGAAGCTCTTTCCAACCAATGTGGAATTTTTGAAGAGTAACGCAGTCAGCGCTGGCTGCACAGCTGGTCTGTGATGCAGAGTGACACCTACAGTACAGGTTCAATTCCCACAGCGGCTGATCTCACCCCTTGCCAGAGGCATTAGACTCAGCACCAAGTCGTCTCTCTCCAATAAGACAGCAGCTCTATGGTCGTCCGTAATCGTGGTGATGTTACCTTCACAGACCAGGGGTCGCTTAGCATTTCACCTTCGTGCCAGATTCCACAATGTTTTATGAAGTTAGGAAATACATATGAGTGAGCTTTATGACCCAAATAGAGAAACACAGGAACAGGATTCCATTCAGTCCCTCTATTCTGTTCCAACATTCACTGAAATCAGGGCCTTCACTTAAATCTGCCTTAACTTCATTTAATTACCTTTGCCCTGCTTCTCTTGATAGTAACTGATCTATCACCCTTGCGCCAAGATCTTTAATTCCACAGTCCGTGGGGGAGAACGATTCCGAACTCCCCAGCTTTCTGGGAGTAAAAAAACCTGCCCGCGGTTTGCTGTCCAAAATGTCTAATTTAAAGATAATACCTCTCCCTTCTTCCATTGGAATGACTAGTATTAACTGTGTTAACCATTGTGAATGCTTTTACCATCTAAATTACCACTTTCATTTCACCCCTCACTCTTCTGTACATAATGGAAATGAAGCTTGTCTTTACAGCTTAAACGCAGGCAGCATTCTGGTAAACTTACACCACACCTTCCCTGTTTTCTGCGGCATAATATTATATGATTATATTCTCTGTAGTGCTGTACTGAGTATGGCATGGTGGCTCACAGTGGCAGGGACTTGGGTTCAATTCCATCTTCGGGCAACTGCCTAACATAACAAAGGGCCCCTATTTAACATCTTTCGTCGTTCTAATTTTACAAACCTTTGGCTGAATATCGAAGCTCATCCTGTCCAGTGCCATATGCACACCTGATACATGAGGTGCAGCAACAAACTTTGAACACAGATATGGTCTGATTCAGGCTGAACATAACTGGACTACGTAGGTAGATTGGTTTTGACGTAGGTAGATTGGTTTTGACGTAGGTAGATTGGTTTTGACGTAGGTAGATTGCTAGATTGTGCATAACCTTTATCGTATTCTATATTCACAGCATCTCAGCAAATCTTTGACACCAAAACCATTTGGGGAAGTTTGTGACAGAAGCAAAATTTGGTCCATGCAATTGGTCTGCTGCTGTTGTGAGGGAGCAATTTTATGAGTGTCACACTGCACAGAGAGGGGTAGTCAGAGACATTTTTGTCAATACAATACGATAGCTACCTGGGTGGTGTGCCATGGTTGTCGTGAGGTGCAGTTAAGCAGGGAAAGGGAATGATTTTCGTAGAATGCGTGAGCAAATAAACAACTTCTTCCGGATACGAACATGAAGACTAAGCAAAATGCCGAGTCTTTGGAGCATATTACATGTTGAAGGCCAGTCCTGTAAACAGAACTGTCAGCCAAAACAAGGACCCAGTACCAGGGAAAGTGAACAGGGAGGAGAGCAGTGTATGTGTCCCAGAGTGGAACAGGCTGAGACAAGGCATCATTGGCTTTGATCTGTTGCTTTAACATCACCCCACCCCGATCCTCGATGAATTAGGCAGCATCTTCCATTGTCCAATAAGGTCCAAAGAGAACTGTATCAGTCTTTTCACTGAACAAAGCCGGCCGGCGAGAGGCATCCACAAAGGACTCGGTGCTGTTTACAATGTGGGAGGCAGTGTGTGGTTTAGTTTAATCTGACAACAATCACAGTTGGCTAGTGACTGCACTGAGATGCTCACACCAGTATGCTCTCTTTGACAGTGACTTACCCAATGTTTGCCAATTATCTGTAAAACAGATCAGAAATCTCCAAACCCAGTGCATAAAGTAGGTTTTCACTGAATCTTGCCCATTTTTGCAGTCGACTCACTTTCCAAGCCATGCCACCGCTTCCCTAATCATTGCTGCTCTTGCTATCACTTTGCTCTCATCTTCCTGTAGTTTTGCTTATTCCTCAGTTTCCAATTTAACTCACAATAATATCTCAGATATTATCATTACCCTCACTCATCCCTCTATCAGTCCAGCTTCCTCTTCCACTATCCTGTCTCACCATGCTATTACCACAGGTCCTCGTCCAGTATCTTCACTCACCGTCTATTAGTCCAGCTTCATCTTCCACTGCCCTCTCTCATTCTTCTATCACCCACAGCTTCATCTTCCACTGACCTCTCTCACCCCTCTATCACCCACTGCTCCGTCTTCTACTGCCCTCTCTCACCCCTCTATCACCCACAGCCCCCTTTTCTGCTGCCTCTCTCACCCCCTATCACCCACTGTTCCGTCTTCTACTGCCCTCTCTCACCCCTCTATCACACACAGCTCACTTTTTCAGTGTCATTCCCTCATTGTACTTTAACTGATTCCTTGTCTCATCCCTCAGGTATCCTTACTCACCTCCAAGTATGTTAGCAAGAACATTCCATGTGTTTCCAGGATTTAGGCGTCACAACCTCTCTTTATTTATTTCTTAGCTTCTCATTTCGTTCTGCTATGCTGTTGTGTTTTCAATTTTGATCTCTCTGCACCTCTTATTTCTCTGACCAGCTGCCAAGCTCCTACCCTCAAGGCCTCTTCCACTCAGTGGTCCCGGGAGACCCTTCCTGCTTCAAATTCTCAATTCTCTGCCCATCTGACCTGGTCCCTGAGGTGCAGATGGTGAAGAGCATCAAGTTCCTGGGAGTGATGATCACCGTCAGTCTGTCCTGGTCCATCCACATTGATGCTATAGTCAAAAAAGCACAACAATGCCTATACTTCCTCAGGAAGCTAAGGAAATTTGGCATTTCCATAAAGACTCTTACCAACTTTTATACATGCACAATAGAAAACATCCTGTCCAAATCCGTCACAGCTCGGGTTATGACAACTGCTCTGCCCAGCACCATAAGAAAGTTGTGAACACAGCCCAGTCCAGCACACAAACCAGCCTTCCATCTATTAACTCCATCTATACTTCCCACTGCCTCGTGAAAGCAGTCAACATCATCAAAGGACACCACCAACTCCACACACCCCCCCCACCCCCCGCTTCCCCCCGCCCCGGTTATAATCTCTTCAAACCTCGGGCAGAAGATACAAAAGCCTTGAACACACATCTCAACAGATACAAGAACAGATTGTCCCCCGCTGTTATTAGGCTTCTGAATGGACCTCTCAAATTTTAAATTTAAATGTTGACCTCGCTCTCTGTGCATCTTCTCTGCAGCTGTAACACTGTATTCCTCATTCTGTTCTATTGCCCTAATGCACTTTGTATGGTACGGTCTGCTTGTACTGCACGCAAAACAAAACTTTTCACTGCGCTGAGGGGCATGTGACAAAAACCAATCAAATCAAATCGAAAATTCTAGTCAACCATTCAGCAAAGCAGAGAAAGCCAGCTATAGAGTTTGAGCTATTGGACTGATACCAAATTCCCTGCTGACTTGCATAATTCAAACAGTACATTCTGAAAGCAATCCGCAATTGTTGTGATTTTAACTGATTTCAGAAATGGGGCAGAATTGGGCCAGCCGCTGTTTAACATCAATGTGCAGAATCATTGAGAGAAATGGTGTAAGAAGTGGGAGGGAGAGTTTGATTGGAGACACTGTCGCTCAAAGTGACAATTAATCGAGAATAGTTTCTCACAGAAGCAGAAAGACACCCCTTCACATGATGCGGTGAAATGTAATTTGTAAATTGTACGTCTCAGTATAACTGGTAAATCTAACTGAAGCCTAGATGTTGTCACCCATTATCTTGACCACTGAGCGGCAGTACAATCGCGTGATCTTCACAGATCATGTGGAATCTGACAGGAGTCCACCTGTGGTGCAGTGAAATGTGACTCATCTGTCGGATTGTTATAACTATAATTTTTTTTGTTCCACTCCTCTGTCCAGCTCCCCCTAAACTTTTCCACCACCCACAGTTGTCGCTGGCTGAAGGTGTGTTGAGATTTGAACCTGAGTTATGGGGAACTCACAGAATCCGGGTTGCTGAGAACCCATGTGGCCCCCTTTGGTTTATACAAGCATATCATAATGAGGAGCTGTGAAGGGTGGTGAGAGAGCATCCAGTGTTCCTCCTATCACAAAGCTGACCAGGGAACTCACCTGACTTGCTGTCTGCCGTTATTGTGTGTCAGGAGGATTTGTCAAGTAGGGACACTCAACTTGTCTGGTCACACAATGAATACACCTTTCCTCATCCTCTACTGGGCCTCATACCCAGAGTTTGTGGGTCAGAGGCCGGGACCACTACCTGTTGTCCCCTAATGCCTTCCCCGGGCAACCCCCAAATCAAGGTTTGGAAATCGTCATGAGCCCTCAGTCAGAACAGTGACAGAGGGAGTGCAGGGGGGAGTTTGCAAGATACTTAGGTAGGGTCCATCGGAATAAATGCTTCCCCTTCATAGAGGGGTCAAGAACCGACTGCGGGAGGCTGGTTAGCTTAGATGGCTGGTTTGGTGATGCCAACTCATGCCATCAATGTGGGTTCAATTCCCACACTGACTGAGATTACCTTGAAGGTCTCACCTTCTCAAACTCTCCACTTGCCCAAGTGACCTTCAGGTTAACCTTGTGCCTTGAACCTAAAATGGCACCGAGGCGTGACTTTACAAACATTTCACCTCAATCGCTTGAGAGCATGTGAAAATAAATACTATTCCATTCCATTCTGTTCTATTCTATTCTATTCTGTTCAGTTGTCTCTCTCTTTCTCTGTTGAGAGAGTGGTCCTCTGTGACTTTACCTATCAGTCACCATCTGTAATGGATTTAAGGGAAGAGGAAGTTTAGAACGCTCTGCAGGAGATTTTGTTTCCTCCAGCTGGTGGCGGATATAAAGAACTCATTGTCTGAAGAAATGATCAGAAGAGCCAATCTGTGACCTTTCTCACACTTTTTGCCTCAGGACCACAGCGCCAGTCCTCAGGAAACATCTCGGGCCCTTTCCAATGAACAACTGCAAAGCAGCACTGCTAATCAGGAATAAATCTGTGCATACAACAATGCTGTGTCACTGCAATCAAACTTAGTCAAAACCAATATCTGCTCATCTGTGAGAAGAGATAAAAGGTACTGCAGATGCTGGAGAATCCAAGATAACAAGGCGTGGGGCTGGATGAACACAGCAGGCCAAGCAGCATCATAGGAGCGGGAAAACTTGACGTTTCGGGCCTAGACCCATCATCAGAAATGGGGGAGGGGAAGAGGGTTCTGAAATAAATAGGGAGAGAGGGGGAGGCGGATAGAGGATGGATAGAGGAGAGGATAGGTGGAGAGGAGGCAGACAAGTCGAAGACGTGGGGATGGAGCCAGTAAAGGTGAGTGTAGGTGGGGGGGTGGGGGGGGGGGAAGTAGGGAGGAGATAGGTCAATCCAGGGAGGACGGAGAGGTCAAGGGGGCGGGATGATGTTAGTAGATAGGAGATGGGGGTGGGGCTTGAGGTGGGAGGAGGGGATAGGTGAGAGGAAGGACAGGTTAGGGAGGCGGGGAGGAGCTGGGCTGGTTTTGGGATGCGTTGGGGGAGGGGAGATTTTGAAGCTTGTGAAATCCACATTGATGCCATTGGGCTGCAGGGTTCCCAGGCTGAATATGATTTGCTGTTCCTGCAGCCTTCGGGTGGCATCACTGTGGCATTGCAGGAGGCCCAGGATGGACATGTCGTCTGAGGAATGGGAGGGAGAGTTGAAATGGTTCGTGACTCAGACAGGATGGTACAGAGTTTGCTTCCTGTTACTGTAGATAGGTCTTTGACAGCTGGCATGGAAGCAATTGGCCAAAGAGCCACTTCCCATGATGCATTACTTTAAGGTTGTTATAACTTGGTCATGAATCTACCTTGCCTTGGAGGTTGAGAGTCTAAAAATCTCAGCACACCGCCCCAGTTGGGATCCCGAGCAGTAGAGTTGATTCTCATGTGTTCTCACCAGCTGCTGTCCAGGTCATGGGACAATGTGTGGAAACCAGCCCTGAGGAGGGATGGATCCAACATGAAATGCACTGACCGAGCTATGACCCAAGGCAGTCACTAATAAACCAAGAGGGAATCTGGAGAAATATCCTTCTCCAGAGAGAGGTGAAAATGTGAGCAAGGATAGTTGAGGCAAATTGTGTCAACATATTTAAGGAGAAACTGTATAAACTCATGAGAAGGAAAGGGACAGTAGGATTTGCTGATGGGCAGAATTGAATAGAACGGGAGAAGGCTTGTTTGGAGCATGAAGATTCACAAGGGTTGGTTGGATTGGTTCCTGTGCTCTAAGGTCAACATCACTACTTATCTGATTGAGCTCAGCTCATCGTATCTGAGCCAAGGATTGAACTTGGGAGCTTTTAACCCTCTCTTTAGCTATAGTGTCTGCAATTTACTTTCACGATCCCTACACAATAACTCACAACTTTCTCCAGGTCTTTGTTTGTGGCCTGAGGTCACTGAGCTGTCTTCGTTTTGGAAAACAATTAACACATCTGTTCTTGGGAGTTCCCCATGTATCATTTTGTTAACCAGGTTGATCGTCTAAAGAGCCAAAAATACTCATACAGTTGCCAACCAAATCGAACATGTCAAATGAAGTCAACAACATCCACCCAGTTCCACTGGCGCGACCCTGTGGCCGAGTGACTTTCACCCATACCCATAAACCTTGGCCAGTAGCCAGAGGAGCCAACCAATGATCTTTCTTATTTTTGCCTCAGGGTTACAGTGCCAGACATCTCGGGCACATTGCAATGAATGACTGCAAAAACTGCACTGCTAATCTGGAATAAATCTACTCCTACAACATCTTGCCATTACAGTCAGACTTGGTCAAAACAAGTATCTCACTGTTCTGTGACTTAGATTAGAGAATGCGCTATTCTGAATAAAGGTCACTGGGCTCAAAACGTTAACGCTGTTTCTCGTTCCACAGATGTCGCCAGACCTGCTGAGTTTTTCCAGCAATTTCAGTTTCTGTTTCTCATCTACAGCATCCACTGAGTTCTTTGTTTTATGATAGAGGTTCTTCTTAATCTAAAGTTGTTTAACTCAAATGATTCAGAGAATTCAGCCTTCTCCCTCAAGACTAGCATTTATCAATTACGTTTCTCAAATCAAGTTCATTTTCGAAAGTGTGAGAGAAGTGCTGAATTATATGAGGAGTTTAATAACTCTATAAACCCGCAGTTTCAAATTGCAGAGAATCATAGACTAGAACCTCTATCATGTAGAAGCAGGCCAATTGATCCATACTGACCATCTAAAGACCATCCCACCCTTACCCACCCTTCCTACCCCTGCAGTTTCCCATGGCTAATCCACATAGCGTACACATGTCCAAACGCTATGTCTCACTATGGGGCAAATTAGCATGGCCAATCCACCTAACCTGCACATCTTTGGACAGTGGGAGGAAATGGGAAGAAACACATGCAGACACGGGGAGAACATGTAAACTCCACACAGACAGTCACACAAGGACGGGATCAATCCCAGGTCCCTAGCACTGTGAGGCAGCAGTGCTAACCACTGAGCCACTGTACCACACACAAATATGACACAACATATTGATCATGTTCTACAGACATTCACCTCCCGATGAACAAGCACAGAACACAAAGAATCTACACAGACTCTATTCCCCAGACGCTTACAGTGTAGGAGTCCTTTATATCTATGGTGTTAAAAGTCAGTTCTTTGAAAGAACAGTCAATCCCATTGCCCGACTTTTCCAAAGTAACTTCTGGACATTTTTCCTGAAATCAAAATAGTCGTTTTAAATGTATTCATTGTATCTGCTTGCATTTGCCTTTCAGGAGCCAGACCATTGTAACAAACTGCGTTTTCTAATCGTCCCCTGATGCTTTTACCATTATCTTCAATCTATGCCTTCTGTTTACAGACCCTCCTGTCAGTTTCTACTTTCTCGAAACTCCTTCATAACTCTGAACTTTCATCCTCTTCACCCGAATGAGAAGCAGTCTCCAGGATTTACAGATGCCATATAACACAGACAGGTTGAAAAGGAAAAGACAAGAGAGAGGTAAGATTTGAGTGAAGAAACCATGCTTTGTTAAAAGAATAAGATTGAAAGAAAGGCAAGGGGGAAATTGCAAGCCTCAGTTCATGGGCACTGACTTACAGTAAATGTCAAGGGCAGTCAAATGAATTTGACCACAGGGTACTTACCCAGTAAGCATCTCTGAAGTGCCATCTTACTCACAGCCCAGACAGAGTTCATCTGCTCCAGTTTGAAGCTGTGCTGAGTAAGAATGCAGCAAGCCACATCCTCTCATTATAAACACGTCAATGTCAGGAAGCTGCCCGAACGCACGGTCGGAGCATAAATTTTTTTTAAAAAAGAACTCCTTTGGATTGTGGTTGAATCACAAATAACACAACAGGGGTGAATTGTAGAAATTCCTGACAAAGAAGCTATCTGTCTTTTCGATTAACTGCAAAGCTCCTTCATATTTGATGCCTCCACAGATTCGGCTGATGATAAATTATTGGCCAAAATACCAGCCAGCGTATGGTTTGAAGAAATTGACCAAAAGCCTTTCAATATGTTGTCTCTGAATTAGGGAGATTATTCCACCTCTAAACATCTCCTGGTAGTTTGCAAAATTTGACTATGGAGGCTTCATTAACCAGTTGCATTACACTGTCGCAGAACAGTTATGGAGCAAGAGGTCATTCAGCCCATCGTGTCTTTAACTGGGAAAGTTGCTGTGCTCTCGCGCTCCCATTAGCCAGTGACGGTTGGAGGTGGTTTAACCGACGGGTCAACACCAACATTGACTGCACCCGGAGGACCATCAACTAAGTGAAAGTCACTCTTTGGTCTGCCCAAAACTTATTGATCTTCCACAGAAAGGAGTTAACCCCTGACAAAGTGTTGCAGACTGGCACGTTCCAAGGTCCAGGACTATGCGCTGAGGGACTCATTAAAGCTTGGGGCAGCTGCTGCCAAGGCACAGTGGGGAAAGACCACTGTCTGGGGTCTTTCTGCCAAAGTTCAATGGGGATCCTTTCAGTTACCGGATCCTCTCGGTACCTCAAATGTGTGTAAATATATTCTGGTACAAATAACAGATGCCTTTGGTTTGTTTGGATGGAGTCAAAGTGTTTATTTGTTCCCGTGATATGCTATTGCACAGAACCGAACTGCATTTGTGATCATGGGTGTACATAAAAAGTTGTTTTTTAATGAATAAAGTATGTTTTTGAAATTAAAATAATAAACAGAAAAAGTTGTGAAGGTGGGACCGTCATGGTAACTTCAGCCGGTGCAGGAATTGAACCAGTTCTGTTGGAGACAAGCCAGCTGAGCTGATAGACCCCCTTCCTGCCACTCTAAATGCAAAATTCACCTGTTGTCATTCTCCCACCTTCTCCCTGTGCATGTATCATTCTCACATAGAAGTTTAGTTCCCTTTGGAATGCTTCAGTTAAATCTGCCTCCACCACAATCTCAGACAGTGCTCTCTAGAACTTAACAGCATGCAGTGTGAAGCAGGTTTATCCTGCAGCACCCTTCATTCTCTATCTTGCTTTAACTCTGTGCCCTCTCATTCTTGAATGAGAACAGTCTCCCTCCTCACCCTGGTTCTGAACACTTCGTTCAGATCTCCTTCGCTTCCCCAAAGAAACCAGGAGCAAAGAGGCTTTGCTTTAATTATATAGAACACTAGTGAGATTGCGCATAGAATATTGTGTGCAGTTCCAGTCCCGTTTGATTTGAAAAGGATGGACTTGCTCTAGAGGGATGCTATGGTGGTTCACCAGTCTGATTTCTGGCAGTGAACAGAACTTGAGGAGACTAGGTCCATATCCTCTGGAGTTTAGGAGAATAACATATAAAGTTACTGAACTCTTAAAAGGATAGTTATTTTCAATCAACCTGTTACAACACACATCCGGGGCAGGTAGGTCCTGAAGCTTTGACCTTACTTATACAAAGTTGGAGACACTACCACTATGCTTTTCATAAAAGGATAGACAATCAGAGTAAGAAGTTGACCATTGAAAACAAGAATGATGGAAGAGGATGGTAAATCTGGAGTAGGGTTGTCAAGACTGGGATGTAAATTATATTCAAGGCTGAGGTGGACTGATTTTAAATCAGCGAGGGAATCAAGGGTTAAAGCAGGAAATTGGAGTTGAGGCTTATCAGATCAGACATGATCTCAGTGAATTGCAGAGCAGACTCAATGAGCTGAATGGCCCACTTCAGCTCATGGTCTTCTGGGCATTTCTCTAGGCTGGAAGGGGTTATACCCAGGAGACACAGTCTCACGGACAAGCCATTTAGGACTGAGATGAGGAGGAACTTATTCAGTCAGATGGTGGTGTAACTGTGCAGTTCTCTAGCCGCGAGGGCTCTGGAAGCTCAGTCACTGAGTAGGTTCAAGATAAAGATTGATGGATTTATAGTTACTTATAGCATGGTAGATAATCAACCATGATCTAAATGTGGAGAAGGTGCGAGGGGCTGAATGGCCTACTCTTTCTCCCTTGTCCCTGTAAAATCAGTCTGAGCTTTTGTAACTACACTCATCATGGAAATTCCTCATCCTTGGAAGCAGGCTCATGAGCTACCACAAGGGGGCATGTTCTTCTGACCGGTTCGATCGCAATAATCATTAGACTCCCTACAGTGTAGAAAGAGTCCCTTCAGCCCATTGAGTCTGCACCAACCCTCTGTAGAGCAGCCCACCCATACCCACCCCCAATCCCTGTAACCCTGCTTTAACCAAGATTAACCACACCAACTCCCCCAAGCCTGTACATCCACGTGCCACTGCAGGGTAATTTAGCATGGCCAAACCACCTAACGTGCGCATCTTTGGACAGTGAGAGGAAACCAGGGCACCCAAAGGAAACCCACGCAGACACAGAGAGAATGTGCAAACTCCACACAGACAGTTTCCTGAGGTTGGTAATCGAACCCAGCGCTGCGAGGTAGTGGGGTTAACCACTGAGCCACCGCGCTGTTGGATGAGCATTCTGCCAAACTCATTCTTCAATGGAAGATGAAGTGAAACTTGTGGTCCATCTGATGGTATGCCAAGGTTAATGATGCCCACCTCCCCAACCCCCACCCCACCAACCCCAAGGCCCTCAGCAATGGGTGTAAAGTGGATTCCACATTCCCAGTGTCTGCCGTGCGGTTACTGACAGGGCGTGCAGAGGACCTTACAAGGAAAGTGTCAATCCAGAATGGGGTTGACTGACCCATTTCTGGTGTAAAATGTGTAACGTGAAGCTAGGCCCTCCAAGTGGGCCGCTGAGGCACTGCAGTACTGTCAGAAGTGCCTTATTTCATTGAGACATCCAGCTGAATTGCCTGCTAGGTGGAAGATGTGGGAGACTTTGAGGTCCCCATTCGAGGAAAGGAAAAGGCGAGTTCTTCCCAATGCCCCAACCAGCATTTATCCATCAACCAATATCACTCAAACAGGTAATTTGGTCCATTCTCCCATTGCTGATTGCGGGATCGCACTCTGTACAAATTGGCATTAAAAGTCGTAGGGCTGCGGGTGATCCTCTTCTGCCTGCCTTCTTTCCTTGAGATCCCAGACGATGAGGGCTGGCGGGTGGTAACTCTGCAGCTTCATTCCACTCTGCCCCAGGTGGTTACTCTTTGTCCTCCCACAGGAAACTGAGGGTAATTCTAGATCTTTGCTCATGCATACTCTCTCATGGTGGGAGGCTGTAATTACAGTTGGACCAGTATTCACATGCAGTTCCCATTGCAGGGTCCTCTGGCTACCCCATAGCCTTGGGGATCTGAAGTTCAAATCCCATCTATTCCCAAAGTGTGCCATCAACAGAATGTACTTTCTTTTAAACAATTTCCATTAAAATCAAGGTTTATTAAAAACAAGAGGTGGAGGAGGGTATGAGACCATTAATGCCTTGCCAAGTAAATCCTAGAACTAATTGAGCAAAGTCCAAGCTGTAAATTGAGTCAATATTACTTTTGCATTGCAGATGGTTTGCTGTTGTTCAATGTTTCAGTTCTAAGCTCCTTTCTATCCCAATTGTTGTATAAACCAGGGAATTTTCACATCTGCGGATTCATCTTTTTATTTAATGTAATTACAAATGACAACATTGTCTTCCCCTTGTGAAGAAAACTCGTTCATTTCCAGAGATCGTTACCTTAAACTTGCTCCCTAGACAATGAGCCCCGAAACCCCAAAGAATGCCTCATTAATCCCATCAGTGACAACAAGAGAATGTGCATAGCTCTTGATTAAAAACGGGTTGAATCACCCAAAGTGGAAAGTGCGCTACCAAGATACCACCGACACATCTCCTGTTCCGCCAGAGGCCCAAACACCCTGGACCATTGCTACACAAACCATCAAAAACATCTACCACTCCATTCTCTGTCCGTATTTCGGTAAATCAGACCAGAAGGCTGTGCTCCTTCTCCTGGCCTAATAGCAGAAACTGATCCTGTGCTCCGTCTCGTCATTGTTTGAGACCTGACCCACTCTGGTGGTGTCATCAGCCCATTTATAAATGGAGCTAGGGCTGATGTTGGCCACACAGTTGTGACTGTATAAGATGTACAGCAAGGGGGCTGCACTGGTACTGAGTATCATTGTGGACAAGGTGTTGGGGAAAGTCGTACAGTGCTGGTCTGAGGTAACAGTCGGGCTCCCTCGTAACTGCTTAGAGTCGGTGGGCTGGTCCGTGTTCAAGAACTCAGTGTCCAACCTAAATGAGTGTGCCATCACAGACTTCATTAGTAAGTGTGTAGAGGACCTGCGTGCCGAAGAAGTTAATCTGACTGTTGCCCGGACAGAAACCATGGATGAACTGGGAGATCCACTCCCTACTGAAGTCCAGGTCTGAGGTGTTCAAGTCAGGTGACCCTGACCTATACAGGAAATCCAGGTACGGACTTCGCAAGGCTATCAGGGACCAACACGAACTAAGTCAGAGTCCCAGGCTAAGCACACAAACACGCATCGACTTTGCCAAGGCTTACACGATGTAACAGGCTACAAAGCAAAGTTGAATAGAATCACTAACAACAGTGCATCCCTCCCTGGTGAGCTCAATACATTCTCTGGTCATTTTGAACAGAAGGCCAATGAAATGATGCCACCTGCCCCCGATAGCTTCGGGTACACGTGTACAAGTCACCACCTCAAACGTCAGGTCGGCCTTCTTAGAGCGACCCCACGGAGGCAACTTGCCATAATGACTACCTCCCAGTGGCTCTGACATCCATCATTATGAAGTGCTTCCGGAGACTAGTCATAGCTCACACCAACTCCAGTCTTCCAAACTACCTTAATCTGCTACAATTCGCCGACCGTCACTGCAGGTCCATGACAGACAGCATCTCCCTGGCCCTACACTCAACCCTGGAATATCTGGATCACAAGCAATCCTACATCAGACTCCTATTTATTGACCATAACTTCATCTTTAACCCCATTATTCCAACAAAACTCATCTCCAAACTCCAAGACCTAGGACTATGCTCCCTGCAACAACTAGATCTTTGACTTCATGACCTGCAGACCACAATCAGCAAGGTGCCCCGCAAGGCTGTGTACTGAGCCCCTTACTCTACTCCTTATACACTTGTGACTATGTGGCCAAATTCAACTCTAACTCCATTTACAAATTTACTGATGACACCACCGTAGTGGGCCAGGTCTCAAACCACGATGAGACAGAGTACAGGAAGGAGATAGAGTGCTTAGTGGCATGGTTAAAAGAAAGCATTTTTCCCTCAATGTAAGCAAAATGAAGGAGCCTCTCATTGACTTCAGGAGGCAGTGTGGAGGACATGCCCCGGTTTGTATCATTGGTGCTGGGGTGGAGGTGGTCAAGAGCATTAAATCCCTAGGTATAATTATCACCAACAATCTGCCCTGGCCCATTCCCATCGAAGCTATGGTCAAGAAAGCCACCAACGCCCTACTCCCTCAGGTGACGAAGGAAACTCGGCATGTCTGCAAAGACTCTCAACAATTTTTACAGATGCACCATGGAAAGCATCTTATCCAGATGCATCACAGGTTGGTACGGCAACTGCTCTGCCCAAGATCGCAAGAGACTCCTGGAAGTTGCAAATCACAGCTCAGTCCACCACACAAACCAGCCTTCCATCCATTGAGGCTGTTTACACTTGCTTCTGCCTTGAGAAAGCAACCGAAATAATCAAAGACCTCTCCCACCCCAGTGATACTCTCTTCCACCTTCTTCCATCAGGCACAAGATATAGAAGTTTGAAGACAGGTACCAACAGGTTCAAGAACGGCTCCTTCTTGTGAATGGACCTCTCATACATTAGAGTTGATCTTTACCCGCACCTTCTCTGTAGCCATAGCACTATATTTTGCATTCTGTTCTATTACCCTGATGTACATATGTAAGGTGTAGTTTGCCTGGTTAGCACGCAAAACAATACTTTTCACTGTAGCTTGGTACATTTGATAATAATAAATCAAATCAAATCAGAGTCACTGTGGAGGGGAATGTCACTCCTTTTCCACTATCTCAGTTCAGTGGGAAGCACTTAAGATGACAATTAGCACAGCTGCCTCGCAGCGCCAGGGACCCGGGTTCGATTCCAGCCTCGGGCGACTGTCTATGTGGAGTTTGCACATTCTCCTGTGTCTGCGTGGGTTTCCTCCGGGTGCTTCTGTTTCCTCCCACAGTCCAGAGATGTGCAAATTGAGTGGATTGGGTGGAAAACTGCCCCATAGTGTCCAAGGATGTGTAGATTAAATGGGTTATAGGGGGATGGGTCTGGGTGGGATGCTCTGAGGGTCGGTGTGGACTTGTTGGGCTGAAGGGCCTGTTTTCACACTGTAAGGAATCTATGGTTCTATGATTGTTAGAAATGTCGGCAACACAATTGGTTTGAACCCACTATGAAGTAAGAGAGACTATGTGTTATCACTTTCAGGGAAATGTCTCCTTAAGAAGCTCAATGCGCAGATGTAAACAAAAGACCAGGAGCCACTGCACTGTCACACTTCAGACAGAGGCTATATCCGGAATCTTCCCTTTCTGTACTAGGTTAGCCTTAAATTAACCCACCAGAGATCTTCAAGTGTAAAGAATTCATGTATTTCATTTGTATTCAATTGAGGCATTCAAGAGGGCATTGGATGAGTTTACAGTTTGAAGTGGTACGGGGATAAAACAGACAATTGGCACGAGCTGGTGATGCTTGTTTGAAGAGCTGGTGCAAGCCCAATGGGCTGAATGGCCTCCTTCTGCATCATAACAAATCTGTGTTGGATATAGAGAATATGGACAATCATTACGGAGAGAAGTCCCTGTGAGGACAATGAGTTACAACAACAGAGCAGAAATAACATGTCCCACGTATGCCAGGCATTAGCCGGAGCTCAGTGTTCAAGTCTCTGAATCCACAGGTCCTCTGATCAAATCCCATTCCAGACTTTCAGCTGTCCACTGCAGATGTTCACGTCAATAATGGAGGGAATGCTGCATCAAAGGAGGTCCAGGCTTTCAGATTATATGTGGCATTGATACCTTTCCTAATCCTGCAAAATCCAGGACCAGTTTATAGCAAGGACTCTCGACCCACCTGGTTAATAGTAGTCAAGAGGAATGTAGACATAGGACCAGAGGGTGATCAATTAGACCAGGAGCAATCAATGAGTCAATCTACGCTGGAGTGGCTCACGAGAGGGGGTTTCAAGGCCAGAATTGTGCTCCCATGAGAACGTTAATGAAATTTGATGTCGCAGTGCATCAGTGACATCTGGAAGAAGTTGCTAAGAAATCTATGGGATCTCTCCTGATCACATTTATTATTTGATCACAATATATTACCAATGTACCACATGTAAAGTCTGGGTGCTAGCGTGCTGATGGATTCAGATTGCATTATTGTTCTAACTTGGCACATATTACTGTTTGTTTAAAACTGCGGATTCCTGTTGTTCCATTGTTTTTATTTGTCACCTGGATTAGTCCAATTTGAAAGTAAAAGATCCCTGGTCCTGGACCAAATTAGAACATAACATTCTGGTTTCTGAAGAAGGAACAGACCCAAAACTTTAACTGTGCTTTCTCTCCACAGATGTTGCCAGACCTGCTGAGTTTCTCTAGCAATTTCTGCTTTTTTTTTCAGATTTCCAGCATCTGCAGTCATAGAGTCATAGAAATGTACAGTACAGAAACAGATCCTTCGTTCCAACTTGTCCATGCCGACCAGATGCCCTAAATTAATCTAGTCCCATTTGCCAGCATTTGGCCCATATCCCTCTAAACCCTTTCTATTCATATACCCATTCAGATGTCGTTTAAATGTTGTAATTGTACCAGCCTCCACCACTCCCTCTGGAGTGGCAAACATACCTTCCTGGTGAAAACAAGTGGCAGCTTGTTCCATACACGCACCACCCTCTGTGTGAAAATGTTGCCTCTCAGATTCCTTTTAAATCATTCCCTTCTCAATTTAAACCTATGCTGTCTAGTTTTGGACTCCCCTACCCTTGGAAAAAGACCTTGTCTATTCAGAAACATAAACAGAAGTTGCTGGAAAATCTCAGCAGGTTTGGCAGCATCTGTGAAGAGAATTCAGAGTTAACGTTTTGGGTCTGTTGACCCTTCCTCAGAACTGATGATAGTTGGGAGAATATCAGCTTATGTACAGAGATAGGGTGGGGAAGGGGGTAAGGAGTAAACAATAGGTGAGACAGCCCAACGAGAGAGAAGAACAAAGGAGTTGATAACGATCTGGCTAAAAGGGTGAATGGCTGTTAATGGGGACTGTTAGTGGCTAACAATAGGTAGTGTGTAATGTTAGGGTATGTGATAACAAAGCCTGGTGTGTGGGGAAGGGGGTTAGGACATGGGAGAGTTCAGGCCCCAAACTTATTGACATCAACATTAAGTCCTAAAGGCTGCAGGGTCCCCAAGCATGAAAATGAGGTGTTGTTCCTCTAGCTTGCATTTGGCTTCACTGGATCACTGCAGCAAGCCAGAAACAGAGATGTTGACCAGGGAGCAGGGTGGTGTATTAAAGTGGCAGGCAACAGGTAGTTCAGGGTGTTTTTTGCGAGCAGAAAATAGATGTTCTGCAAAGCAGTCACCAAGTCTACGCTTCATTTCCCCAGCGTAAAGGAGGTCACATTGTGAGCAGCGAATGTAGTAGACTAGATTTTGGGACGGGCAGGTGAGGTGTTGCTTCACCTGGAAGGTATGTTTGGACCCTTGGATACTGGGGAGGGGGGAGGTAAGTGAGCAGGAGTCACACCTTTGCCAGTTTCAGGGGAGGGTGCCTTGAGGTGTTGGGGGTGAGGGGGTGAGGTGCATTGGGAATGAAGGAAGAATGGATCAGGATATCTTAGAGGGAATGGTCCCTGCGGAAGGCGATTCACCCTACCCATGCCCCTTACGATTGTATAAGCCTCAGTCTCCGACGCTCCAGGGAAAATAGCCCCAGCCTATTCAACCTCTCCTCATAGTTCAAACCTTCCAACCCTGACAATATCCTTGTAAATCTTTTCTGAACCCTTTCAAGTTTCACAACATCCTTCCTAGAGCAGGGGGACCAGAACTGCAGACAGTATTCCAAAAGTGGCCTAACCAATCTTTTGTTTTTGTGACATAACATTGCTCTGATGCTGGAATAACACTCTAATCAGTCAGATGACAAAAGAAATACACTTTGTTTCATGCTAAGAGTCTCTGTCCAAGATCTGGAGCATGAAAATCACACAAAAATAGAAAAGTCCAGTTCTGTCATAGGAACAACATATATGGGACATTTTCTATAACTGTGCAAAATCCAAGGAAAATTGGTTACATTTGCAAGGGGGTTATAGCTATCCACTGCCCTCCAGTTGAAATATGCTTTCTCAAATCCCACTCTAAAGTTCCTACTCTGTAGCCATTGTAACAAGGTCAGCTAGGTGGACCTCAGAGAATAGGAGTTTCCAGATCGAGGCTGTTAATATGGCCCAATCAGGGAGCCCTGGCTGACAGACGTAAACAGGATTGTCAAAGGTTCTGTTCACTCTGAGGATAGGTTCTGAGGGAACTGGGTCAGTCTCATGTCCCATGCTAGTGTACATAAACGGTGACTTGGTGATGGGATACCAGCCTCTGTGGAGTAATTTCATGGTCCTTATCTTAAAGCTGTGCCCCTGTTTATTGACCCTTCCACGAAGGGGGAAATTCCTCTCCCTATCCACTCTGCCTCTGAACCTCAGAACTTTGTGCATGTCAATTTGGTCACTCCACAACCTAAGGAACGCAGCCCAAGCCTGGCTCGTCCCATCATAGCTGGATTACTTTATCCCAGGCAACATCCTGGTGGATCTTTTCTGCATCCTCTCCAATGCAATCACATCCTTCCAATTGTGTGGCGATCAGAACTGCATACAGTAGACCACCTGTGGCCTAACATTATATAAAGCTCTATCGTAACCCCTTGGCTTTTGTCTTCAATGCCCTGTTTAATAAATGTGCCTTCTTAACCACCTTATCCACCAAATGTACTTCCCAATATCTTAGGTAAATGCATACCTCCTTTAAACAAAATTCCAGAATTGTTCCGAAAGAAATTAGGTGTGCATCTAATCCAGATACGACAGAGCTCACCTATGCTAATGGACATTCAACTCTGTTCAAGCTTGATACAGGAGTTGTAATTTCATTTTGTTAATTTCTTTTTATTCATTTGGAGGATGTGGGTGTCGCTGGCCGGGGCCAGCATTTATTGCCATCCCTAGTCGCCCCCTTGAGAAGTTGGGGTGAGCTGCCTTCTTGAACCACTGTAGTCCATGTGCTGCATATGAACCCACAATGTCCTGAAGGGAGGGGATTCCAGGATTTTGACCTAGTGACAGTGAGGGAATGGTGATATATTTCCAAGTCAGGATGAGTGGGTGGCTAGGAGGGGAATCTGCAGACGGTGGTATTCCCATTTATCTGCTGTCTTCCTAGATGGAAGTAGTCATGGGCTTTGGAAGATGCTATTTAAGCGAATTTCTGGCTTGTCAAATTTCTGCAGTGCATCTTGTAGACAGTACATACTACCACGACTGAGTGTTGGTGGCGGAGGGAGTGGATGCTTGCAGATGTAGTGCCAATCAAGCGGGCTGCTTTGTCCTGGATGGAGTCACGTTTTTCGAGTGTTGTTGGGGATGCATCTATCCAGGCAAGTGGGGAGTATTCCATCACACACACACACACACACACACACACACACACACACATACACGCACACACATACGCGCACACACTCACAGACACATACAGGCTTTGGGGAGTCAGGAGGTGCGTTACCTGCTGCAGGATTCCCAGCCTCCGACCTGCTCTTGCAGCCACGGTGTTTATGTCTTTTCATGATGGTTATAGCCTGGCATTTGTGTGGCATGAATGTCACTTGCCACTTGTCAGCCCAAGTCTGGATATTGACCAGATCTTGTTGCATGTGAACACGGACTGCTTCAGTATCTGAGGAGTCACGAATGGTGCTGAACTTTGTGCAATCATTGGCGAACATCCCCACTTTTGATCTTATGATGGAGGGAAGGTCATTGATGAAGCAGCTGAAGATGATTGGGCCAAGGACACTACCCTGAGAAACTCCTGCAGAGATGTTGTGGATATGAGATGACTGACCTGCAATGATAACACCCATCTTCCTATGTCTCTCTTCTCTAAATCTACAGCCTAGTGATCTGAGGTTGTGTGGTGCAGCTGGAACAGCTATTAAGATTAAAGGAATGTCAAACATTTTTATAATGCTTTAACGTTATTCGTTCACAAAACATGCTGACATCAGGCAGAACCAGAAGACTTCATTTCTGATTGGATGGCAGTGGTTAGCACTGCTACCTCACACCACCAGGGACTTGGGTGACCGTCTCTGTGGAGTTTGCACATTCTCCCCTTGTTTGCGAGGATTTCCCCCAGGTGCTCTGGTTTCCTCCCACAGACCAAAGATGTGCAGGCTAGGGTGGA
Source organism: Ginglymostoma cirratum (assembly GCA_024137785.1). Lineage (NCBI taxonomy): Eukaryota > Metazoa > Chordata > Chondrichthyes > Orectolobiformes > Ginglymostomatidae > Ginglymostoma > Ginglymostoma cirratum. The sequence goes on along the minus strand of JAHRHZ010000277.1, from coordinate 3,304,352 downwards.
ATGGCCATGCTAAATTGCTCCATAGAGTCCAGGGGAGGTCAGGCTAGGTGGGTTAGCCATGGGAAATGCAGGGCTAGGGTGGATCTGGGTTGGGATGTTCTTCAGAAGGTCAGTGTGGACTTGATGGGCCAAATGGCCTGCGTCCACACTGTAGGGGTTCTATGAGTAACGAAAACATGTTTCACTCACAACCTCTTTTTTCAAACTGAAAAGTTCATCTAACATGATTTATCCACAAAACTGGACACAGAGAAGCATTAATTGTTCCTGCCTCCCTGACCAGATCTCAAGGGCGTGTGAGAACTGATCTATTTAGGTTTGATAGACCCACTTAGCTCATTGTTGTTGATCAATTCCAAGGGTAGGTTAAAGGAAGAAATAAATACTGGCCATCATTGATAATGCAGTTGTTAGACTCCTACACAATTTATTTGTCAGTCTTAGGATGCTTGATATCTGACCATGGATCCTAAATTGCGAATATCAGCCCTTTGACAAGTTTGAAACCACTTTGCATTCTAACACATGACCAGATCGATGAGGTACCTACAGTCAAATGGAGCAGATAAATCAGGAAATGCCTCTTGGAACTGAACCCCGACTGACACCTCATCTCTCTATCCATACAAAATGGTCCATTCGGCAGATCAGTGACAACGACTTTAAGAATGTTTACAGCATATCCATAGCTGCAAAACCACACACCCAAACACACAGACTCACATACACTGTCACACACAAGCACTGTCTTACTCACACATACACACACACACACACACACACACACTCACACACTCACACACTCACACACTCACACTCTCACATACACTGTCACACACACGCACTGTCTCACTCCCACATACACACACACTCTCACATACACTGTCACACACACGCACTGTCTCACTCACACATACACACACACACTCACACACTCACATACACTGTCACACACAAGCACTGTCTTACTCACACATACACACACACACACACACACACACTCACACTGTCACACACACGCACTGTCTCACTCACATACACACACACACTCACATACACTGTCACACACACGCA
>JAHRHZ010000277.1:3280652-3303178 GCA_024137785.1 Ginglymostoma cirratum | reverse complement strand
CTCACATACACGCACTGTCTCACACACACACACACTCTCTCATACACTGTCACACACACGCACTGTCTCACACACACACACACTCTCACATACACTGTCACACACACACACTGTCACACACACACACACACACACACACACACACACACACACACACACACACACACACACACACACACCTGAATAGTCAACGATCATGGGTAAGAAATCACGAGTCTCTGATTGTGGATAAGAGATACTATGGTCCAGTATTTGTTGGGTTAACAATGTTCATGTCTTATTCCCACAAACCAGAAGGAACCATATATAGACCTACATACATAATCCCTTTCGTAGCTGAGCAACTGGAGCTCATTACAACTGCAGTGGAATGAACTTAAAGCTGCAGAACACAGAAAAAAAATTCATAATTAACTTGGGTACGGGACTACATCTGAATCAGTTGTCCTCAGCTCACACACACAGCACACACATAGCCTGAAAGAGTCAACATGCCTCCAGATTGATTACATTTAGAAAACGAAGGGACTTAGGAGAGAAGGCATACAGGAAGACCTGATGCACTAATTTATACAATATTATATGGGATAAAAAAGGGGAAAAGTCTTGGGGAGGAGATTTTGCATAAAGCAGTTGTCCCAGCAGGGTTAATTCAGACGTATATGATTGTCTCTGGGAGGAGTCAACTGTTCGTCTTACTGCGAAAAACCATCTAGCCTGAGTTATCCTGGTCTCTCACTAAGTGTAATATACATGATGTCATCACTGTCAACTTATGAGTATTAATAAACTAATTCTTGTTTCACAAATACATGGCTCTTTCTGTCAAAGACTTAGTGATGGTCAACCCCTTCCCACTTCATGCTGTTATGCCCATGAGCACAAGGAAAATCAATGGCAGCATATATCGACATATGAGAGCCTAGCAGATGGAGGGGCTTCCTGAGGAGGAACTTGTGCGGGGGCTCTATCAGGGTCCAGTTATCAGGAGTGGCTGCATTACTTGTTTTGGGGGAGGGGGCAAGACTAGGATGGGGCCTGGGATCTCTTGTAAGAATAGCTCTGAGGCCTGTAGTTCCTCTTACTGTCCCTTTTGCTGAGGGCACCTCTCATAAAGTGGACAAGCTTCCAAATCTAAGGTGAAAATTGTCCCCACTGAGCCGTGGCCGCTACGTGTATCCTTGAGAGACAAGGAGCCATTGATGCATTGAATATCTACGAGACTCAGATGTATGCACAATGAAGCCAGGAGGTTTGCACCAGGGACAATAAAGGGAATGCGAGATAACAAGGTGTGGAGCTGGATGAACACAGTTGGATGGAGCAGGCCAAGCAGCATCATAGGAGCAGGAAAGCTCGAAGCTTCGGGCCTAGACCCTTCATCAGAAATGGGGGAGGGGAAGAGGGTTCTGAAATAAATAGGGAGAGAGGGGGAGGCGGATAGAAGATGGATAGAGGAGAGGATAGGTGGAGAGGAGACAGACAAGTCAAAGAAGGGGGGATGGAGCCAGTAAAGGTGAGTGTAGGTGGGGGGGTAGGGAGGAGATAGGTCAATCCAGGGAGGACGGACACGTCAAGGGGTGCGGGATGAGGTTAGTAGATAGGAGATGGGGGTGCGGCTTGAGGTGGGAGGAGGGGATAGGTGAGAAGAAGAACAGGGTAGGGAGGGGGGGTCTAGCTGGGCTGTGTTCATCCAGCTCCACACCTTGTTATCTCAGATTCTCCAGCATCTGCAGTACCCATTTTCTCTGAAACAATAAAGGGAATGAGTTTCTTTAGGCCCACTGTATCAGGAAATTCTCCAAAAGTCTTATCTGTAATTGAACAGTCACAATTGTTCTTTCTTTTCCTTTAAGAAGTTCCTTAAAATATTTCGCTTCCTCCCCTATTGTCTCTTAACGAAACTTGGTATCAAATTTCTTACAAAATAATTTGAAGATTGTTTGACTCCAGCGATGCAAAATGTTGCTGCCTCCTAAGCCAGCTGTTTACTGGCTTTGCTTCCCTCCTTACTGATCTGCCATTAAATGTGGTGCGGGATTCAGAAAATAAAACAGAGAGTTCAGTTCACTCTAGGTCATGCCTGGGGTTTCAATTAAACTTAATGGATTGAAGCAACACTTAAACCTTGTTCTTCAATCTTAAGCACACTTATTAACATCACTGCAGTCCACAGTCTCCAAAAGACTGTCAATGCCCCTAGTTGATGCAAACCAGAATCCTCTTTAACCCCTAAAGTGCCAAGTTATCAGAAAGTCCTTAACAAAATTGGTATGTCAAACCCCAAATTCCAACCACCAACTATTCCACTGCTGAAATGCAACAGGAATACACATTTCTACAGCATCTTTAAGACACTAAAATGTTGCTTGATGGAACAGAACTTGAAATAGCAGACATATGTCAAAGCTTCTTGTCTGGCATTCATCAAGATAGAATTGCAAGAATGCCAAATCTGAAAGGGAACATAATTTGTACACATAAGATGAGGACTCAGCTTGCTACAAAATCCGCAGCCACATACAGTACAAATTAATCTTCCTTTTGAAATTCAATATTCTTCCTTCCGTGGGGCGGAAGATATTAAAGCTTAAACACACACACCAACAGAGTCAAGAACAGCTTGTTCCCCGCTGTTATTAGACTTCTGAATGGACCTCTCAAATTTTAAATCTAATGTTGATCTCGCTCTTTGTGCACCTTCCCTGCAGCTGTAACACTGTATTCGTCGCTCTGTTCTAATACCCTAATGCACTTGGTATGGTATGATCTGCCTGTACTGCACGCAAAACAAAACTTTACACTGTACCTGGGGATGTGTGGCAATAATAAATCAAATAAATTCAAATCAAAATTTGATCTTCATCAGTTTAAGGTCAAATGCTTTGTCATCATGAGCAACGTTGAAGAAAATTGTTTCACTGGAGTGGAATTGGAAAAGGCTTGTTACTGGTTTGCATCAGGAGATGTTAGGAAATGAGGTGGGATTTAATTTGATTGGATTTATAATTGCCAGACATGCCGAAGTACAGTGAAAATTTTGTTTTGCCTGCAGTACAGGCAGATCATACAGATCGTAGGGTGTTTAGACAGAGTGAGGCATACAGAGCTACGGTTGCATAGGAGGTGCACAAATGTAGGATCAGCTTTAGATTTGAAATTGGAGAGGCCCATTCAGCAGTCTAATAACAGCGGGGAAGAAGCTGTTCCTGAAACTGCTAGTGTGTGCGTCTAAGCTTCTGTACCTTCTGCCTGACGGTAGGAGATTGGAAGAGATTATAAGCGAGTTGAGAGGGGTCTTTGATGAAATTGACTACCTTCCCAAGACAGCCAGAAATGTCGATGGAGTAAATGGTTGGACGGTTGGCTTGGATGATGGACTGGGCTGTGTTCACAACTCTTCGTAGTTTCTTACAGTTCTGGGCAGAGCAGTTGCTGTACCAGGCTGTGATGCATCCAGATAGAATGTTTTCTATGGTGCATCTGTAAAAGTTGGTGACGATCCTTGTGGACATGCTGAATTTCCTTAGCCTCCTGATGAAGTAGAGACATTGTTGTGCCTTCTTGACTGTTGCATCTACTGTCCCCATCAAACACCCCCAGGACAGGGACAGCACGGGGTTAGATACAGAGTAAAGCTCCCTCTACACTGTCCTCATCAAACACTCCCAGGACAGGGACAGCACAGGGTTAGATACAGAGTAAACCCCCCTCTACACTGTCCCTATCAAATACTCCCAGAACAGGGACAGCACGGGGATCTATAGAGTATAAAACTCCCTCTATTTTTAATCTGTCCCATCAATGTCAGTGTAAGCACCAATAGGGTGCTCCATGTTGGAACAGTGTGAAACACTTTCCATACCTCAATCACTGTGAGTTATTCTGCAGCTCCTTGGGGGTGTGGGGTAATCTGAGAGTCGATTTGGTGATAAAACAAACAGGCATTCGCTCCTCTGAGTCAGTGTTGGAGGGTGGAGGTACAGAGCTTGGTGACTCTGTCTGCATCAACATTGACAGATTTCAGGGAATTACCATCCCTCACAGCCGAGCTCAAAAGTGCTCCATGTTTCTGACTGCTGTGTCCTGGCTCAGAGCATCTTTGTTGTATCGCTCACAGTGGCCAGCACAGGATAGCAATGATTTAGTCCATCTGTTCTACTCCTCTTGGATAGGAACAGGAAAGTTCATCGCTGCAGAGGGCAGTTTGCTGATCAGATAAACTTAACCCAGACAGGAAGACGATAAGGATTTTGTAAACACAATGCTGGAATGGTTCAGCAGGAGGATGAACACTCAATCTCCGGAAATACGGGGGATGAGATAGCTGTGAACCGTTTTACTCATGGGCAGTTGTACTGAGTGCCCAAATTCCAGTCTCGTTAAAGCATGTCAGTTACTGTAATTGATACCAGAAAACCTGAAGATAATCACATCTATTTCATTATTTGTTTCAGTTACAGAAACATAGAAAACAGGAGCAGGAGTAGGCCATTCGGCCCTTCGAGCCTCCATCACCATTCAATATGATCATGGCTGATCATCCAATTCAATCCCCTGTTCCTGCTTTCTCCTCATCCTCTTTGATCCCTTTAGCCCTAAGAACTATATCTAACTTCTTCTTGAAAGCATTCAATGTTTTGGCCTGTACTGTTTTTTTTTCCAGCGAATCCCTCAGGCTCTGGGTGAAGATATTTCTCCTCGTCTCAGTCCTAAATAACCCGCACTGCATCCTTAGACTGTGACCCCCTGGTGATCAGGAGCATCCTTTTGTGTGGTTACCCTGTCTAGTCCTGTTCGAATGTTATAGGTTTCTATGAGGACCCCCACCTCTTTCTTCTGAACTGCAGTGAATATAGCCCTAACTGATTCAATCCCTCTTTGTGTATCAGTTCTACCATCGCAGGAAGAGGTCTGTTCTTTTCTTAGGCTTTTTTGCTGTTGACTGTTTTCCTTCTTACCTTCCCATCCAAATCTGCCTGCGTTGCTACAAGTATGGCCTGTCAAGAGTCAATAGCTCCACCATTGGAGGGTGGTCAGGGCAGAGATACAAAGGGCAGAAGTGTAGCGTCTGATTGGGCTTGTCTCACTATAGATCCTTGCACAGTGCTGGATTGCTTCAGGTTGTGGGTAGAGCTGTTCAGACAATTAACTGACTGCTGCGTCTCAGAATGTTCAAGACTTGGACAAATTGACCTGCTCCTATTATGATGAGGATTTATAATACATTATGTTGAGGAACTACATTCTAATATGAAGGTGGAAGGGCTTTGATTTTTGTTTTAGTTACGCAAAAGTGACTCGTTTGTCTCTAAGGGTCAGAAATGCAATTTCTTTTCACTGTGGGTCGAAATAGCGTTTTGCTTGACTTTGGTTTGATTCAATTTGATTCGATTTACTATCGTCACATGTCCTGAGATACAATGAAAAGTACTGTATTTCGTGCTAACCAGACAGATCATTCCTCATATAAATAACAGAACAGAATGCAAGATACAGTATTAATGCAGAATAAACTTTATAACGCTTTTTAGTGAATAAAATGCTTTGAAGAGATAGTCTGACTTAAGCTAAATGACTGAACAAACTAACTCCTGAGATAATTGCAGAAGAGCTTCCAAGTTGAGTTTTTACAAACCAGACATAGAGATGCCAGAGACCAGAAACCAGTTCGATTTAGAAGAAAAACCCAGACTAGCAGATGCAGTTGTTAACAACTTCAAAGCCAGCAAAGCAACTGGAAAAAGTCTGAATAATTCTTTTGTTAAAGTTCAGTGAGAAAGGTCAGTGAGTTTGCTTGTGTCTATGTTTTCCCAAGAGGGTCAGCAATGGAAACAGCCATATTTTTCCAAGATTTCGTCCCAAGCTAAATTATTGTCAGCCATCACCCCCCACCCCGCCACCCCTTCTGCCGCCTTGACAAGTCAGAAGTGGGGATGTTCGCTGATGGTTGCACAATGTTAGGCACCATTCGTGACCCCTCAGATACTGAGGCAGAGCAGATACAGCAAGACCATGATGATTGAGCTGACAAGTGTCAAGTATCATTCAAGCCACAAAAATGCCAGGCTGTGACCCTGCCAACAAGCAAGATTCTAAACATCACCCCTTAGCATCCAATAATTCAACATCATTGATTTCCCTCACTATTAACATCCTGGGGTCACCTTTGAGCAGAAACACAACTGGACTTGCCACATAAACACAGTGGCTACAAGACCAGGTCAGAAGCTCGGAATGCTGCGGAGAGTAACTCACCTCCTGACTCCCCGAAGCCTGTCCACCATCTACAAGGCACAAGTCAGGTGTGTGATGGAATAGTCCCCACTTGCCTGGATGAGTGCAGCTCCAACAACACTTAAAAAGCTTGATACCATGAATGATAAAGCAGCCTGTTTATTTGTTACCACACCCACAAGTCTCCATATCCTCCGCCACTGATGCTGAGTAGCAGCAGTGTGTACCAATTACAAGACGCACTGCAGAAACTCACTACGGCTCCCTTAGACAGCACCTCCTAAACTCATTATCACCACCATTTGGAAGGACATGGGAAGCTAATACATGGAGAGATGAAGGTTTCCTTCCAAGCCATCTAACATCCAACAGTGTTTCTGACACTATATCACTGTTCCTTCAGTGTGGCTGGGTAAAATTCCTTGAACTCCTTCCCCAAAACCATTGTGGTTCTTTCTACAGCAAATTAACACCAGCTGTTCAAGTTCACAACCACCTTTTCAGGATCAACTGCTTTGGTCAGTGATGCTCACATGCCATGAATGGATTAAATCGCAGAAATATGTAGCCATTTACAGAAAGGACACCATTTGTAACCTTGTCCGTTGAGTAAAAAAATTCAGAATGAAGAATAAAAGTCATACTTCCCTGGGATTGAGTATCTGTAAAGAATTTTGCTGGGACAACTGGCTGAATCTTTCTTTCTGTTACTTATGGTGAAGCTTGTCCAAATTCTCAATCCATTACTTTCTCTGTCCGAGACACACACAAATATACTCACACAAACACACATACATTCACACACACACTCTCACACAGACATGCCAATGCTCATACACACTCGCATTCACACAAACACACACACATTCACTCACACACACAAAAACACTCATGCATACATGCACACACACACGTACTCTCACACACACATTCACATATGCACGCACATGCTCACAAACACACTCACACAGACATACATGCACACAATCACACACACACACTCATGCACATACACTCATGCACACACACAAACGCAAATACATACACATGCACACACACAAGCACTCACATAATCACACACACAGACACACACATACACACACACTCACACACACATGCGCACGCGTGCACACACACACACACACACACACACACACACACACACACACACAGCTGCATACTAACTCAATGCACTTGACAAAAAAAAGCATATGGCTTTTTCTAGTTGCTTTGACTACTTTGAATCCGCTAAACAGCACAGATGCTGGTATGCATTTGTTCTCCCAAACTATATCTGCTTCAGGCCTCCAATTTCCCGGATTATAAAGCCTCAACACATCGACGACTATCAAATCAGGTATCCTGTCTAAACATTTCGATCAAATCATAAGACATCTTAAAACCACTCCTTTGACCACTGCTAAAACAAGATGTATCTGCTCCTAAAATACAGTCGCCTTCAGACAGCTGGAAACCAACAATCATTAAGATTTAAATATTTTTAAGGCTAAGCTAGACAGAATCTTGATTGCTTAGAAATGCAAAATATTACTGGGATGTGCAGGATTGTAAATTGAGATTAAAATCAGATCAGACAAGATCTTATTGAATAGTGGAATAGACTTAAATCATTGAGTGGTCTACTCTTGATCCTTGTTTGCATGCTTGCAAACTCTTTACTTCAGAACCCAATTCTCCAGTTAATATATAAAATAAACTTTCATCACATCACTATGCCGACATGCATTTTGAAAATTCTGTAAAGCTCTAAGATGTTTAAAGTTTTGTGTATAAACTGTTTGAATTTAGAACTATCTCTGCATTACCCTGGTATAAACAGATATGTAGATTGCTGTCACTTTCCTTAGGGCAGAGGAGGTTGACAGAGAACATATTTGAGATGAATAAAGTTATGAGGGGATCAGCTCTGAGGAAGGGTGACTCAACCCGAAACATTAACTCTGATTTCTCTCCACATGTGCTGCCAGATCTGCTGACCTTTTCTAGCAACTTCTGTTTTTGTTCCAAAGTTATGAGGAGCATCAATAGGGTAGACAGGAAGAGACTTCTCTCTTTGATGGAAGGATTAGTGACCAGGGAGCATTGATTTACAGAAAGAGGCAGCAAGTTTAGTAGAAATGTGAGGAAAAACATTTTCACCCAGAGGGTGGTGGGAATCTGGAACTTACTGCTTGTAGAGGCAGAAACCTTCATAACATTGAAGAAGTATTTCGATCTTCATTTGCGAGCAAGACATATAAGGTTACGAAATAACTCCACTGAGGCTGGTATCCTGTCGCCAAGTGAACCTTTATTTACATGTGCATAGTATTTTACACTGTTCTGACTCTCTCAGAGCTAGCTCTCAGAGTGAACAGAACCTCTGACCGTCCTGTTTATATCTGTCAGCCAGGGCTCCCTGATTGGACCAGGTTAACAGCCCCAATCAGGGAACTCATACACTCTGAGGTCCACCTGGTTGACCTTATTACAATCACTATTAGGGCTGGAAAAAGGAGATTAGGATCTTTTGATCGTTGTTTCTGACCAGCACAGACATAATGGGCTGAAGAGCTTTTTTCTATGCTGTAGGTCTCTCTGCCTCTATAACTCAATCCAAGCAAAACAGGAGCAGGGGTGGAATGTAGTAGCTGATGAGTTAATTTGACGCGCAGACCAAAAAATGTTAGTTCTGGAGGTAACTGCTCCATCCAAAAGAGTCAACATTGCTTCTGAGATGTTTATCACATCGACAGATCCTACTACCTGCAATTTCTTCATGTGAAAATCATTGGAGATTCCCTTTCCATTCACTCGATAGTTAACTATTATTTGGAGAAAGTCCAAGGGATACAGTGCAGGAAGCCAATTGGAATGCAATGAGTAAAATAGAAAGTGAGAAAATGCAATGGTTACAGAGTGGGTTTTTAATAAAGAGGAAATGTGGGTGTTTTGTAATGTTGAATCCCTGAAAAAGAATTTTAAAAAAAGCAGGATAAAGTTCAAAGAAACCTTGCTCTGGGAATTTTGAGGTTGAAGACAATGATGTTTACCATATGTCTGTGCGTACTGTTACGAAGATGTTTTATATTTAAAGGATTGTGGAAAGTGGAAACATTCCAAATTTTGTGGGAGCAGTTTCTTTCAATAAAAAAGGACATTGGAACATCTCTGTGGATGTTGAAGATTTCTTTATGACAAGGTTTTCCTGTAAATCACGTGTCTGCTGAAAACTACTCGCTTTGCTGTCATGACCCTTAGTCATTGAACTAGCTTGGTCTACATGCCCCAATTGAGGAAAAGCTTGCCAAGAACAAACTTCCCCAGTGATCTCTCACATTCCCGAAAAGGTAACCTTCTTCTCAAGTTCAGGATAAAGCTTGATTGTTCTTTTGAAGGAGTGATTGGAAGAACATCTCAAGATTGTATTCCTTTAGCCTTCGTAGAAAATGTTGCATGCTTAGTGACTTGACCCCATATGCCAGAACGTCAGAGTTACACTCGCCGGAGCATTCAATAGCTTGTCCTTATGCCTTTGACAATAACCGATTATCCAAAGTCTTGTGCTTCTTTTCAGACAACCAATCGCAGCTGAGAAGTCTGATTCCATGTATGTGAGAGATTTTTAGCGCAATATGATTATGTATGTTTACCAATCATTGCATCCTCATTGAATAAGTTTTGTTTTTGGTAATAAAGCCTTAACTGCGCTTATCACAGAGTCACAGCATTGTTATAGCACAGAAAGAGGCCATTTAGCCCATTTTGCCTGCACCTGTTTTGAAAAAAAAGAACAGAAGAGAAGACTTGAAAAACTTCTCAGGCTGCACGGCTGATAGACCTGGTTGTTTAAAACACAGCAGAAGTAAAGCATTTAATCGATCAGCCTGGCAACCAGAAAATAAGCATTTTTATTTTATCTGCAGAATAATGGGATTAGAGAGACAGTGCCATCCTCCTGTCTTGGTCATAATAGTGTATGGCTATTTGTATATGTGTGACTATATGTATAAACTTTGTATATAAGAATGTACTTATGCCTGACTGCATATAGACTCTGTATATAACTGTGGATTTATGTATTTCTGTATATATGTAGACTCTGTGTATATGACTGTAGGTGGTAGGAATCATGATGAGTAACTCATTTCCTGACCTCCCAGAAACCTTGTCCACCATCTACAAGACACAAGTCAGGAGTGTGATGGAATACTCCCCATTTGCCAAAATGGGAACAGCCCCAACAACACTCAAGAAGCTCGACACCATTCAGGACAAGGCACCCCCCACTTGATTGACACCACATTCAGAAATATCTCTCCCCTCCACCAGCAACACTCAGTAGCAGCAGAGTGTACCATCTACAAGATGCACTGCAGAAATTCATCGAAGATCCTTAGAGAGCACCTTCCAAACTCACGATCACTTCCATGTAGAAGGGCAAGGGCAGCAGATAGATGCCCCTCCAAGCCACTCGCCAACCTGACTCGGAAATATTTTGCCGTTCCTTCGCTGTTGCTGGGTCAAAATCCTAGGATTCCCTCCCTGAAGACATTGCAGGTCAACCTACTGCTGGTGGACCACAATGATTCAAGAAGGCAGCTCAGTACCACCTTCTCAAGGGGCAACTAGGGATGGGCAACAAATGCTGACCCAGCTGGTGATGCCCATATCCCACAAATGAATTAAAAAACTATATAAACAATGTATGTATGACTGTGCGTGTAAGACAGTATGTAAATGGTGCATCAATGACTATGTATGAATGACTACATATAGAGACTGTGTATACAGATATCTCTGTTTGAATGTAGAGACAGACTGTCTGTATATTATTGTGGATATATGTATGTGCATACAATACTATGTACACAGGCTGTGCGTGTATGACTGTGTGTATGAATGACTCCAGATATAGACTGTGTGTATATGCATGTCTGTATGTAAAGATATAATTGTGCATAAATATGATTGTGTGCATGAATTGTGATGAATCCTCATTATAAACATTCTTTGCAATGAAAATGACCATCTGTGAGCATGGCAACACTTTAACATTTAGGGGTACAGGAAGTGGCACATTTATTAGGTGGCATCTTTTGATTCTGCACTGTGATAGGGGCTAGGCTGATTGCAAGGACTGTTGAGGGGTAACTGAACAATAGTCAAAAGGTCACAGATGGTCAGAGGAGAGAGAAATCAGACTGACGCTATGTGTTAGGTGGAGCTACTGTTAGCTGCAGCTCTAGGAAGGAGTCAAGCGCAACTAGATAGCTCTGTGCTGTTGGTTTTAACTCAGGATGAAGTTCTAGGAACTAATAAGCAGCTAAGCATTGGAGTAAAGACTCATAAATAGTCCCAGGGAGTTGAGAATGTGGGGAGGTAACTGGTTTCTATGGGAAGTTGTGGGGTCTCAGAAGCATGCTTAGCTGGAAAAACACCTACCGGAAGCAGCAAAAATCGAATCATGTAAATTCGAACCGGTGCAAGACAACAGCTCTTCACAGGAGGCTCCACAGCACTGAGGATGTCACCGAGTAAGGGGCTGAAACGTCTGCTATCAAACCTCTCAGCTCGGCGAACACTCCCACATCTACAACCAGAGCCTGGGCTAGAAATCTTCAATCAAACCCTGAACTCAGAAGAAGTTTGTGAACATTCATACAGTAATAGAGCGTGGAAACAGACCCTTCAATCCAACTAGTTCATGCCGACCATGTTCCCAAATTAAACTAGTCCCACCTGCTTGTGCTTGGTCCATTCCCCTCCAAACATTTCCCATTAATGTACTTATCCAAATGTCTTTTAATTGTTGTACCTGTACTCACATCGACCACTTCCTCTGAAGGTTCACTCCACACACAAGCCACTATCTGTGTAAAAAACAATTCCCCTCATGTCTTTTTTAAATCTTTCTCCTTTCACCTTAAAAATATGTCCTCTAGTCTTGAAATCCTCCATTCTAAGGAAAAACATCTGCCACTCACCTTATCCATGCCCCTCATGATTTTATAAATCTCAATAAGGTCACCCCTCAACCTCCTACACTCCAGTCAAAAAAGTCCAGCTTATCCACCCTATTCTAATAACCAAAACCTTCCTTTTTCCAGAAACATCCTGGTAAATCTCTTCTGAACCCTCTCCAGTTTAATAATACCCTTCCTATAACAGGGTACCAGAACTGCACACAGTGGTCCAGAAGAGGCCTCACCAACGTCCTGTACAACCTCAACATGACGCCCCAACTCCTGTATTTAAAGGGATGAACAATAAAGTCAGACTTTCTAAATGTCTTTTTACCCATCCAATCTACATGCGGCACAAACCTCAAAGAATTATGCACCTAAACCCCTCAGCACCTCTTTCCTACAACATTGCCCAGGGCCCTACCATTAATTGTTCCAAAATGTAATACTTTACATTTATCCAAATTAAACTCCTCAGCCCGTTGACCCAATTGATCAATGTCTGTTTGTAATCTTCTTCACTACCCACTATGCCACAAGTTTTGGCATCATCTGCAAACCTACTAACCATGCCTTCTCAATTCTCATCTAAATCATTTATATAAATGCCAAACAAAAGTGGACCCAGCACCAATCTCTGTGAGACATTGTTAGTAATAGGCGTCCAGTCTAACAAAGCAGCCCCTCCACCACCACTCTCTGTTTTTTGCCACGAAGCCAATTGGCAAGCTCACCCTGAATCCCATGTGATCTAACTTTACTAATTGGTCTATCATGCAGAAACTAGTCAAAGGCTTTACTAAAGTCCAAGCAAATGACATCTGCTGCTGCGGCCTCATCAATCTTCTTGGTTACTCCCTTAAAAAACTCAACCATACTCGAGCGCAGTTGAGAGACTGAGGGATGAAGGATCAATGCTGTATTCGCTTGATATAATGGAGTAATCATAGAATCCCTACAGTGTGGAAACAGGGCCTTCAGCCCAACAAGTCCACAATGACCCTTGGAGCAGTCCATCCAGACCCATCCCCCAAAACATACTTAATCTACACATCCCTGGACATTATGGGAATTTAGCATGGCCAATCCACCCTAGCCTGCACATCTTTGGGCTGTGCGAGGAAACCGGAGAGGACCCACATAGACATGGGAATAATGTACAAATTCCACACAGACAGTCGCCTGAGGTTGGAATCAAACCTGGGTCCCTGGCCCTATGAGGCAGCAGTGCTAACCACCGGGCCACTTTGCCGTGATTAAAGCTCCAGGAAAATTAAGGGCAGCCTTTCACTGGGTGAAGCCCGCCAATGGATAAGCACTGGAGTATGGTTTCAGAGTGTGTAGACTCTGGACAGGAAGGTGATCAAACAAAGCAGGAGCAGCCATTGAGGTAAACCATGATAGAACCAGCTTTGGAGAGGCAGGTTCAAGGCCAGATTTACAAATGTGAGGAACTATCAGCTGAAATGAAATTTAACGAGATCAGATAACTCACTGTATTGCTAATATCTAGATGAGCTGCCAAGAACTGTTTTGAAAGCATTTATGATTTGCTGTATCCTGTTCAGTGTTAGATTAAATTGCACATATTTACCGTGTGTGAGAAATGAATTGTACATGTACCGTCTTGTGAGTTGCTGTCGAAAAAGTAAGGTATTGTTGTTTATTCAAGCCTTGTGGCTTTATTCTCACAGTAACTTCCCTGGATCTCAACCTTTTGAAAATAAAGGTTATTGCTCCTTCACCAGATTGCAACATGTTTGGTGTTCTCGTCTGTCATGTCAGTGAATTAGGGGTCTGGTCTGGGATCATTTATATATATATATATATATGTGACTGAGTGGTGTATTGCAAATATGACTAACTGTGTTTTCAGAAATTCCGAGGAACAGGGGTGAATTTGAAAAGTGTTGATTAAATAAATAGTGATGTCAAGAATTCAGAGGTGACAGATAAAGTACAGAAAGAACAAAAACAAAGTTTCTGGAAAAGCTCAGTAGGTCTGGCAGCATCTGTGAAGGAAAAATCAGAGTTAACGTTTTGGGTCCAGTCGCCCTTTCTCAGGACTCAGTTCCTGTCGACCTTTTCCAGCAACTTCTGCTTTTGTTCCTGGTTTACAGCATCTGCAGTTCTTTCGGGTTTTTAATAAATACAGAAAGCAGCTTTTGTATAGCATCTTTCATATCCTCAGAATGTTTGCAATTGCTCTACAGCTAATGTATTGCTTCCAAGTAATTTTGGGAAGTGACTTTTAGGAAGCTGATTTTCTCACAGCAAATAGTCCACCAACCAGCTAACTATTTTTATTGCGGTGATGTTGGCTAAGAAAAGGCATGCTCAGCTCTTTTCTCGAATTTTAGCTCTTTCCTGAGACTGGATGATGAGCCTTTGTGTTAATAAACACACACCTCCCAATCATGTAGCAGGAAAATCTGTTACAAGATTGTTCAGCATGTAGACTTGTTACAGTACCTCAGCGACAACTGTCAGAAGGAAACACAGCAACAATCTCTCACAAAACATATTCC
This sequence comes from Ginglymostoma cirratum, assembly GCA_024137785.1. Classification (NCBI taxonomy): domain Eukaryota; kingdom Metazoa; phylum Chordata; class Chondrichthyes; order Orectolobiformes; family Ginglymostomatidae; genus Ginglymostoma; species Ginglymostoma cirratum. The sequence goes on along the minus strand of JAHRHZ010000277.1, from coordinate 3,288,447 downwards.
AAACTAGACTGGCAAAGGCTGCGAGTTGTACACTCTACATCAGAATTCTTGCTCATTACCATGCACTCTCTTGAACTGATATCACACTACTTAGCATCATAGAGTCATAGAGTTATACACCACAGATGCAGATCCTTCGGTCCAACTCATCCATGCCGACCACATATTCTGAATTAATCTGGTCTTATTTCACAACATTTGGCCCATATTCCTCTAAACCCTTCCTATTCATGTACCCATCCAGATGCCATTTAAATATTGTACCTGTACCAGCCTCCACCACTTCTTCTGGCAGCTCATTCCATACACGCACCACACTCTGGGTGAAAAAACTGCCCCCCAGATCCCTCTTAAATCTCACCCTCTCACCTTAAACTTATGCCCTGTAGTTTTGGACTCCCCCATCCTGGGAAAATGACTTTGGCTGTTCACGTTATCCATGCCCCTCATGATTTTATAAATCTCCATAAGGTCACCCCTCAGCCTCTGACACTCCAGGGAAAATAAACCCAGCCTATTCAGCCTCTCCCTCTAGCTCAAACTCTCCAACTCTGGCAACACCCTTGTAAAATTTTTCTGCACCCTTTCAAGTTTAACAATATCTTTCCTACAGCAGGGAAACTGGAACTGAACACAATGGTCCAAAAGTAGCCAAACCAATGTCCTGTACAGCTGCAACATGACCTCCCCAATCCTGTACTCAATGCACTGACTAATAAAGGCAAGCGTACCAAACACTTTCTTCGCTATCCTGCCTATCTGCGATTCCACGTTCAAGGAAGTATGAAACTGCACTCCAAGGTCTCTTTGCTCGGCAACACTACCAAGGACCCTATCATGAAGTGTATAAATCATTCTCTGATTTGCCTGACCAAATCCCTCCTAATACGTTACTACGGTGAAGAGAAACAAGTCAGGAACTTTATCATTACAACTTCAGCATCAGCTAAACAATTTATATTTAACGCAATAAAATATCCCAAGACCTGGACCCAGCAAAGTGTGACATTTAGCCACATAAGACGATTTTGGATGAGCTGGCCTGTAAACTTTCAGGGATGTCTTAAAGGAGGAAATTGAAGGAAGAGGGAGGTTCCACATCAGAGGAGTATTGGATAAAACCATACAACGATGACTCAGCCTGAGATTAGACACAAAAGAGGATCTCAATCAATTATCCAGTGAATATCCCTGCAAGAAACGTGGGCCAACTAGAGTTTGTAGAATCACAGAGTCCTACTGCGTGGAAACAGACCCTTCAGTTCAACCAGCCCACGTCAACCATAATCCAAAATTAAACTAAACCATATCCCTCCAAACCTTTCCTATTCATGTACTTATTCAAACGTCTTTTAAACGTTGTAACTGCACCCACATCCACAACTTCCTCTTTTTGTTCATTCAACACACGCACCAGCCTCTGTGTAAAAAAAATTGCCCCCAAGTCTTTTTGATATCTTTCTTCTCTCACTTTAAAAATGTGACCCCCTAGTCTTGAAATCCCCCCAAGCCTAGGGAAAAGACAACTATTGCGATCAGAGATAAAAGGTACTGCAGATGCTGGAGAATCCGAGATAACAAGCATGGGGCTGGATGAGGGTTTAGGCCCGAAACGTCAAGTTTTCCTGCTCCTATGATGCTGCTTGACCTGCTGTGTTCATCCAGCCCCATGCTTGTTATCTCAACTATTGCGATCACCCTGTTTTTTTCTAATTCATTCACGGGATGTAGGCATCACCGTCCAGGCCAGAATTTATTGTCCACCCAGAGGGTGATTAAGAGCCATCTACATTGCTGTGGGTCCAGAGTCTCCAAACTAAGCCAGGACAGCAGTTTGCCTCACTAACAGATATAAGTGAACCAGATGGTTTTTCCGACAATCAACAATGGCTTTTCTCTTGATTGAACCTTGATGGTTCGGGGAATGGGAAGACGTTGGAAGTGGGGGCAGAGATGAGCAACATGTAAAGCATTTCCGCTTCATGTGAGGGTGGAAGGAGGTCGAGATATGTTAACTGTACTTCAGTTGAAGTGTGAACAGTTCTCGATATCATACTGATGAATCTTAACACCTTTAGAAAATAAATGCATCCGTTTTTCACATTAATTCTAATTTTGTCTCTTTGAAAGTTTCAAGTGAAATGCAAAAGTGAATTATTAACCCTAACCCTTACTTTACTTCAATCTAATCTGTCTCTTTCTCAACTGCCCACAGACATGCACCAGGCAACGGGCGTAGAGAGTGACAGCAAGGATTCAAAGGTTACAAATAAATGAAAGAAAGAATCTAGATTTATATAGCCACCACTATTTTTACACACTGCTATCTAAGCTACAGTGGGTCACATCCTTGAGAAGGCAGCCTTGAGGTTCGGCAAGTGTTTACAGCAAATAGTTGAAAGGCAATTGCGAGTGTTCTGTGGACATGAAAGATGCTATATAAATGCAGGTTTTTTTCTTTCTTTATTTTGTCTGCAACCTCTGAATTCTTGCCAACGCAATCAACTTGATCGATGCTTTTGGACATTTTCCCTGTTCCTCAGAATTTCCGAATGGGCAGTAATTAGGAGGATAAGTAATTAGGAAGATAAACAGAATGTTGCCCTTTAAGACAAGGCGGGGGACTGAGTATAAATGTCTTTTTGTAACTGTACAGGGCATTAAGTGAGATGACAGCGTGAGGACCTTTTGCATTTTTTCTTTTTTGAAGGAACAACACCTTTGCTTTGGAAGCAGCCCTTGTGGAAAAATGTAGGAACAGAGGTCATAATTTTAGTGTGAGGTGTTGTATACTGAAGACAGAGATGAGGAAATTTCTTCTCTCTGAGGTGATTGAATCTGTGAAATTCTTTACTGCAGAGGGCTGTTGATGTTGGCGTCATTAAGTATATTCAAGGCTGAGGTCGACAGATTTTTAATCAGTTAAGGGAATCATTGGTTATGAGAAAAAGGCAGAAAAAGGCAAATCAGGGCAGGAGTTATACACTTAATGGTAAGATCCTGGGGTGTGTTGCCGAACAAAGACACCTTGGGGTACAGGTTCATAGTTCCTTGAAAGTGCAGTCACAGGTGGACAGGGCAGTGAAGAAGGTGTTCGGTAAACTTGCCTTTATTGGTCAGTGCATTGAGTGTAGGAGTTGGGATGTCATGTTTCAGCTGTACAGGACATTGCTTAGGCCAGTTTTGGAATACTGTGTTCAATTCCAGTCTCCCTGCTACAGGAAAGATGTTGTGAAATTTGAAAGGGCTCAAAAAAGATTTACAGGGATGTTGCCGGGGTTGGAGGGTTTGAGCTACAGGGAGAGGCTGAATAGGCTGGGGGCTGTTTTCCCTGGAGCGTCAGAGGTTGAGGGGTGACCTTACAGAGGTTTCATGAGGGGCATGGATAGGGTGAGTTCTCCAGGGTGGGGGAGTCCAAAACTAGAGGGCATATGTTTAAGATGATAGAACAAGTATTTAAAAGGGACCTAAGGAGCAACTTTTTCACGCAGAGGGTGGTGTGTGTATGGAACGAGGTGCTGGAGGAAGTGGTGGAGGCTGGTACAATTACAACATTTAACAGGCATCTGGATGGATATATAAGTAGGAAAGGTTGAGGAGAAATGGACTAAATGCTGGCAAATGGGACTAGATTAATTTGGGATGTCTGGTCAGCATGGATGAGTTTGGACTGAAGGGTCTGTTTCCATGCTGTATTACTCTATGACTGCATGACACTAAATGGAGTTGACAATTACCAGATCAACCACGTTCTTGTTGAATGACAGAGTAGACTTGATGGGCTGAACGGACCACTATGCTCTTATGCGCTATGGAGTCATAGAGCCGTGCAACACATCCTTTGGCCTAGTATAGGTCAGAGGAGGTTAATTGGGCAGATATCCATTATGAAAGGATTACCTTGCAAGGAGAAGGTTGATCCTATAATCATTGGAGGTGAGAGGAAAGAAATAGATGAAAACATAAATGAGTCTGGCAAATAGATGCTATGAGGCTTTCATGGGAGACTTTTTTTAACTCATTCACAGGATGTGGATGATACTGACCAGGACAGCATTTACTGCCCATCCCTAATTACCCAGAGGGCAATGTTAAGAGTCAACCACATTGCTGTGGGTGTGGAGTCACATGTAGGCCAGACCGGGTAAGGATGGCAGTTTCCTTCCCTAAAGGATGTCAGTGTTTTTCCTGACAATGGATTTATGGTCATCATTAGCATCTTAATTCCAGATTTTATGTTGAATTCACAGTCCACCATCTGCCATGGCCGGATTCAAATCCAGGTCCCCAGGATATCTCTGGATCTGGATTAATAGTCTAATGATAAAACCACTAGGCCATCATCTCCCTTGGAGAGGCTTTGAGGTCTTCATGGGAGAGTGTTGAATTAGGAAGTTTGACTCAGAATAAAGAGATGTCCATTAAAGATGGAGTCAGAGAAGAATTTCTTCCATGAGAGGGTCATAAATCTTTGGGAATATGAATCTCAAAGAGCAGTTGAGGTTAGGTCAAGCTGTGATAGAGTTCTGAACAAGAAAAGAGTCAAAATTTGTCAAAAACAGACTGGAAAGTGGAGTCAAAATCAAAATTGAATCTTATTGAATGGTGGGGCAGATGTTGGCAGCTATACACTCTACTGCTGCTCCCATTTCCTTTGCTCTTATGTTCCTGCTTCTAAGTTAAATTTTGGTTCAGGTCGCCACCTGTTTTCCTAGTTTTCAATGTGATACTGAGGGACTGCTGCACTGTCAAAGGTGGCACATGTATGATAAACCAACCCCTCTTGGTTGGACCCCTGGTTTTATTTCATGAAGAGAATCATTGGCTCAGAACCACTTTAGACATTGCTCATGGCTGCAGAGCGGAGTTTGTCTTGCGATGATGTATTGTAAACAGAGATAAATAAACGTCATGACAATTGTTTTGTAATAATGCCAGATGGGAAATTGGTGATGAGATTGCAAAGTTGCGAAATTATTATACATTGTGACTGGAATGTTGAGAAGATGTTGAGTCATTTGGAGAGACAACAGAAGGCTAGAGCTGAGATAATCAATTCAAAATAAAAATCACATCCCAAGTCAAAACTGATTCAGCCTGTGAAGCCTGACTTGGAGGTTGGCACATGCTCTGAAAGGCAATACTCTGCTAGGTTCACAAGCTGAATGAAGCTTGTCTCCTTCCACTGCTGACCTACTGGTGTTCTCCAATTCATCCTCCTGGATTCCCTCCATGTCTTCAGTGGGAAACCAAGAGACAGACCACAATGAGTTGGAGATTGGAGGAGAAGATGTGGGGGGGCAAGAGTGTTCCTGACACTGAACTAGACTAACCATATAAACACATGCAGCTTGTTCTTTGGCATTGTGATGGGTCTGGCTCAAGATTTATGCCCTTGAGCACAGAACCATCAAATAGACGAAGTAAATTCTGTTTTTTTTTAATTTCTATGTTCATATAATGGAAGGGCTGTTATTCTGAACCTTTAATTTCTTTATTTTTCCAATCTAATACTATGATTGTGTATTTTTGAATTTCTGAAAGGTTGGACTGTTTTTTTAAAAATTTTTCTAGTTTTTTTCTTCCCTGAGAATTTGTCCTCAAGAGTCTGTACCTAGGTAAATAAGATGGCACCGTGAGTGGTGACTAGTAAACTTCTCATGTGACAATAAACCTAATTCAATTCAATTCAGTGACCACTACATGTGGTCAAAGGCTGGGAATTGTTAACTCTCCTCCTGATTCCCCAAAGCCTTTACCCCATCGACACAGCACAGGTCGGGAGTGTGATGGAATACTCCCCACTGGATGGATGGATGCAGCCCAAAAACACTCGAGAAGCTTGACACCATCCAGGACTCGCTAGAGGATACTTAACCTCTCACGCCTGGCCTTGTAGCCGCAGTATTTACATGGCTAGTCCAGTTCAGTTTCTGGTCAATGGTAACCCACCAGGATGTTGGTAGTGGGAGATTCAGTGAATGTTAAGTAATTGAATATCAAGGGGAACTCATCCAGTTTTGAAAGTTCTTCGAAGCCTTAACAGTTCTTTGACATCTGAGTTGTTCTTTCAATGTTTGCACGCTGTCACCACTCTTTGACTTCTTGAGTCAATACGGTGTGGAGCTGGAGGAACACAGCAGGTCAGGCAACATCAGAGGAACAGGAGAATGGACATTTGGGACCTTTCATTACGACCCTCGACACCTTGATAATGCTTTGACTCCTTTGACAGTCTGCAATTATCATACATATTCATGTCTGTTTTTAAGAGCACCTCAAAGGCACTTTACCTGTTAAAGATATATCTGACCTCTCCAAACTACAAATTGCTTCTCCCAAAGGTACCCCACTATCATATTCAAAGGGGAATATTACCTCTCCAGAAAGGGGCTGTAAGCTCACCTTTCATCACTTTACTGATGATTGCAAGTGGACTGACAGGGCAGTAGTTGGCTGGGTTGGATTTGTCCTGCTATTTACGAACAGGACATAACTGGGCAATTTTCCACATTGTCAGGTAGATGCCTGTGTTGTAATTACTGGAAGATCTTGGCTAGGGGAACAGAACGTTTTGGAGCATAAGTCTTCAATAATATTGTCGGAATGTTGTCAGGGCACATAGCCTTTGCGGTATCCAGGTGTCTCCAACTGTTTCTTGATATCACGTGGAGTGAATCGAATTGGCTGAAGACTGGTATCTGTAATGCTGGGGACGACTGGAGGAGGCCGAGATGGATCATCCACTTGCATTTCTGGCTGAAGATTGCTGCAAATGCTTCAGCCTTATCTTTTGCACTGATGTGCTGAGTTCTTCCATCACTGAGGATGGGGGCATTTGTGGAGCCTTCTCCTCCAGTGAGTTGTTTAATTGTCCACCATTATTCACGACTGGACGTGGCAGGACTGCAGAGCTTAGATCTGATCCGTTGGTTGTGGGATCACTTAGCTCGGTCTATCACTTGTTGTTTAAAGTTGTTGAGGAGCAAGGATGTTGAATCAGTGCTTGTGTGTCTGAGTAGAACATTGCTTATTCATGCTGCAATCGCGGCTATTTATATGTCAGACTTCCTCTCCAGTCAGGATCTATTTCCTGACAATTCCCTTGTCCCTTGCCTTGTGCCTTTCCATGTATTTCAAAATTCCTCCAAGAATACCCGAGATCATGAAACTATTGTTTGACAGACAATGTCATGTCTGGGTATGTATCAACTTCAGTAAAAACTGGAGCCCATCCTGGAGTTAACATTGGCGGGCTGATCCCATGTCTCACTTTTGTTGGCTGTGCACGAGCAAAGAGGATGAGCTCACCTGATCTCACGAGAGATTACAGCAATACGGGCGACATCGCCCTGGTCACAGGAGAGAACGCTTTTCGAGTTCCTCTTTCTCTATAAAACAAATGTAGTCAGCACAAACCGTGGAAATGTGACCGAGTGATCGAATATGATGTTCTCAAAGATCAACAACACAGACCACTTCCTGTAACACTCTCCGATATACCCCACACCCCTCACTGTAACACTCTCCGATATACCCCACACCCCTCACTGTAACACTCTCTGATATACCCCACACCCCTCACTGTAACACTCTCTGATATACCCCACACCACTCACTATAACACTCTCTGATAAAGCCCACACCCCTCACTGTAACACTCTCTGATATACCCCACATCCCTCACTGTGACACTCTCTGATGTATCCCACACCCCTCACTGTAACACTCTCTGATATACCCCACAGCCCTCACTGTAACACTCTCTGATATACCCCACACCCCTCACTGTAAC
>JAHRHZ010000277.1:3256997-3274224 GCA_024137785.1 Ginglymostoma cirratum | reverse complement strand
TTCCTCTGATGCTGCTTGGCCTGCTGTGTTCCTCCAGCTCTACACCTTGTTATCTTAGATTCTCCAGCATCGGCAGTTCCTACTATCTCTGAGTCTGTTATTCAGGTTTTTTTTGTGGTTTTCAAACCCAAGGAATTCAAAAGCCTTGTCCAACATAGCAATAGTCTGACAGATGATCCCTTTCAAACGAATAAACTCCAATCTCTTCAATTGTGAAGAAAAGTCAAATTGGACTCAAAACATTGACTAAGTTTCTTTCTCCACAGACCCTTCCAGATCTGCTGAACTCATCCAGTGTTTTCTGGTTTTCTTTCAGCTCTCCTGCATCTGCGTTATGTTGCTTTCGTGAGCTCGGTGGCTGTATAGCACTCCACCCAGCCATCTGTCTCGTGTCAGTGACGGTGCAATTGACTGGATCCTCACTGTGAAGTTGTGTCTTTTAAAACTCCACGTTCAAGACTTGAGGAAGTCACCCAAGCCAAAGCTTCAGTTGCAGTATTGTGGGGGTCCTGCACTGCTGCAAGTACTGTAACTTTGTTTTAACCAGTAACTTATAAACTGACAATTTCGATAAACCAGCAAAAATTATGTTGAGCCATAGAGCCATACAGCCCACGGAAACAGACCCTTCTGTCCAACCACCCCACGCCAATCGTAATCCCAAACTAGACTAGTCCCACTTACTTGTGTTTTGCCCATATCCCTCCAAACCTTTCCTATTCATGTACCTATCCAAATGTCTTCTAAACGTTGTAACTGTACCTGCATCCACCACTTCCTCTGGAAGTTCATTCCACACACAAAATCACCCTCTGTGGGAAAAAATTGCCCCTCGGGTCCCTTTTAAATCTTTCTCCTCACACCTTAAAAATATGCCCCTTAGTTTTGAATTACCCCACCCCAGGGAAAAGATCCTTGTCATTCACCTTTTCTACGTCACTCACGATTTTATAAACCTTAATAAGGTCATCCGTCATCCCCTTATGCTCCAGCAAAAAAAACTCTCAGCCTTTCTAGTCTATTTTTATAACTCAAACCCTCCGTTCCCGGCAACATCCTGGTCAACCTTGACTAATCCCTCTTCAGTTTAATAATATCCTTTCCATAACGAAGCAACCACAGAACGCCTTTTTAACCACCCTGTGAAAATTTCAAAGAATTATGTACCTGAACTCCTAGATCTCTCTGTTCTACAACATACCCATGGTCCTACTTTTAATTGTACAAATCCTGCCCTTGTTTGCTGCCAAAAATGCAAAACCTCACATTTATCCAAATTAAATTCCAATTAAACTCAGTGCATTGACATCTAATACCATAAAGTTTACTGGGCTTTTCTATCCAATTATTATTTTTAAATTTATTTACCTCGAAGTAAATATACATGTTGTTCTATCGAATGGCCACACGAAATATCAACAGTTGATTCAATTTCGAGTCAATTTCTCCTCAAGTACGTGATTTACCGCCATGTCTGAGTAGTCAGTTGTGGGTGTGAGCAAGGAGGCTGTCTGCTGGTAAGTATTATTTAAGGCAAAGTTTCTTTATTTTTTAAGTGATTTTTATGCTGTAAATAAAGTGCAAAGTGACGTGTGTACACCCTGAATTACATTTCTAATACTCTGCATGCGCTTTTATATTGATTTTGTGGACCTTCTTGATTACCCAGAATATTTGATCAACCAGTAGGGTTAATAACACGTGTACTGTGCAGTCTTTTGGCTGACCATTGCCCTGTCCAAAGAAGGGTTGCAGATTGTGTCCCAGCCAATATTGATCCCCCAACCATCATTGCCAGTAAATCAGTGACTGCGGGTTTTAATATGTTGTTGATTGTGGGATCTTCTCTGTTTGCACATTGGCTTCCAAGCTCCCTACATTGTAATACTTCGAAAATATTGCATTGGATGTTAAGTGGGGCTGTGTTCAATTTTCCACCATTCACCAGAGTCATCTGCAAAGGAGATCTCAAAGGTTCCGATAAATGAAACTTCACTGTTGCCTCCAAAGACAGTTGTTAGAGGTGAAAAGTTCCAATCTCTGCATAACACGCAATCCTAAATGTGTACAGATTATAACTTGTGGTGAGCCCCTGGCACAGAATGTTGAAGATAAATCTCCAACGTTGCCTTCTGTGGCAGCACCACCATCTACACAGATAATTAAACAAGCCAGCTGCAAGGAAACTTTCACTTTTCCTGCAAGGTTAGACACAAGGGGCAATTGGAATACAATCATGGAGCAATGAAGTTATTGCAATGCCAAAACTTCAGCGATTGGCCGCCAGTGATGAATAATTTGGTTTTATAAGACAAAGAACTGCCGGATGCTGGAAATCTGAAACAAATGCAGAAATTGCCGGAGAAACTCAGCCTATTCTGTTCTGAGGAAGGGCCACTGGACACGGTGTTAACTCTGCTTTCTCTCAACAGATGCTGCCACACCTGCTGAGTTTTCTCCAGCACGCCCTGTGTTTATTAATGATTTGGCTTTCATATCCAACGGAACTGCAGTTTGTCACAGCATGAGGGAACTGCGTCATTCTAATCAGGGTCAGACTGAACAGTCAGGGCAAAATTGAGAAGTGGAACATTGTGGGAATACTCAGCAATTCCTTTGTCAACTTTATGTTTGACAGAGGTTATCCGTAGGTTAATCTAATAAAGCCATCTGCCCAAATAGACAAATGTCGGTAATAAATTGGCCTTCATCAAGGGCACCCATAGAAGAGGGTGTGTGCATGATTGGTGTATGTATGTGAGCGTGCACACATGTGCATACATGTGCATGTGTGTGCATGTCTCTCTCTTGTGGTAAAGTGATAGAGTCTGTACCTCTGAGCAAGACATCTTATGGGATGTGGGTGTCACTGGGCAGGTCAGCATTTATTGCCCATCCCTAATTACCCAGAGGACAGTTAAGGGTTAACCACATTGATGTGGACCTGGAGTCACATGTAGGCCAGACCAGGTGAGGATGGCAGAGTTCCTTCCCTAAAGGGCATTAGTGAGCAAGATGGGTTTTTAACACAATTAATGAACGTTGTCATGGTCCCCACGAGACTGACTTTTTATTCCAAGATGAATTAACTGAATTTAAATTCCATTGGCCGCTGCGTTAGGTGTTGAAACCTTGACCCTAGGATTAGCTTGGCCCTCAGGGTCACTGCTCATGTGGCCTCACCACTAAGCCAATGCTTCACCATAGTACTTGAGGGTAATAGGCTGACAAGGAAAATAATCTGCAAACAACCCAGAAAGTGACCAGGAAGGGTAGTTAAAAGGGTCATGGACTCTTCCTACTTGTTAAATAACCCAAACCAAATCCCGATGCAATCACTTACAGGCCTTAACATTTATTCTAGATCATAGAATCCTTACAGTGTGGAAACAGGCCATTCAGCCCAACACCAACTCTCCAAAGAGCATCCCACTGGGACCCAACCCCTTACCCTGTCCCTGCATTCCTTATGGCTAATCCACCTAACCTGTACATCTTTAGACTGTGGGAAGAAACCCACACAGACATGAGGAGAATGTGCAAACTCCACACAATCACCTGAGGTCAGAATCAAACCCAGCACCTTTGCACTGTGAGGTAGCAGCGCTAACCCACTGAGCCACCGTGCCAAGCAAGTGATACAAGCAATCACCTTCAGACCTTAGCAGTCATCAGACCTTACCCTTGAGACCTAGAGCCCTTCTGCTGTGGTGGCACTGTCCCTACCTCTGAACTACCGAGCACTTAGTTCAGGAATCCCTCTCCCTTTCTCCAGAAGTGTGTAATGATGTTGTTTCAGCATGTTTAAATAACATTTACATTCCAAAACAGGAATCTAGAGTCCTCTGAGTCTGTGCTGCAAACAGAAAGAAGTGGTATTTACAGAGTATCTCACCTGGCTTTGTCATGTCTCAGTCTCTCAACAATTGCAATACAGGGAGATGTGGTTCCAGCTGAAACACAGCATGGTCCCCTCATAGAGCAATCCTGCCATCTCACAAATTAGCTTAGTAAACGTCTTTTGTGCTCTCTTAATGGCAAATACATACTTCCTTAGATGACAAGATAAACCTGGACAGAATGCTTCAAATTGTTATGGACCAGACAAGAATCCCTCAAAATATTTTAAGATGGAAGCCTAGATATTAACTTTTTCTTATTTTTAAAGGCATTCTTGGAGTGCCATGTTCCAAATGCAATGCAACTGGTCAAACTATTTGATGGTAAACAAAAACACAAAATATTTAAAGACTAAAGTTAAAATACAAACAAAAGAGAGGGAATTTAGACTAACAACTTTATTGGAAAACTTAATAGAATAGTTGATACAGTAACTATTACAAATTAACAGTTCCAATATAGTAACATCCCATAAACATACCCGTTGGCAAAAAGACAAATTCAGACACAGGTTCTCACATGCAGTTCTCCAATCCAGGAGGAAGAAACATCAAGAGAAAGTTCAGAGAGGGTAGCAGCCAGGACACATTCACTGAAGCTCCAAGTCTGTTAAGACCCCAATAGCTTCTGACGCTACTGAAAAACCAAAACACAGAAATCCTGATCTGTGAGAAGCTGGCCACAGCCAATCAGGCTGTTCAACAAAAACCCAAGGCCTCCCAAGCTCTTTACTCAAGTGGTCTCAACCAGCCAGCTCGGTATGTCTTGTTCAATCTCTCTCTTAAAAGAAACCAGGACAAAATAACCTCTTGAAGCTCCAGCATTGCCACAGAATGTGGTCACACACCAAGTCTTTACATAATTACAGCCAGACATCTTTACTCCTGCAATCAAATTCTTTCATGTTGAAGACCAACATACCATGACTATCTCCAGTGGCTGTTAGAGGCATGTGTGCTTTGAAGTTGCCACATAAACCTATTGCGAACTGAACCTTAAGGCTAGCCAACTTCTCTAAATTTCGAATGAGAGTTAAACCCTCTTTGTGAAAGTCGTGTTCTAAGATGTTGAATTAAATCCTGAATTGACCAACCATGGTGGCAATGTTATCAGTCGCCACTAGAATGGTCAAGAAAAATCTTTCAGAGGACAGAGACAAGGTGAAAAATGCAGGTCTGCAATGTGCAATTGAACATAGTTCATGGTTGTTGTGTTTGAATTGGATAGAACTGGTCGACACTTTGTGGTTTCCTCAACCTTTGCAAATAACAACTGATTGATAACACACATCCTCTCTCACTGAGCTTATGCTTATCTTATTCCTAGCTTCTGTGCTCTCCTTCCAAATTTGTACCCCTGTTGCTATCATCTTTTGTGTCCTTTCTCCCCTCCCCACTCTGTTTTCTTGCCAGTGAATCTCCCTCACAGCTCCTCAAGCGCACTGCCTTGCTATAGCCACTGCAGGTGAGAGCCACTCAGTTCTGAAAGACCTCAACTCCTTTTCGGTTTCTGACAGGAGATGATCTGCCTCAGTGCATTGTGCTAAGGGGAAGGCAAACTATCCTATATTTCAAGCATATATTTGCTCAATTCCTTGCTAAGCAGGTTCGGGATTCGACAAGTTCCCAGTGCAGCTAATTTCCACTGTTGTGACTTCAGTATAAACCTTTGACATACTTGAGGAGAGGCACAAGCAATATTTTACAGAGGAATGCCTCCTCTACAGACTGGACAGCAGACGAGTCACCTTGTACCTTATGGCTTGACTCCAGGAACCTGCAGCCACTGGGGAAATTAATACATTTATTCTCTCATCTCTATTGTCAAGTTCAAGCCTTCTGCGCGGCTCCTCCATAGCAACACAGGCAGCAAACATGCTCAAGGTATGGAACAGCATTGAAGTCATGGAGCCATACAGCAAGGAAACTGACCCTTCAGTCCAACTCGTTCGTGCCAACCAGACATCCTAACCTGACCTAATCCCCTTTGCCAGCATTTGGCCCATATCCCTCTAAACCCTTCCTATTCATGTACCCATCCGGATGCACTTTAAATGATGTAAATTGTACCAGCCTCCACCACTTCCTCTGGCAGCTCATTCCAGACGCACACCATCCTCTGTGTGAAAAAGTTGCCCCTTAGGTCCCATTAAAGTCTTTCCCCTCTTATCTTAAACCTATGCCTTCTAGTTTTGGACTCCCCTACCCTGGGGAAAAGACCTTGTCTATTCAACCTATCCATGCTGCTCATGTTTTTAAACACCTCTACAAGGTCACCCCTCAGCCTCCTAAACTTCAGAGAAAGTAACCCCAGCCTATTCAGCTTCTTCCTGTAGCTCAAACCCTCCAACCCCAGCAACATGCTTGTAAATCTTTTCTGGACCCTTTCAAGTTTAACAACATCCTTCCTATAGAAGGCCAACCTGAACTGAACACAATATTCCAAAAGTGGCCGAACCAATGTCCTGTATAGCTGCAACTCAACACTGATACTGAAGTCTTTGGGTTCTTGTCTAAGTATTAGCCTGAAATGTGTCTTGTAGATTCCTGGTACTGCTGCCGTCTATCTGCTTCGTGGGTGGGCAAGATCATTTCCTGCAGAGAGCTCGGATTGTTCAGAAATTAACCTGGAAGGTCTCACTGAGGAGCCACCAGTTTGCACCAGCATAGATCAGTCACCCTCAAGAGAGCAGGAAATGGAGAAACACTCCACGCAGCATGCAAGCAACAAAATTTGTTTCTGCTTTGATGACTCGGACCACACCTCAAACCGCAAGCATAAGTTATATCAGGTTGATTATCACATTAACCAAATCTTGTGCTTATCCACATTGCAAAAGAAATAAACAGATATCACCCTCCTTAACCTCCAAGTTCTTACCACTGCACTCAGCAACCACACATCCCTCACCTCAGACACTTACCTACCCTGCTCTAATGGACCCTCATTCTCTCCCTAAATCCTTGTGGGTTTGATCTCAGCATCTCCTCCATTTCTAAGCTTCGCTGCTAACTTCTTTGCTGGCACGGTGGCACATGGGTTAGCACCACTGCATCACAGCACCAGGGACCTGGGGTCGATCCCACCCTCAGGCAACTGTCTGTGAGGAGTTTGCACATTCTCCCTGCGGGTGCCCCAGTTTCCTCCCACAGCCCAAAGATGTGCAGGTTAGGGTGGATTGGCTGTGCTAAAGTGTCCCATAGTATCCAGGGATACGCAGGCTGGGTGGGTTAGCCATGGGAAATGCAACGTTACAGAATAGTGTAGGAGGATGCTTATTGGAGGGTCAGTGTGGAATCGATGAGCTGAATGGCCTCTATCTGCACTGTAAGAATGTTATAGCAGACCCAACAGGTTCAGATATCATTCATTCCACCCGTCACCCTGTCCTGTTCTCAAGTAATGTTTTGATTTTCAACAATCATTGATTAGATTATTTCTGCAGAATAAGGAGAGGAACTGGGAGGGACGAAACGGAGATAAAAGGTACTGCAGATGCTGGAGAATCCGAGATAACAAGCATGGGGCTGGATGAACACAGCAGGCCAAGCAGCATCATAGGAGCAGGAAAACTTGATGTTTCGGGCCTAAACCCTTCATCAGAAATGGATGAATCGGAGACTCAGTTGCGCCCCCATTGGTATGGAATGTAATTTACAACATGACTGTTTGACATTTGCTCCCCTTGTGATGGACATCCACTGGTCCTGCCAATCTACCCAGTTATCTTTAACCCCCTCCTTTGCTGTTGGGGTGGCACTTAACAAGTGGGGCACCGGACGTCGCCCTTTGTACAGTTTTGGCACCATTCCCAGCATCCGTTTAACTGGTCATGCTACAGAGAGACTTAAAACTCGCTTAGAGGTTCAGCATGCCCAGCGAACAAGCCGCGTACCGCTCCAATAAAAGCTGAATTCTGCAGATTGCTGGAAATCTGAGACAAAAACAGAAACTGCTGGAGCAACTCAGTGGGTCTGGCAGATAGTGATACAGCTCATTCTGCTTTTGCTCTGATTCTTACTTCAGATGTTAAATGACACATCTGCTATTTTAGCTCCTATCTTTGTGGTTTTAAGTGAAAACACAAACGAGAGCTTGCAACGTTTTGAGCAGCAGGGTAGTATCTGGGGGGGTTGACAACGCCACTGGGGGCATGCAAAGACCTTTCAGTTAGCCCCATAAAAATCCCCAGGATCATCTGAAGAATTGGGCAGGAGAGGTTTCTTCCAATGGCCTGGCCTGTATTTACGATTTCACCAACATTGCTTCAGAAATTAAAAGAGAGGGAACAGCTTTTCAGCTCGTTACAGTTTCGGGATCTTGCTGTGCATCAGTTGGCTGTCTACCTCTCACATCTGAATAGCAGCGACTTACCAATGTTCCCTGTAAGCCGTCCATGGGCCTTGGAGGTTTTTTGCTGCAGTGGGAACAAGGACAGAAATCTGGTCAGTGGCTACACTCAGTAAAGTCGGCTGCTGTGATCTCGACAGGTGCTATAAAAAGGACAAAACCCCCTTTCCACCTACCCACGGGGGTTTGTCTCTTTATGCTGTAGCTGACAATGTTACCTGTGTCCCGACTGCTCATCACTCATGTTCCAAAGGGCATCACATTTTTTCACACACACACAAACACACACACACACACACACACAAATGCACACACATACGCACAGATACAGACACACATAGACACACACACACACACAAACACACACACATAGACACACGTTCTCTCTTTCTCCCCCTCACACACAGACACACGCGCGCACAGACACATGCACGCACACACACACACACACAAACACACACACGCACAGACACACACACATAGACACACATTCTCTCTTTCTCCCCCTCACACACAGACACATGCACACACGCATACACACACACACTCTGTCTCTCTCTCCCTCTCTCTCTCACAAACACACACACACACTCTCTCTCTCTCCCTCTCTCTCTCTCACACACACAGACACACACACACAGACACACATTCTCTCTTTCTCCCCCCCCACACACAGACACACGCACACACACATACACACACACACTCTGTCTCTCTCTCCCTCTCTCTCTCACACACACACACACGGACACACACACATGCACGCACACGCACACGCACACACACAGACACACATTCTCTCTTTCTCCCCCCCACACACAGACACACGCACACACACATACACACACACACTCTGTCTCTCTCTCCCTCTCTCTCTCACACACACACACACGGACACACACACATGCACGCACGCACACACACACACACAGTGTGAATCAATGGGGTGAAATTGTACTTGCAGATATATTCTATTTTACCAGTCTGACTCCAAACCAAAACACAAACAGATTCTAAACAAGGCTTTACATCTAACATGCATTGTCTGACCTAAACGTCACCTCTTCTTTACACTGATAAAATCTTTAGTACTCTCAGGACAGTGACTTGAAAGGAATTTGGTGATTTGCATATGCATATTAATAAATTAAAACCTTCTAACAGATTAAAGATTTAACAGCGTCTTATGTTTGTTACATACATCGGGATCAGCGGTGTAATCCTTTGATCTTTTACTTCTCAATTCTGTGTCTGATGTCATGTCTCTCATTAACGCCGGAAGAAGGACTGAAGCTCTGAAAACTTGTGTTTTCAAACGAACCTTTTGGACCAGCTCCACATTGTGTCATCTCTGGTTCACAAATTTCTTTCAGGAAGGGAATCTGTCATCCTTACTTGATCTGGCCTCCATGTGACTCCATAGTTGCCTGTTATAAATACCCTCTGAAATGGCTTAGTAGGCCACTGAGCTCAAGGGTAATTAGGGATGGGTGACAAATTCTGGCCTTGTCAATGAGGTCTACACCCTGTGAAAGAACAATGAAGAGAGAAAGCCCATGGCATGGTAGGAGAGGAAGTCGCCACAATCTGAGTTTATCCCCGATGGAATTGGTTCGAAGACGTGCAGTTTCTTTTGGAGTGAGAATTCAATTCAAGCACAGAGCGACCTGAAGATTTTCACAAAATGAATATGTCCACAACAACCCATACCTCTTCCTCAATCATTTTGGAGTTATCGTTCAACAAGCATTTGCTTGGTCAATGCTAGGGTTTTCTTGTTCGATGTGGGATCTTTAACTGGCGAGAGATAAATGAAAAAAGGTTACCTCAGAGTACACAGATTAGATGGGCCAGTGGGCTGAGGGGGTGGCTGATGGAATTTGATTTAGATAAATGTGAGGTGCTGCAGTTTGGAAAGACAAATCAGGTGTCATGTGATTTCTGACCTCGTCCATTCTAGTCCAACGCCAGCACATCCACATCTTGTTCAACTCAGTTGGTCTTAGGGAGCGTCTTACAGGAGGAATGTAGGGATTGAAGAGGTCTGGGCTACTGATGGTTGATGCCAGGGTTTGAGAAAGGGAAACTGAGGCTAGAATTGGGAGAAACACAGGATTCCTGGATAAGGAGGAGCAAGAATCTGATGAATCACAACAATGAACACTTCGACCTCAATGAATCACAGCAAGGAGGTGGTTCTGAAAGGTGTGAAACACAGTTGACACATTACAAATCATAATTTTCTTAGTGTTTGTCATTTCAGAAGCCCCTTGAGTTGGGAGTTATCGAATTGGCAATGTCAAACAACAAAATCAATTGTGAAAACCAAAACCGAGAGAGGTTGCACTTTGAGGCTGGAGAGTGTTGGAAACAAGTTCCACTGCAGGAGGCAGTAGCAGAGACAGTCAGCGACGCGGGTGTCAGGGGAAACAACTGCAGGAATGTACGCTGGAAGATCAAGCCCCTGGGGAAATTTCGATCCAATTACTATGCCATTGAATCCTTAATCGCAAGGTCCCAGCTAACATTTTAAGGGAGTGGGTTCAAATCTCACTACCGCTATTGGTAAAATTCAAATTCAACTCATAAATCTGGAGGCTACTCTCTCAATAATGTGACTGTGATGACTATCAGAATAAAATAAGCATACCTCAGAGTACACAGATTAGATGGGCCAGTGGGCTGAGGGGTGGCTGATGGAATTTGATTTAGATAAATGTGAGGTGCTGCAGTTTGGAAAGACAAATGAGGGCAGGACTTATACACTTAATGGTAGGGTCCTGGGGAGCGTTGCTGAACAAAGACACCTTAGAGTGCAGGGTCATAGTTCCTGGAAAGTGGGTAGATAGTGTAGTGAAGGAGGTATTTGCTATGTTTGCCTCTGTTGGTCATTGTATTGAGTATAGGAGTTGAGAGGTCATGTTACGGCTGTACAGGACATTGGTGAGGCCACTTTTGGAAAACTGTGACTGAGCATGGAGCTGCATCACTGAAAGGATGTTTAAAACTGCATGGTCTCCCTTAGGCATGCAATCTTGTGTCTGGGCTGTGTGTGTGTGAGAGACACCTGTATATGTGCAGTTGTATGTATGTATGTGTGTGTGTGTGTCTATGTGCGTGTGTATTTGTGCGTGCGTGTGTGTGCTTATGAGTGTTTGTGTGTGTGCGCACGCGCGTGTGTGTACATGCGAGTGTGTGTATGCGTGTGTGTGCATGTGAGTGTGCAAGCATGTGTGTGCATGAGAGTGTGTGCATGCAAGTGCGTGCGAAAGTGTGCGTGCACGTGAATTGACGCATGCATGTGTATTAGTGTGTGCACATGTGTATACAATGCAGGTGTGTGCATGTATATGTGTATTCACATGTTCACATCCATGTATGAGTCTGCAGTGTGTGCCCATTCAATTCAGTGTACGCATGAGTGGATGCCTGAGTACACGAATGTCTGTCTGCTCAGCTAATTACACATCAGTTCAGCTACAGGAAAGATGTTGTGAAACTTGAAAGGGTTCAGAAAAGATTTACAAGAATGTCGCCAGGTTTGGAGGGTTTGAGCTATAGGGAGAAGCTGAATAGGCTGGGGCTATTTTCCCTGGAGTGTCGGAGGCTGAGGGGTGACCTTGCAGAGGTTAATAAAATCACAAGGGGCATGGATAGGGTGAACAATCGAGGTCCTTTCCCCAGGGTGGGGGAATCCAAAACTAGAGAGGCACAGGTTTAAGGTGAGAGGGGAAAGATTTAACTGGAACCTAAGGGGCAATGTTTTCACGCAGAGGGTGGTGTGTGTATGGAATGATCTGCTAGAGGAAGTGGTACAGATAGGTACAGTTACAATACTTAAAAGGCATCAGGATGGGTATATGAATCGGAAGGGTTTAGAGGGATATGGGCCAAATGCTCGCAAATGGGATTAGATTAATTTAGGATATCTGGTCAGTATGGACGAGTTGAACTGAAGGGTTTGTATATCTCTGTAACTCTATGACTCCAGAAGATGTGCTGCACAACTCTACATAAATCAGTCTGGAAGGGTCATCCCACTGATCACAGATTTGGAATGGCAACTGCTTTATGCATTCCAGTTTGCGAACATCTGACTTACGAATGTTCAAACCCATGGATGTGAACTCATTACGGGGTATCATTTTAAAGATCCAACGTGTGAACATTTCCAGTATTTACAAACAGCTCCTTTGTATTATCCTGCATTGAGTTCTGACTTGCGAGCGAATTGACTTGGGTACATAGTCTAGAACAGATCCGTTCACAACCCAGGCACTGCCTGTGCATCAATGGAATGAGAAAAACTGAATGTGTATGTTCCTTAAAAGGTGTATCTGCTACAGCTTGTAACCCTGAAAGTATGGCAAGCAAGAGATTCGAGGAATGAGGGGCAGAATTCCATTTACACCTCTCATGGCCATGGACAGTCTGTCAACTTCATCAAAGACCCCTCCCACCCCATTATACTCTCTTCCAACCTGTTCTGTCAGGCAGAACATAGCACATGCACCAACAGCTTTAAGAACAGCTTCTTCCCTGCTGTTATTATACTGATGAATGGACGTCTCTGACTTCAAATAATGTTGATCTCATTCTGTGCACCTGCCACTGACTTAACCAAGATAACAAGCATGGGGCTGGATGAGCACAGCAGGTCAAGCAGCATCATAGGAGTAGGAAAAGACCTGCTGTGCTCATCCAGCCTCATGCTTGTTATCTCGGATTCTCCAGCATCTGCAGTACCTTTTGTCACTGACTTAACCAAGGCCGGACAGTGGGGCGAAAGTGGAGAACTACAGTGACCAGCAACATGCAGGTGAAAGGCAAAGGAAGGTTGTGCACTGACACAGATCATCCGGAAGCTCTTTACTGCCATTGTAAGTTTGCCTCCTTGGAAGACCACAAACATGAACTGCAAAATATCCTCAAAGAGCTTCTGTTTGAGACAGCTGACCGACTCTCTTGATCCAGCTTTGGGTGAGGGAGCACCACAAAACTGCGTCGATGTCAGGAAATGGTCTCACTTTCTCCTCGAAGAATGAAGAACACAAGCCCTTCCACATTTGACCTCAGAATGGGACCAGAGCTGCCCACGGCCAACAAAGTCAATCTTTGTTGTGGGAAATGTGGCAGCTAACTGGTGCACAGCGAGATCCCATAAATGACAATGGGGTAAAGGACACATCTTCTGCTCTTGTGATGTTTAGTGAGGGATAAATAATCAGCCGGGGTCCCGCGTAGACCTCTGTTGTTTAGCTGCAGAATATTGATCTCCTGAGCACCTGGCTGGGATACACAGGGCCTTGCTGTGACATTACATCTGAAAGACAGAGCCTATGACAGGGCAGCACTCCTACAGTAGTGCACGAAGGAAGGCCAGTCTGTGGGGTGCTGAGCATGGAGCTGCATCACTGAAAGGATGTTTAAAACTGCATGATCTCCCTTAGGCATGCAATCTTGTGTCTGGGCTGTGTGTGTGTGAGAGACACCTGTATATGTGCAGTTGTATGTATGTATGTGTGTGTGTGTGTGTGTGTTTATGTGCGTGTGTATATGTGCGTGCGTGTGTGTGCATATGAGTGTTTGTGTGTGTGCACACGCACGTGTGTGTACATGCGAGTGTGTGTATGCGTGTGTGTGCATGTGAGTGTGCATGTGCATGCGTGTACATGTGTGTGTGCATGTGTGTCTGTGTGTACGTGTGTGTGCACGCGCATGTATGCACGCATGTGTGTACATGTACGTCTGTGTAAGTGTGTGTGTACATGCGTGTCTGTGTGCTTGTGTGTGTGTGTAAAGCGTGTGTGTGCACGTGAGTCTATGTGCAAGCATGTGTGTGCATGAGAGTGTGTGCATGCAAGTGCATGCGAAAGTGTGCGTGCACGTGAATTGATGCATGCATGT
The DNA here is from genome assembly GCA_024137785.1 of Ginglymostoma cirratum. Classification (NCBI taxonomy): domain Eukaryota; kingdom Metazoa; phylum Chordata; class Chondrichthyes; order Orectolobiformes; family Ginglymostomatidae; genus Ginglymostoma; species Ginglymostoma cirratum. The sequence goes on along the minus strand of JAHRHZ010000277.1, from coordinate 3,260,067 downwards.
GTATTAGTGTGTGCACATGTGTATACAATGCAGGTGTGTGCATGTATATGTGTATTCACATGTTCACATCCATGTATGAGTCTGCAGTGTGTGCCCATTCAATTCAGTGTACGCATGAGTGGATGCCTGAGTACACGAATGTCTGTCTGCTCAGCTAATTACACATCAGTATAAACCTACATATATATAACAGTAAAGGATAGATTCACCTGAGGGCAGCTGAAATGGATAAAAGTAAATGAATGAAAACAGAAGTGTAACGAAACGGTGATATTTTCCCTCAGTCCCAGTTTCACAATCCTCTGAATTGAAAACACAACACGATAGTACTTGGGCAGTAACAATGGTTTTATCGAGAGCATAGCCCCGCAATGTAAATATTTGTTGCTTGCAATGCACAGCAAAGATCAGCTCAAAACTGGCAGATTGTACTGATCTTGGATTCTACAGGGGTAGGTAGCAGGACACATACCGAATCTCCTTTTAAAGCTCTTTTGTAACTTTGAGATTCCACTTCATTTCTTTGGAGACAGTGATAAATTTGTTATATGTGAAATTGGTGTAACAGAGCCCAACACCACCTGTATCTCAAGTCATCAGTTGCTGAAGCCCTCATATGTAATGTCTAGAATAGTCCAACACTCTTCTGCATAACATCATAGCCCCTAGCCCCAAAATGTGAGCTCATGCTAAACCCTGTACCCAGGTGTGAGCATGCACCAGGTTCCATTCTCCTATCACCCCAGTGCTCGTGGCTTGAGCCTGCCTCCCAGACAAACAGTGGTTTGATTATACATTTCGCATCCATGTTCTCATGGTTTCACACTATTTCTGTGACCTCATCTGCCCCCATTCTGAAATATTTTGATATGAGACATCTGGATTGCACCTCAGGCACAGTAACCTATCACTGCAAGTGTGTAAGTAAATTAGAGCATGTATGTATTGTGTATGTGTGTTCATGTGCTTGCAAAGGCATGTGTGAGTGTGTGAGTGTGTGCAAGTGTGAGTGAGTATATGTGTCTGTGTCTGTGTGCGCATATGTGTGTGTGAGTGTGTGTGTGTATATGTGTGTGTGTGCGCGTGCATATGTGTGTGTGTGAATGTGTGTGCATGTGTGTGTGTGAATGTGTGTGCGCGTGTGTGTGTGAGAATGTATGTGTGTGCATGTGTGTGTGTGTGTGAGTGTGTGTATGTGTGTGTGTGAATGTGTGTGCGTGTGTGTGAACGTGTGTGTGTGTGCACACGAATGCGTGTGTGTGCGAATGTGTGTGCGTGTGAATGTGTGTGTGTGAGAGCGTGTGTGTGTATGTGTGTGTGTGCACATGAATGCATGTGTATGTGTGTGTGTGTGCGTGCATGCGTGTATGTGTGTCAGTTAATGTCTGTGTTTGGGTGGCACAGCTGCAATAAGCCAAGTGGCCTCTCTCTGAACTGGAAGCTTTCCAACTTTTCTAAAGCTGTTCCTCTAACTCAGGCGTCGGGTTTGCTTAACTCAATCCATTCACTGTTGGTGGCCAGGCATTGAGTTGCTAAGGAGACTAGCGCCGGCTGTGTTTCCCCTACACTTCTCCCACACTCGGCTTCCTGTTCCCTCTTAATGGCATCACTCTTAATGGCCAAAACTCCGGTCAGCACCGAGATGCACTGACCTCTTGTGCGGTTCGCTCACAGACTGTGATCCATAACGTTTCTGACAAGAGTGTCTGTTTGCATCAATGGTGCTCTACAAAGACAGCTCAAGTGTTGTTGTTGTGATAGTAGATCCCAGATGAAAGACCGTCAACATCATACAGTGAGCGTCCAGCACTGGGAGCCCACTTTCCCTTACTCCAGCAGTTACTGGGCTACTGGGTTTGGGAACTCCACTCCTGCCCAAATCCGGGGAGGCCAGAGACACTGTCCTATGTGCGAGTGGACAGTGGAGCAGAGAATCCTGGGAGGTGCACAATGGCGGCCTCTTCAGGAACAGATCCCACTGCACATCCAGGGATCCACTTGGTCTGGAGTTCTGACAAAGGAAGGTGGAATCTCATGGAAAACCTGTGGCATTCGAACAGGGCTAGACAGGGAGGATGCAGGAAGGATGTGCCCCATGACCCAGGCAGTCCACAACCAGGGGGTGACTGTCTAAGGATACAGGGTGGGTCATTTAGGACTGAGACGAGGAGAAAAGTCTTCACCCAGACATTGGGGAGCCTGTGGAATTTTCTACCACAGAAAGTGGCTGAGGGCAAAATATTGGATCTTTGCAAGTAGGAGATAGACATTGTTCAGAGGGCGAAATGGGGTCAAAGGATAAGGCGTTAAAGCAGGAACTGAGATGGATGAGTGGCCCTGATCATATTGTATGGCAGAGCAGTTTGGAAGGGCTGAATGGCTTGCTCCTGCTCCTGTTATCTTTGTTAAATCTTCTCAGCCTGCAGGCCGAGATTGGGAGGGTTGATCTCATGGAGGCAAGCTGCAGTTTAACGTAACATTGCCCGAGCCTTAATGTTAAAGGAAATCCGCTGACGGCAAGAGGCAATAGTCTGGAGAGGTCAGCATTGGTTTGTCCAGTTTCGATCCTCAGCGGCACATTCCTGTGGCATCAAGTCTGCAAACGTTTGTCAGAATCTTTCACAGGCTCGACTCTGATTTGGTGGGATCCTGTATTGATTGGATAATAAAAAGGAACAAACGGTAAGACCCACTTCAAAGGCAAATCACTAAAACATACAGGTACCAGGTAACAAAACGGCAGGGGGCCCGCACCGACTCAGCTAAACTCCTGTGTCAGCAGCAGCTCACAAACACAACGGCTCCAAACCACAGGAGGGCAAAGGGAACAGGCACAGGAGGTCACCACCACCCCACACGCACACACGCACACACGCACACACTCACACACTCACACACTCACACACTCACTCACACTCACACACACACTCACTCACACTCACTCACACACACACACTCACTTACACACTCACTCACACTCACTCACACACACGCACACACTCACACACTCACACTCACACACTCACTCACTCACACACTCACACACTCACTCACACTCACTCACACACAC
>JAHRHZ010000277.1:3208940-3222104 GCA_024137785.1 Ginglymostoma cirratum | reverse complement strand
TGATGCTGCTTGGCCTGCTGTGTTCATCCAGCCCCACACCTTGTTATCTCAGATTCTCCAGCATCTGCAGTACCTTTTATCTCTGTTCTCTCAGTTTGCATGATCATGGCCAATTCTCCATCTGAATGCCATACTCCTGCCCATGTCCAAAAGAACCTTTGACCTCCAGAAATCTACCTACTTCTCGCTTCAATATGCTCAGTAGCTTGACCTCCACTGTGCTAGGTGGTACATAATTCCAAAGGTACACCACCTTCTGAGTGAAGAGATTTCTCTTCATCTCAGTCGTAAACTGGTCTTGCCTTTATCCTGAGACCACGATCCCTTGTCCTGGGCTTTCCCAGGCCCTGGGAGAACATCATCTCAATACTGGGCCCAGCGCTCTCTGGGCTTTGTCCAATTTCCTGAGGTCAAATGGTTAGTTGAATGTTGGTCATGACACCAATACAAGGCGGTCTCCAGTCAAGGATGCAATAAAACAAGAAGAAATGGAGGCAGAATCGATCATAAATATGCCTTTGGCCTACCTTATCACACTCTTCAGATTCAATATGTTTCTGTTCTGAGGGGCAAGGTAGGTCTGAAAAAAAACCCAGAAAAGTCAGCATTAGATAAACTGGGATTTATTCCACAGGCTTTTCCAAATCAATGAGCATAAATTTGACAGGCAGAAGTAATATCACTGTGTGAATAATTCATCAACCACAGGCTAGTGTTCTGGAGATGTTCCATGAGAATTTGGAATTCATGGTGACTCTGGGATGAATCTTACATTGTTCTGGCTTCAATGCAGGTTGCATGGGAAGGGTTTTCACTAGAAGGCTGAGCATGTTCCCAAACCCCCCATGTTAATTACCCACCATCACCCCACTCCCCTCCCATGACGTCACTCAAGTTCAATCCCAGCCCCGTCTTACCATGTGCCATCCCTGGAATAATTGACAGGTATCTGCCACCTTTAAAAGGCAACCAGGCATTCCAAAGGTGCCCTGCCTATTGATAGACAGAATCTCCATATGCTGGAGAAGGGGATGACGACATTGTGGTCTTCTGAGTGGATCAGAGAAGGGTCAGCATGACTGGGACCGGCTCACTGGTGTCGGATAAGGTCACGTATGACACCTGATACTATGTGGTACGAGCCCATGGTGTTGGAGGTAGCATGAATGGAGGATTGGCTAACAAATTGACGACAGAGTTGGGATAAAGGTGGAGGCAGTGACCTATCATTGGACTGTTAATCAAGACGCCCGTGTAATGTTCTGGGGACCTGGGTTAGAATCCCTTCACAGCAGCAAGTTGAATTTGAATTTGATGAAAATCTGGAATTAAGAGCCTTAAGGTGACCATGAATCCATTGTTGATTGTTGGAAAAACCCATCTGGTTCACTAATGTCCTTTAGGGAAGGAAATTGCCATCCTTACCTGGTCTGGCCTACATGTGACTCCAGCCCCACAGCAATGCGGTTGACTCTTAATTGCCATCAGGACAATAAATGTTGGCCTAGCCCGTGATACCCACATCCGTGAATGAATTAAAAAAGGGTGTATTTACAGGAAGGTAACCTTTAACCTCAAGGATCAAAGCCGGGACTATGATTATTTACAATGTGCATTAATGATTTTAATGATCGACATGAATGTACAATAACCTCAAGGACACAAAAATAGGTGGGAAGGCAATGATGAGGATGAACGAAGGGCTAACAGAGGGATATAGACAGTTAAGTGAATCTGCAAACACCTACCAGTGGGAAAATGTAATGGTAGGTCCTTTGTAATGAAGAATAAAATCCAAAAGCCTAAACAGAGAAAGACTGCAGAAAGCTGCATCACAGAGGCACTTGGAGGATCACAAGCAAAAACTGCAAAATATTAGCAACAAGTTTGCAGGTAGTCGAGAAGGAAAATGAATTGTTCTGGCCTTTATTTTGAAGGGACTGGACCACAAGAATAGAGAGGTCTTGCTAAAACAATACAAGGCATTAGTGAGACCACAGCTGGAATACTGTGAGCATTAATGGGTCTCTTTATCACAGGATAACTGGGCTGGCAATAGAGGCATTCCAGAGAAGCTGATCCCAGGTATGGAGGGATTTTTGAATGAGGAGATTTGGAGTAGTTTGGGCTTGTACTCATTGGAGATGCAGGGATGTTATTTCTGCCTGTGGGATAGACAAGGAGCAGAGGGCATTGTCTTAGAGAAAGGAGACACACATTTACAGCAGAGATGAGGAGGAATTTCTTCTCTCAGAGGATAATGAAGCTGTGGAATTCATTACCACAGAAGGCTGTCCAGGTTGGGTCAGTATGGCTTTGATAGATGGATTTTAATCAGGAAGGGAATCAAGGGTTATGGGGAAAAGGCAGGCAAATGGGAATGAAGGTTGTCAAATCAGCAATGATCTCATTGAATGGTGGAGCAGACTCGATGGGCTGAATGGCCCACTTTTGCTCTACAATCATATAGTCTTATACATTGGCTGTGGCACTGACCCCAACCGTCAGGCAGGACATTGGTATAGTCTGCTCAGGATTCATGACGCATCTTTCATGTTGCTCCCACCCAAGAGATTGGGGTTCAGCAAAGACTGATCGAGGAGAAGTCAAATTCAAGAACAGTCTTCAGGTTTGGGCTTCTTTATTACGCTGATGATTGCATATGTATCTAGGTATATAGAACAGTGCCAGTGGAGCTGCAGCTTAGAACGTGGTCCTGAGGATGCTATGGATTCACTGCCACTTCCCTAGATGTATCACCGTACTCCGGCCAATCTGTCGAACAGACTGTCAGAGTTTCACAGGTCGGCGCAACATCGAGGGCCAAAGGGCCTGTACTGCGCTGTAATATTCTATGTTCTATGTTCTATGCTATCGTGTGCTCAGGGTAGTGTCCTTGGCCCAACCACCTTCAGCTTCTTCATCAACGACCTTCCCTCCATCATAAGATCAAAAGTGGGGATGTTCGCCAATGACTGCACAATGTTCAGCACCATTCGCGACTCCTCAGATACTGAAGCAGTCCATGTTCACATGTAATAGACAGCCTTGGGTTGAAAACCAGTAAGTGACTTTCATGCCGCACAATGCCAGGCAATGACCCTTTCTAATGAGAGACAGCCCCTTGACATTTACTGATGTTAGCATCACTGAATTCCAAACCCATCCCCATTATCCACATCCTTGGGGTTACCATTGACCAGAGAATGAACCAGACTCCCCACATAAACACAGAGGCTAGGAATCCTGCGGTGACTAACTCACCTCCTGACTCCCCAAAGTCTGTCCACCATCTACAAGGCAAGTTCTCCCCGTGTCTGCGTGGGTTTCCTCCGGGTGCTCCGGTTTCCTCCCACAGTCCAAGGATGTGCAGGTTAGGGTGGATTGGCCATGCTAAATTGCCCCATAGTGTTCAGGGATGTGTGGCTTAGGTGGATTGTAGGGGGTTGGGTCTGGTGGGATGCTCTGAGGGTTGGGGTGGACTTGTTGGCCCAAAGGGCCTGTTTTCACACTGTGGGGATTCTATGAATGAATGAATTCTATGAATGAATTCTAAAAAAGTCAGGAGTGTGATGGGATACTCTCCACTTGCCTGGATGGGTGCAGCTCCAACAACACTCAAGAAGCTCGACACCGTCCAGGACAAAGCAGCCCACTTGGTTGGCACCACATCCACAAGCGTCCACTCTCTCTACCACCAACTCTCAGTAGCAGTACCATCTACAAGATGCACTGCAGAAGACTGCCAAGGCTCCTTTGGCAGCACCTTCCAGACCCATGACCACCCTCACACACCCCTCCCGCCTCCCCCCCCAACACCAGCCCCCACCCTCATCTGGAAGGACAACAGAAGCAGATAAATGGGAACACCACCACTTGTAAGTTCCCCTCCATCCCGACTTTTATTAAAAATTGTGCAAGGCGCCTTTTCCCTCGAATTTTGACACCCCTGTTCTTCAGGCGTGTGAATCCCCACTCAATACAACATTGATGAACAGGTAAAGAAAAATTCATTACCTATGCATGGTTTCGGGTTGCCCTTGCCTATTCTTCCATTACAGATGCAGACGTGACTATTTGGCTTCGACCGACATACGCCAGTATCACCACAAATATTTCTCTCAGAACAGTGATCTGTAAGTGTTAAGCATAAAATGAGACATGTAATCAACATGCATGTAATTGACAAGCTTCCCACATACCGGCACAGGGAGCAATTTTCCGCTAATAACCACCCTAAACTCTCCAGCTCTGATGTTTCTCTTTCTTCATGTCTGGGTCTGTCTGAGACTCATGGATAAAGACCGATTAGTTGGAATCCCATTACCACTGTATGGGATGATTATTGAGATCAGAGAAAGGACACACCAGAATCACTGACAGGGAATGAGCCCAAGCTGGGGCCACACGGTGGCTCAGTGGTCAGCATTGCTACCTCCCAGCGCCAGGGACCCGGGTTCGATACCACCCTCTTGGTCCCTTTATCAAAGGGTAGCTCGACTGCCAATAGAGGCAGTCCAGAGAAGCTGATCCCAGGTACGGAGGAATTTTTGAATGAGCAGAAGTTGAGTGGTTTGCGCCTGTACTGAGTGGAGATGCAGAAATGTTGTTTCTGCTTGTGGACTAGACCAGGAGCAGAGGGCATTGTCTCAGAGAAAGGAGACGCACATTTACAACAGACGTGTGGAGTTTGCACATTCTCGCCGTGTCTGCGTGGGTTTCCTCCAGGTGCTCTGGTTTCCTCCCACAGTCCAAACATGTACCAGATAGGGTGGACTGGCCATGCTAACTTGCCTGCAGTGTGCAGGCTAGATAGATTAGCCAGGGGAAGTGCAGGCTTACAGGCATTCTGTGAGTCTGGGTGGGATGCTCTTTGTAGGGTCAGTGTGGACTCAATGGGCCAAACGACCTGCTTTCACGGTGTAGGGATTCTATGATAACAGACCTATGAATTGCACCTGAAATCTGATGCAGCCAAGATAAAGCTGAATCAGTTATCAGGCACAGTCCGTCTATATCTTATTCAGCTGCATGTTGGCTAAAGTTCAAAAAGTGATCATTATCATCATAGCTTAGGGCAGAGGGATCTTGGGGTACCAGTCCACAGATCCCTGAAGGTGCCAGCTCAGGATAATGGGGTGGTTAAGAAGGCATTTTGGAAACTTACCCTTATCAGACGAGATATAGGTTATAAGAGCAGGGAGGTTGTGTTGGATCTGTACAGGATTTTGGTGAGGCTACAGCTGGACTACTCTGTGTGGTTCTGCTCCCCACACTATAGGAAGGATGTGATTGCACTGGAGGGGGTGCACAGGAGATTCACCAGGATGTTGTCTGGGACAGAGCATTTTTGCGATGAGGAGAGGCTGGATAAACTCAGGTTGATTTCTTTGGAGCAGCAAAGGTTAGGGTGGGGAACCTGAAGAGGTGTCTAATATGAGGGGCATGGACAGGGTGGGATAGGAAGCAACTGTTTCCCCTTAGTTACAGGGACGAAAACAAGGCGGGCATAATATTAAAGTGAAAGGCAAAAAGTACACAAGGATTTTGCAGAAAATCTTTTTTACCCAGATGATGGTGGTGACCATAGAATCATCCAGCATGTAAACAGAACCTTCGGTCCAACAAGTCAATGCCAATCATGTTCCTGAACTAAACTAGTCCCACCTGCCTGTTCCTGGACCCTATTCCTCCAAACTTTTCCCATTCATGTACTTATCCAAATGTTTTTTAAATGTTGTAACTGTATCCACATCCACCGCTTCCTCTGGAAGTTCGTTCCAAACACAAACTGCTCTCTTGTAAAAAAAAGTTGCCCGTCATGTCTTTTTTAAATCTTTCTTCTCTCAACTTAAAAAATGTCCTCCAGTCTTGAAATGCCCAGTCTAGAACAGATTGCCTGCGAACGTTAGTGGGAAACCTCACAACCTTTTAAAAAGTTACAAACTTGAAAGGGTTCAGAAAAGATTTACGAGGATGTTGCCAGAGTTGGAGGGTTTGAGCTACAGGGAGAGGCTCAATAGGCTGGGACTATTTTTCCTGGAGTGTCGGAGACTGAGGGTTGACCTTATAGAGGTTTATAAAGTCATGAGGGGCATGGACAGGGTGAATTGCCAAGGTCTTTTCCCAGGGTAGGGGGTGGGGTCCAAAACTAGAGGGCATAGGTTTAAGGTGAGAGGGCAAAGATTTAAAAGGGACCTAAGGGACAACTTTTTCACACAGAGGGTGGTGCGTGTATGGAATGAGCTGCCAGAGGAAGTGGTGGAGGCTGGTACAATGACAACATTTAAAAGGTATCTGGATGGGTACATGAATAGAAAAGGTTTAGAGGGATATGGGCCAAATGCTGGCAAATAAGGTTAATTAATCTAGGATATCTGGTCGGTATGGACGAGTTGGACCGAAGGGTCTGTTTCCGTGCCGTATGACTCCATTACTCTATGACCCTAAGCACTTGGATGAGCACTTGAATTGTCATAACATTTAAGGTTATGGGCCAAGTGCGGGGAAGTGGGCCGAGTTCAGATAGGTTGGCACAGGCGTGATGGGCCGCAAGGCCTTGTCTGCCTTGTGTGGCTCGACGTTCTCATGGTTTTCGAGTGCAATCAATTGGTTTAAACTGCTTCTTGGTGAGGCACCTTAAACAGATGCCTCAGTAACTTTGACTGGGTGAGTTCTTACGTTGGTGGAAATGAGCTACAGGAAGGAAAGGGGCAAATTGTTTCCCCTTTTTCAGTGATGTCTTCTGTGGCATTGCACAAGGTGAAACATCCTGTGTCACAACAACAGGAAGGTGACACTGTGTGATGCTGTTACTGATCTGGAGTGTTTCTGTACAAACTGTGCAAACAAAAATGCTTCAGCAGTGATAAGAAACACTGAGGGTGTGAGTCGCACAGAGTTGGTTGTTGTGAGGGCGTTCATGCACTGGAGTTGCACAACACAAGCTGAGAACCACATGTCAAGGAACTGAGTGGGATCACTTAAACTCCACGCTGAATTCATTTAAAGTTAATGTGACAATTTCTCCTTTCGTCGCCCAGCAGTGCCAACTGTCTACTTAATGTAGCATCATCACGTTTTGGGAAAGCATTGGACAGAGTGCAGGAGTAATTTACAAGTAATGTCCTAGTGATGAGGATGAAATGAAGAACCTGGGGCTGTTCTCCTTGGGGAGAAGACGAAATTAGATAGAGATTTTCAAAGCTGTAAGTGGGCTGGGAAGAGTTGATGGGGAAATGCTTCGCTCTCATGCTGGTTGAAAGGAACAGGAATGAGAGATGGCACCGTTTTAAAGCGATGTGCAAAAATAATAAGGGTAACATTTTCGCACTGTGAGTGGTGAGGGTGTGGAACGCATTACGTACAAATGTGGTTGAGGCAGATTCGAAATATCAATCGTAGACTTTACTATATAAAAAAATTTCCAGTCATAAAATCCCATTCAAAACCTCTTTACCTCTTGAAGGGCTTAATCACAAATAAGACGAAGCAAATTTCTATCCAAAACCTTAGATCAAACACAACTAATTTACAATAATCTATAATAATCTATTTACACTGTAATTCAAGCTGTGTATTTAAGATACCTGTTATGATAGTTATAGCTTGTGAAATGCAGCTGTGATTTCATAATGAAGCAATGATAGCCCTTAAGAAATGTCAACAAACTGCTAGAACAAAATTTTTTTTTAAAACTCTCACTGACACAAGCAGTCTCTTTTTTTTTAAATGTTTTAAAGGGCAGGAGATTTATGTAACTTCACATCATGATGGTTGTGCTGATCTTCAGTGGCTGAAAAGTCTGCAACTTCCACATTGCGAATTCAGGGCCAAGCTACAGTGAGGATGGAGGGGTTCTGTTTGAACTTGAAGGCTATCCCCCGAGCATCAGATTTCTCGCTCCGTTAATCATACTCTGCCTCCCTTATCATCGTCAGAAAGGGGGTTGGAATTTCAACACACTAGGCTTTCACCATTTATAAAGGACTCCAGAGAATCCTCAAAATTCTGGGAGCATCATAATGTCCATCCACCCAGGCAAGTGGGGAGTATCCATCACACTCCTGACTTCTGCCTTGTCGATGGTGGACAGGCTTTAGGAGTCGGGAGCTGAGTTATTTGCTGCAGGATTCCAAGCCTCTGACCTGCTCTTGTAGCCACTGTGTTTATATTGTGAGTCCTGTTCACTTTCTGGTCAATGGTAACCCCATAGATACGATAGTGTTGGATTCAGTGGTGGTAACACCACTGAATATCCAGGGGCAATGGTTCAATCGTCTCTTGTTCGATGTTGTCATTGCTCATTACTTGGGATGAATATTATTTCCCAATGAACCCACCCCAATCCTGGATGCTGAGTAGATGTGAAGGAACTGTTTCATGAGGAGAAGTGATGAGAGTCGATGGATATAGATTTACAATAATTGGCAAAGAAACAGGGGGGAACTGAGGAAAAATGTTTTTTTAATGCGGTGAGATATGTTGTCTGTAATGGAGGTACAAATGGATTTCATTAATACTTTCAGGAGGACAGCAAATATATACTTGGAAAGGAAACATTCTCAGGGCTATGGGAAAACAGAGGCATGGGAGATGTAAGGCAAAGGGCTGGCACAGGTCATAGGGGCCAAATGGCCTCATCTTCTGCTGTAGGATTGTACAATCCTATCACGATATGTTGGTCTCTACAGGTTGTAGTATTTTCCACACATTATTAGCACAATGTTTGGGATATTCAGCTCGGTTGGTCAGGTGACTGGTGTATAATTCGGATTGAGAAGCCAACACAGGGGTTTCATCCCTGTGCCAGCTGATTAGTGGAGACTGTTTCTTTGACACGTCCCTGCAAGGGGGAGATAAGGATTAAACCAACAGTGAAAGATATCTGGCATGCAAACTGCTCTCGGTAACCAGTGGACAATGAGCTAAAGCCTTGTGTTTGGGCAGACCACTCATGAATGAACAAACATAACATGATAACATAAACAGAAGTCACTTTATATTTTACAAAGCTGACGTGATAAGGATTCAGAGACAGTAGGAACTGCAGATGCTGGAGAATCTGAGATAACAAGGTGTAGAGCTGGATGAACACAGCAGGCCAAGCAGCATCAGAGCAGCAGGAAGGCTGACGTTTCAGGCCTAGATCTGAAGAAGGGTCTAGGCCCGAAATGTCAGCCTTTCTGTTCGTCTGATGTTGCTTGGCCTGCTGTGATAAGGATTCAGTATATCTTCTTAGACTTTAAGAGCTTCACCTTTGCAAGTAGGCTTCATTTAAATTCCATTCAGAATTAAAATTTTCTATCCCTTTTGTATCATATGGGAAAATTGTGTTATACCAGTAACATCTTGTTTTTTTAATAAGTAGTTAGTTGCTGGCTACTTACCAAAGATCTTGGTATTTTTCTGCCCATTTGAATTTCCAGTGGAATAAACTTGGGAAAAGTTCCAAATGATACAAATGCTTAAAACTGGCAATGGATGAGGGGAAGGGCGAGGAAGAGAATCGAACATTAGACATCATCAGTTTAATAACAGTTGCATTTTGGCTTCAATTCCAGACCATACAGATCTGTACCTTTAAGACCATTGCATGACATCATGAGACGTGACTTCTTGACTTAAAAAGTCAGAAGTCACAGGACACCAGGTTATGGTCCTACAGGTTGATTTGAAATCACAAGCTTTCGGAGCGCTGCTCCTTCGTTGCCTGATACTGATTTTGTGTTATAAGTAAATAAATTGATTTGACACATTTTATTTTAATTATTTTGCTCAATAAACAAATATTTTAGTATGAAAGCTAAACCTGCACATTTTCGTCTCTGTGAGGGACCATCTCATCAAAACCAAGCCAAAACTAAACATGAATCATCAAGCCAGATTTCAAAGTGTCTGTCCAAATCCCGCTCCTTAAAAATTCACTTCATTTTTGACTGTCTCTGTGGTCAATTCTGCGCCAAATCTACTTGAGTTGAAATTGCTTTTAGACTTTGCCGAAGGATTTAGTCCAATACTAGGGAGCAAGTCGAAAACTCAGATGGAGATTTCCCACTGTTTCACCTGCAACTAAATCATTTAACAGCACCAGGCTTGCCAGTCTCCATTTTGGAATATGAGTTGGGAAACCATTCTAACTCCTGTCAGCTTCCGTCATATCTCCTGCAACACACTTCCCTCTGCCGAAAATTGTCATAGAACCCATTTCATAGGATCTCTACAGTGTAGAAGCAGGCCTTTCAGCCCCTCAAATGCACACTGACCAATGGAAAAGCATCCCACCCAGATCCATCTCCTTACATTGCAGCCTGTTGCTAACCTGCACACATCACTCACCCACATAGCCTACACTTTCCTGGACACTATGGGGCAATTTAGCATGGCCAATCATCTAACTTACACACCTTTGGACTGTGGGAGGAAACCGGAGACCCCAAAAGAAACCCACACAGAGGGAGAATGTACAAATACCACACAGACAGTTGACTGAGAATGGGGATTGAACCGGGGTCCCTGGTGCTGTGAGGCAGCAGTACTAACCACAGAGCCACTGTGTCACCACATCTATAGCATTGATTCAAATGTCAACCTCGTTCGGCTCATTTCACATATTGCGAAAGATTCCGCTGTTGTCTCTTTTCATTTTTAACTTCCTCATTTCCAAATGATATCTGACCAGAGTCAACAGTCAGCCTTACCCAGGTTTGATGGAATCACTTCAGAATCAGGTTTTGGGTTGGTATGGTGGCTCAGTGGTTAGCACTGCTGCCTCATAGCACTAGGGACCCAGGTTCAATTCCACCCTCAGGCAACTGTCTGTGTGGAGTTTGCACATTCTCCCTGTGTCTGTGTAGGTTTCCTCTGGGTGATTCAGTATCCTCCCACAGTCCAAAGATGTGCAAGTTAGGTGGAATGGCCATGCGAAATTGCCTATAGTGTTCAAGGATGTGGAGATTAGGTGGGTTATAAGGGGATGGTTCTGGGTAGGATGCTCTGAGGGTTGGTGTAGACTGGTTGGGCTGAAGGGCCTGTTTCCACACTGTAGGGATTCTATGATCTAATCCTACCAGGTTCAATTATCTCAAATTAATCTGCCTGCTTTTTCCCAAATTTACTCAAGCTTCCTCATTGCAACACACCTTCTCAAGAAATCAATACAACCCCTGGAGCTGACGGCACTGAACAACAGGCCCTTCGATCCAACTCATCCATGCTGACCAAATATCCAAAATTAATCTAGTCCCATTCCCCTGCATTTGGCCTATATCCCTCTCAGTCCTCCCTATTCATACACCCATCCAGATGTCTTTTAAATGTTGTAATTGTACCAGCCTCCACCACTTCCTCTGGCAGCTCATTCCATACACGCACCACCCTCTGCGTGAAAAGGTTGCCCCTTAGGTCCCTTTTAAATCTCTCCCCTCTCACCTTAAACGTATACCCTCTAGTTTTGGACTTCCGTACCCTGGGAAAAAAAACCTTGGCTATTCATCCTATCCATGCCCTTCATGATTTTATAAACCTCTATAAGTTTCAGCCTCTCCCTACAGCTCAAACACTCCAGTCCTCACAACATTGTTGTAAATCTTTTCTGAACCTTTTCAAGTCTAACAACATCTTTCTTATAGCAGGGAGGCCAGAACTGAATGCAGTATTCCAAAAGTGACCTCATCAATGTCCTGTACAGGCATAGCAAGACATCCCAACTCCTACACTAAATGCACTGACAAATGAAGGCAAGTGTACCAAACACTTTCTTCACCGGCCTGTCTATCAACGACTCCACTTCCTTACCAGAGAGTTAAGTTTTAGAGTAGAGAACGGTTCACCTTTCTCCAAGCTGTCTTGGCAGCTACCTCCTAACCCTTTATAGTAATTCTATACCTGCTCTGCAACACAGATTCAAACTGGCCCTTAGCTCTGATCTTTAAATTCCTTTTTGCCTCCTGAATCCTGCAATATAACAAAGCCTTGTAAACCCATGCTCAGCTGGTCCTCAATTTTATGTTTGAGATTTGCGAATCAACATTGAAGTGGCCCTGACTAAAGTAATTACATTCCAAAACAAATGATGTTTACTTTAGAGGAATAATTAGACTGGACGTGAAACGTTAACTCTGTTTCTCTCTCCACAGATGCTGCCAGACCTGCTGAGTTTCTCCTGTATTGTCTGTTGTTATCACAAATTATAGTCCGTGTGCCTGTGACCATGCTCATCTATCCCTCCTCATCTTTTCGACCTATCTGTAGCTTTTGAAGATGTAGACTGCACCATCATGCTTCATCCCTCTCCACTGTGCTTCAGGGACATTCCTTGTCTTGTCTCTAACCTTGCCTCTCCAATTTTGGTCAGAAGATCTCCTGCAATGGCTTCCCTTCATCACTATGCATCATTACTTCTGGTATTCTGAAGGACCAATTCTGAACTGCCTCCTATCTCTCAACAATATGATGTCCCCCACCCCCGGCCAAAACGTCAACAAACAGATTGGGCTTTACATTTCCACTGGTAGGACCTAACTCGTCCTCAGCATCCATGACTCTGTCTCTCCCCTCACTTCTCTCTCCTTTCCCCCACCTCTCTCTCCCTCCCCCTACCTACATCTCCCTTCTCCACCTCCCTCGCCCTCCCACATCTCCGTTTCTCTCTCCGTACCTCCCTCTCCCTCCACACACTTCTCCCTCCTTCCCCCTTCCCTTCACCTCTCTCTCCCTCCTCCCACATCTGTCTCCCTCACCTCATCTCCCTCCCGATGCCCCATCTCCCTCTCCGTCCTCCCACATCGCTCCCTTCCTTCCCCAACCTCTCTCTCTCTCCCAACTCTTCCACTGCTGCTGGGTACGATTTAATTTTGATTTATTTGCTGTCACCTTTAGCTTAGTGAAAAATGTTGTACAGCATCGCCACTCTCCAGCACCATCTTAAAATACAGAAAAATAAACCAAGACAAAGAATATAAAGACAGAAGAATGAATAAATGAAGAAAAAGTGTCCAACTTCCTGGATGAAGGGACTGGGGGCATTCTGGCGAAGTTTGCCGATGATACGAAGTTGGGTGGACAGGCAGGTAGTACGGAGGAGGTGGGGAGTTGCAGAATGATTTAGACAGTTTAGGAGAGTGGTCCAGGAAACGGCTGCTGAAATTCAACGTGAGCAAATAC
>JAHRHZ010000277.1:3188657-3208223 GCA_024137785.1 Ginglymostoma cirratum | reverse complement strand
CTGGGCCTACTTGAATCCGCTCTGGGCCTACTTGAGTCCGCGCTGGGCCTACTCGAGTCAGCGCTGGGCCTACTTGATTCAGCGCTGGGCCCACTCGAGTCTGCACTGAGCCCACTCGAGTCTGCACTGAGCCCACTCGAGTCCACACTGGGCCTACTTGAGTCTGCGCTGGGCCTACTTGAGTCTGCTATCGGCCCACTTGAGTCCACGCTGGGCCTACTCGAGTCTGCACTGAGCCCACTCGAGTCTGCCACTGGGCCTACTCGAGTCTGCACTGAGCCTACTTGAGTCTGCACTGAGCCCACTCGAGTCTGCACTGAGCCCACTCGAGTCCGCACTGGGCCTACTCGAGTCTGCATTGAGCCCACTCGAGTCTGAGACTGGGCCTACTCGAGTCTGCACTGAGCCCACTCGAGTCTGAGACTGGGCCTACTTGAGTCCGTGCTGGGCCTACTTGCTAACTGCCCCGGTTCTGCACTGGACTGGGCCTACTCACTAATGTTGTCGCCACTACCAAGCTCTTAAACAAGAAGAACATAAAATAAAAGAGAAAAAGAAGATAAAAATGAGAAGAGAGAGAAAAAATGAAATAGAAAGAAAAGCAGACGGAGCAAACAAGCCCTGGTCTCAGAAGCCCTACACTGTATACATCCAATATCTGGTCTTGAATGAGCTGACATCCTATTCAATTAAATATTGGCGAGACCAGCGCCCTTGGTCCTTGCACAATTTCATTGTTGACCTATAGGTGTCTCCTGCCCTCCTGACTCAGTTATTATTCAGTGCTGATTGAGATCACTCACAACCAATGGTACCCAATTTGATCTTGAGTTGATCTTCGGGTCCCATCTTCCCTTGTTCTCAAAGCCCACCTACTTCCGCATGACCACCAGCTGTCTTCACTGTTGCCTGAGCTCACTTGCTACCAATGCTGGTCCATGTTTTTCTTATCATCGGACACAACCATTCCAGCTCTTCCCTGGCGAGTGTTCTACTCTTTACAAACTTTCAAGATCTGTCTGTCCCTCACATTCTGGTCATAGAGTCATAGAGTTATACAGCAAGGAAACAGACCCTTTGGCTCAATGTGTCCATGCCAAGCTGGTTTCCTAAACTGAAGTAGTCCCATTTATCAGCATTTGGCCCTTATCCTTCTTGACCTTTTCTACCCATGCACTTGTTCAAATATCATTTAAATGTTGTAATTGTACCAGCCTCTACCACTTCCTCTGGTAGTTCGTTCCATATATGCACCACCCTCTGTGTGAAAGAGTTGCCTCTCAGGTCTCTTTTAAATTTTTCCCCTCTCACCCAAAATCCATGCCCTCTAGTTTTGGACTTCCCTACCCTGGAGAAAAGACCTCAGCTGCTCACCTTATAAATGTCTATAAGGTGACCCCCTCAGCCTCCTTCACTTCAGGGATAAAATTCCCAGCCTATCCAGCGTCTCCTTTTAACTCAAACCTTCCAGTCCCGGTAACATCCTTGTCAATCTTTTTAACACCCTCCCCAGTTTAATAACATCCTTCCTATTGTGGAGCAGCCAGAATTGAACGCAGTACTCCAAATGTAGCTTTCCCTACGCCATGTATAGCAATAACAGGATACCCCCAATTCCTGTACTCAATGCTCCGAACAATAAAGGCAAGCCTACCATCTTCTTCACCATCCTGTCTACCCGCGACGCCACTTTCAAGGAACTATGTATCTGCCACCCTTGGTCCCTTTGTTTGACAACACTCCCCAGGGCCCTACCATTAATTGTGTAAGTCCTGCCCTGGTTTGCCTTACTGAAATACGACACCTCACATTTATCTTTATTCAACTCCGTCTGACCTGATCACTTGTGTCTCCCCCATTTGTCACTCCAACAAAAGTGAGCAGGTCTTCCACTGTAATCTCCGAGGTTCCTTCCCTAACCCTCTCCACTCCATTTCTCACGTTAAGACTCAGCTTAAAATCTATCTCTCTTACAAAATTCTTGGTCACCTTCTGCTTTCCTCTGTCACCCACAACCTGATTAAGCTGTTTTGAAGAGTTTTGGGTTGTATCGGAAACAAATTAAACATTCTCCCTTGTTGATGTGGCACTCGGTCTGATCTCAATAACCCCTTTGGAATGGTCTGCCATTGCGACTTATTGGATAATTCCTTTCATTATATTCCAACTCCAAATTTCTTCCTTTTTTCCTTCCAATCCAATGGTACTTTATGTCACTGACAGCACATTCCTTCCAGCACATTCCTTCCAGCAACATGCAAGGTTTCTGTCAGAAAACAGCTCATCGCTCACCTGCACTATCCACTTGACCCGTCTCTGAATGCAGATGACCCCTAAAAAGCGTCTCAGTTTACTTCAGACACATTTGACAAGCAGGACTTACTCAATAAGTTCGGGAGTCGAGTTGGTCTCATATCGACGGTCCCAGGGTCTTGTCAAGATTCAAGAAAAAGTCTGCAGCAGCCTGGTCTCTGCAATTTTGAGAGCTCATGGTTGCACAAGCCCTTGAGTAAACCGATGTTATCACAATGCAGGAAGGAAAAAGAACTCGCTGTATGACCAACTCACTCACCACAGAATATTCTTTGCAATCCAAACCAAGTGAGATTTGGGGAAAAAAAAGAACATTAGCATCCTGCTCCCACTGAGGAGAGCATTCATTTTGCCAAAGTGGATCAGGAATTCATAACGGGACACTTTCAGGTCGATTATTTGAGATAACAAGGTGTGGAGCTGGATGAACACAGCAGGCCAAGCAGCATCAGAGGAGCAGGAAAGCTGACGTTTCGGGTCTGGACCCTTCTTCAGAAATAGGGTCCGGTCCAGACCCGCAATACTGGTGCAGGCCATTTGGCCCAAGTAGTCAGTGCTGGTGTATATTTTGCTCTCAAGCCTTTTCCTATGTTTTTCTCATCGATATGATCAGCCCCCTTTCGCATAAACCATCTCATTCCCCAGTGTCATTTAGTTCAACCACCCCCATGTCATCAAGTTCCGCATTCTCTGGGGAAGGAATGAATTCCGACCGGATTTCTTGGTGGCTTACTTAAATAGATGGCCCGTCTTACTTACAAAAGGACATGTTCTCTCTGTGTCCATGCTGTCCAAGGATATTTCTTCATTTTAAAGCCCTCTGTTGGCCTTGCCCCTCAGCCTTTCTGCTTCACAGGAAAACATAGACTACCTGTCAATCACCTCTGGGTGCTCTATCTACCAAGCTACCTCATTGGGATTTTCAGGCACATAAATATGTGTGTAGGAGCAGGCCATTTAACTCCTCAAACATGCCTTGCTGTTCCACAAAATCAATCGTTGATTTCGTTGTAACTTCTACTCCACATTCCTGCTCATTGGCCTGCTTGCTTCTGCATTTTTTTCCCATCCACCCGTGGGACACAGGGATCACCAGCTCGGCCAATAATTATTGCCCGGTCCCAGTTGCCCTTCAGAAGATGGTGCTGAGCTGCCCTTGGGAATGATGTAGTGAGCTGCATTCTTGAGCTACCTGCTAACACACAGAGTGAGAGAATCCTTCTACCGACAGCGCAGGGGTGATGAGTGGGTGACTGTGATCTTTGGAGCATACTAATGCTTGTGTCTAGGCTAATACCCGTGAGCTAATACTCATTAACATCAGGGGCTGAATCAGTCCCATATTGTACTTATGTATCCGTGGCTGCGTGGTTAAGGCCATGGCCTGGAAATCCATTCGGGTGTCCCTGTGCAGGTTTGAATCCTGCAATCCACGGTTGAGAGCTGAAATAGGAAGGGAATTTGCTCCCATCTTCTTTAGGGCGGCTCACAATCTTGTGGCAATGGCTCATTGGTCTAGGGTATGAGTCTCCCTTAGGGTACTGTATGTTGTTGGCATGCAAGAGGTCCTGGGTTCAAATCTTAGATGGGCCCAGTGTTCTTGCTGGCTCAGTGGTTAACATTGCTGCCTCGATGCACCAGGGTTCGAGTCCAGCCTCAGGCAACCGTCTGTGTGGAGTTTGCACATTCTCCCCATGTCCGTGTGTGAGTTTCCTCTGGGTGCTCCTGTTTCCTCCCACAGTCCAAAGATGTACAGGTTAGGGTGGTTTGGCCATGCTAAATTGCCAATTGTGTCCAGGAATAGAGATAGGGTAGGGGGTGGTCTGGGTGAGATGTTCTTCAGGGGGTTAGTATGGACTCAATGGGCTGAATGGCCTGCTTTCACATTGTAGGGATTCAACGATCTACAACCCCAGTTTGTAATAACACTATCTTCCAAAACTCTTGCAGACCATTTTTAGGCCCTTTTGTAGGATATTCTTGGAAGGGCCAAACACAAAAGAAAAGACTGCAGGAGCTGATTTGTTGCAAAAGAGCGGATGATAGTCACCCCCTTCATTATTTATTTCTGTTATTTCTCTCTTGCTCTCTCTCTGATCTGGTCTGGCCTATATGTGACTCCAGACCATCCTGTTGAATCTAAACTGCCCTCTGGAATGGCCTCAGCAAGCTCAAAGGTGATTAAGGACAGGCGCAAAGTGCTGGCTTTGCCCAGTGATGCCCAGATCCCTTCAAAAAAAAGACATTTTTTCCAGGTTCTTACACTCAATGATGCCACATGGCACCTGTTTGAGGGAGCAGCACCCATCTCGTTGGCACTCAGAGCAGTGCAGGAGACCAGGTGCCCCAGGCAGGACAGGACCATGCGGTCGTGCTATACATCTTTGTGAAGATACCACCAACTAGCCATAGGGCCATTAAGTAGGTTTGAACAAGACACTCAGCTAACTGGACTGAATGCCTGAGTTGACACCGCCCCTCCCCTATCGTCCAAAGCCATCCCCTTTCAGCATCTGGCTGTCTCTGTGGACAGGTTGGTGGTTGCCATGGAAAACTAGGCTCAGCGGAGCCTGCACAGAGCTGCCCACCATGTCTGTAGCTGTTGGTGCCCAATACCAGCAGTAAGGTGGGAGGGGATGCATGAGGGTGGGAATGTAGACCTCACACCAGCTGGTTCTTCCTTTCTCGGGAAGATGAGGCAATGCCAGCAGGGCTAAGGAAGACCTACAGACAGCACCCTCTTCACCCTCTCTGACAGAGGTCTCCTGTCAGCACAGTCTAGCCTCTTTATCTCCACCTTGCTTGCGATCCCAAACCTAGAGGGATTTCTCAACCGAGGAAGGAAAGACTATATGTGGACAGGGCACTCTTAGTGGACCTAGACCCTGCAGCCACAAATGCTCTTGCTGGGGTAGGTTCATCTGCCCAAATCATCTAGGGTGGCACAGTGGTTCAGTGGTTAGCACTGCTGCCTCACAGCGCCAGGGACCTGGGTTCGATTCCACGCTCGGGCGACTGTCTATGTGGAGTTTGAACATCCTTCCTTTGTCTGTGTGGGTTTCCTCTGGGTGCTTGGGTTTCCTCCCACAGTCCAAAGACATGCAGGTTAGAGTGGATTGGCCCTTGCTAAATTGCCCCATAGTTTCTGGGAATGTGTAGGTTGGGTGGGTTAACCATGGGAAATGCAGAGTTATAGGGATAGGGTGGGATGCTCCTCAGAGGGTTGATGCGAACCTGAAGGGCCGAATGGCCTGCCTCCGCACTGTGGGGATTCTATGATTCTGTAACAGCCTGCGCGATGGAGCACATTCCCTCTTATTTCCCATCGCACACACCAACTCCCAATCCCACCCCACCAGTTGTAAACCCTGCAAGTGCACCTAGATGGAGTGGGTAGTTGGGTAAAGGTCAAGAAAATTCAATTGATATTGAGTCTGAACATCTGTAAACATGTGTGCGCTTTTGTTCCTCACTGGTCTGGATTGTTAGCTACAGGGCCAGGGAAAATGGGACCGTGTTTGAGATCAGCAGCCTCTTCACACACCCGGAAGAGAACAGGGGTTATACCTTTGAGGCATTGCTCCTGTCATAGAGATATCATGAATAGTGATTGATTTTCATGTGGCTTTGTACTCACAATTCCAACTGGGACACAATACTTTGATGGTGAGTTAACAGATTGCAAAGTCTGTAGGGATGCTCTCTGATAGACCAACGGTTGCATGGTTCTGGTATCTTTGTGAGTGCTTGTGCAACTGCGATCATTCATGTCCGCGCACTTCCTCAGGGCCAGCTGCTCACTCTAGTCATTAGTGTCTTACGACAGAGTTGGGTGCTGTCCAGTATTTTGATAATGCCCAATCTCGTAGTGCAGCCTTCCGCTGGGAAAAGGGGTGCCCGGTGCACTCTCTGTCACCACAGATGTTGGAATCTGTCAAAGGATTGCATTCTGCTATGGCAGTGCCAGTGAATTCGCTAACCCTGAGAGCTTCACAGCGATGGGTCGGGGGAAAGGTATCCGTGTCAGGGTGCGTCAGTTGCTATGGGAGACCTCATTAAAAACAGGTCTCAGGTTCCTGGCCATGAAGGGAGAGTCAGAAGCTAACTCTCCTCAGCACCCTACTGTATCCGGTCCCTGTCTGAATGCAAGCTAGTCTTTCCGTGAGACCCAGTAACAGGTAATGCTGTCATTCTTAAACGCGAGAGCAGTTGGACTTATCTTCTGCTGCACAACAGGAAAGATGGCGAAAGAGAAGAAGCAGCATTTGCTTTTGTAATGATTCTGTGGCTCTCACAACAAAAATAAAAAAAAAAGACATTCACTGGATAACAAGGCGTGGAGCTGGACGAACACAGCAGGACAAGCAGCATCGGAGGAGCAGGAGGGCTGGCGTTTCGGGCCTAGACACTTCTTCAGAAAATCTTTTTTTCTTTTTTTACGGTAATGCCTTTGAGCTTCGGTCTTTGTTATAATTGAGTATAATTTTTCTGAAGTAGGGTCTAGGCCTGAAACGTCAGCCTTCCTGCTCCTCTGATGCTGCATGGCCTGCTGTGTTCATCCAGCTCTACACCTTGTTATCTCAGATTCTCCAGCATCTGCAGTTCCCACTATCTCTGAAACGTTCACTGAATGATGCCTTTGCCCAGTGTAGGTGGCTCAGGTCTCCATTAAGCTACATGAGACCATAAGAACCAGGAGCAGGAGTGGTCCATCTAGCCCTTCGAGCCTGCTCCACCATTCAATAAGATCATGGCTGATCTTATCATGGGCTCAGCTCCACTTACCCGCCCTCTCATTATAACCCATAATTCCTTTACTGTACATAAATCTATCTATCTTTTCCTT
This sequence comes from Ginglymostoma cirratum, assembly GCA_024137785.1. NCBI lineage: Eukaryota > Metazoa > Chordata > Chondrichthyes > Orectolobiformes > Ginglymostomatidae > Ginglymostoma > Ginglymostoma cirratum. The sequence goes on along the minus strand of JAHRHZ010000277.1, from coordinate 3,201,064 downwards.
AAAAAGATTCAATGAGACAGCCTCAACTGCTTCACTGGGCAGGGAATTCCACAGATTCACACAATCGTTTGGATGGAGAAGTTCCTCCTCAACTCAGTCCTAAACCTGCTCCCCCCTTATCTTGACGCTATGCCCCCTCGTTCTAGTTTCTCTCACCAGTGGAAACAACCTCCCTGCTTCTACCTTGTCTATTCCCTTCATAATTTTATATGTTTCTATAAGATAGTCCCTCATTCTTCTAAATTCCAAAGAGTATAGTGCCAGGATACTCAATCTCTCCTCATAATTCAACCCTCTCAACTCTGAAATCAACCCAGTGAACCCCTTTGGTGTCCCGTCCTGTGCCAGTACATCCTTTCTCAAGTAAAGGGTACTTGTCCCTGATGTCACATTGTTCTATTATGCTGAAGGTGATGTTCCTCCAGCTCTATTGCCTCATCGTCTTCTTCGGAAGACTGCTGCCCTATTCCCAACTTTTCAGCATCCATCACATCATCTCTTAGCCTGCTCCGGTGGACGTGTGCTGCAAGGAATGGATCCAAACATCGGAATCTCACTGATACATCTGAAAAGGCCATCAGCCCATCAACTCCCTACTAGCAAAAGAGCCCCATTGAGTCTGCTCCAACCAATTTATTCTAATCCCACTTTCCCACACTAGGCCCGTAGTCTTGAATGCTATTTCATTTGAAGTGCACATCCAAGTACTTTTTAAAGGTTGTGACGTTTTCTGCCCCCCTAAGACACGATCTTCTGAATGAAAAAACTCTTCCCCAAATCCCCTCCATACCTGCCGCCTTTTACACTAAAAGTCCTCCCCCTTGTTAACATTCGACTAAGGGGAACAGCTGCATCCAATCCTATCCTGTCCATGTCCCTCATAATCTTACATACCTCTATCAGGTCCCCCGCTCAACCTTCTCTGCTCCAAATAAAAGAGCCCAAGCTTATGCTGCCTCACTTCATCACTGAAATGCTCCGTTCCAGGTAACATCTTGGTGAATCTCCTCTGCACTCCCTCCAGTGCAATCACATCCTTCCGATAGTGTGGGGAGCAGAACTGCACACAGTACTCCAGCTGTAGCCTCACCAAAGTCCTGTACAGATCCAACACAACCTCCCTGCTCTTATAATCAATACCATGTCTAATAAAGGCATATGTCCCTTGTGCCTTCTTAACCACACTATTAACCCGTCCTAGGAGCAGGAAAGCTTGACGTTTCAGGCCTAGACCCTTTATTAGAAATCATTTCTGTTGAAGGGTCTAGGCCCGAAACATCAAGCTTTCCTGCTCCTATGATGCTGCTTGGCCTGCTGTGTTCATCCAACTCTACACCTTGTTATCTCGGATTCTCCAGCATCTGCAGTACCTTTTATCTCTATTAACCTGTCCTGCTACCTTCAGGGATCTGTGGACCAACATGCCAAGATCCCTCTGCCCCTTTGAACTTCTGAGCATCCTGCCATTCATTGAGTTCTCCTTTGTCTTGTTCCTTCTCCCAAAGTGCCTAGTCTCACGTTTATCAGGATTAAATTCCATCTGTCACTGATCTGCCCATCTAACCAAAGCACTTATATCCTGTGACCTAACACTTTCTCCTCACTGTCAACTACGCGGCCAATCTTTGTGTCATCCCCAAATTTACTCAACATCCCCCCTCACATTCTCATCTATATTTTTTATAAATATCACAAACAATACAGGACCCAGTACTGACCCCCTGTGGTACACCAGTGCACACTGGGCTCCAGTCATACAAACGGCCTTCTACCACCACCCTCTGTCTCCTATCACTGAGCCACCTTGTCAAAGTTACCCTGGATCCTGTGTGCTTTTACCTTCTTTATCAGTTTCCCATCTGACCTCAGTGTCATGTGGTTCCCGCTTGGCTGTTTCCTCAAGGCACCAATCTGTGTTCTGACTGGGGGTCTGCAAGGCAGAGATTTCTAATGCCTTGTCCTTCCTTCCTGTCTCCTGTCAAGAGGACATAAGGAGCCTACAAATGGATATCAATGTGTTAGGTGAGCGGGCAAAGATGTGGCAAATGGAGTACGATGTGGAAAGTGTGAAATTGTCCACTTTGGCACAAAAAATAAAAAAGAAGTTTATTATCCAAACAGTGAGAGGTTGCAGAGCCCTGGGATGCAGAAGGATCTGGGTGTCTTGGTGCATGAATTACAGATGGTTAGTGTGCAGGGACAACAAGTAATCAGGGAAGCTAATATAATGATATGTTTTATTATGAGGGAAATTGAACGCAAAAGTAGGGCAGTCATGCTTCAGTTATACTGGGCATTGGTGTGACAATATCAGGATACTGTGTACAATAATAGTCCCAATTCCGAAAGAAGGAATTAATGCATTGGAAACAGTTCAGATACCAGTTACTAGACTAGACTAGACTGGAATGGGTGGATTGCCTTACGAAGAAAGGCTAGACAGTCTCGGTTTGTATCCTCTGGGGTTTAGAAGAGTCAGACGTGACTTAATTGAAGCAGATAAGACCCTAAAGGGAGTTGGCTGAGTGGGTGCAGAAAGGAATCTTTCTCTTGTTGGAGAACCTAGAATTGGGGGCCATGGTTTAAAAATAAGAGAGCGCCCTTTTAAAACAGAGATGAGGAAACATTTTTGTCTCTCTCAGAGGAATGTGAGTCTTCAGAATCCCCTTCCTCAAAGGCAATGGATGTAGAATCTTTAAACATTTTGAAGGCTGCAGGAGATGGATTCTTGATGGCCAAGGGGATGGAATATTATTAGGGGATATGCAGAAATGTAGAGCTTAGGTTAAAATCAGCCCAGGCATGATCTTATTGAATGGGGGAGCAACCTGGAAGGACTGAGTGGCCTCCTTTTGTTCCTTGTTTGTACAGTCTACTTCACAAAATGAGAGTAGGAAAGGCTGGTTTGAGGCCACAAACCTATTACATAGCCCTTGTACATTTGCGTTTCATTGAAGGGGCCATACAGAATCTAACAACAGCCCCCTCCTACCCCAGTTCCACGCCCCGACCATTCAGAGAGCAATATTATTGTGATTGCTTCGCTTTGCTGACTGATACTCCATACCTGCCTTTGTACAGTTTCCTGTTGAGTCGCCACTTGCTCTATCATTTACAGCCAGGGTGTGGTGCATTTTCCTTTGCTGGAGAGTGAGAGTTTGGTAGCTCACCAGGAAACCACACAAAGGCAAGGTGTTGATCCCCCATTCCTGTCGAACCAGTGAGACAGATGACGAACTTTCAGAAACAGAGGGACTAAAAAATTCATTGTTGCACCAGGTACAATGTCTATGTTGTGTTTTTGTGTTGAGAAGATAATTAAACAGTAAAGCTAAGAATCTGATTGGGAGTGCAGTTTATTTCTGCATTGAGGGGTAGTTAATCTGTAATTTATAGTTTCATGCCACTAATGTCTAAATTCCATGCATAACCAACAGCTCCTACAACTGTAGTCAAATTTTAGTTAATATGCATTACTATATATTTGCATAATTCCTAGCAATAAACCATTTCCTGTTATCTTCCTTTCCAATATTTTCTTTAAGATCTCTTTCATCACTATTTTCTCCTGTTCTTTTTTCTTCTGTTTTCGGCTGTTTCTCTCTCTGAGTCTCCTTCAGTTGTTCTCTCAGACACTCCCTCTCTCTCTCTCGCTCTACCTCTCCCTGTCTCGCACACTCACTCTGTCACATTTCCCTGCTTATACATTCCCTCTCTCACACACATACGCTCTCTCACTTTCTGTCCCTCTCACACACATTCTTTCTCTCACACATTCACTCTTTCTCATGCACTCACACTATCTTACACATTCTGTCTGTCACATACACTTCTACATGCACTCTCTCACACATTCACTCTCTCACTCAAACATTTTCTATTCCTCACTCTCATACAGTTCCTCCTTCTCACTCACACATACACACTTTCTCTCTTTTTCACACGCTGTCTCTCACTCTCACACACCATATCACACATTCTGTCTCTCACACACATTCTCTCTCTCCAATTCTGTCATACACCATATCATACACTCTCTTTCAACCTCATTTTTCTCTCTCTCACTCTCACACACTTTCCCTCTCTCTCTCCTGGTCTGGCTTACATGTGACTCCAGTCACACAGCAATGTAGTCGACTCCTAACTACCTTCTGTTCTCCACTGGAGCTGAGAAGATAAGAGAAGTGATCTTGTAAGTCCTTGAGAGCAGGGCAGATACTGAGAGGTATTTGCCCAATTATGGGAGAGACTAGCGCGAGGGGTACAGTATAAGCCACATGAGGTAAACCCTCATTCTGAAACATCCTATGGCCAGACCAGATAAGGACCACAGTTTCCTTCCCTAAAGGACATCAGTGAACCAGATGGGTTTTTCCAACAATTGAGAACAGTTTTACAGTCATCATTAGACTCTTAATTCTAGATTTTTATTGAATTCAAATTCCACCATCCGCCACGGCAGGATTTGAAACCAGAATGTTGCCTGGGTCTCTGGATTAATTGTCTACTGACAATACCGCTAGGCCATTGCCTCCCCCATTCAATACCATACCCCCAGCCTGGGTCCATTGAATCTTCCTAGGGGAATACAATCAGGGAATGGTTACAGGCCATTCTGCCTGCTGCGTCCATTCCAGCTCTTTGGAAGGCGACGCTTTCTGAACCTTATGTCACTGTGACCTCAATTCCAATTTTGTCAAGGGTCATTTACCCTCCCCTCAGTGAGAACGGGGGGAGATTGGGTTGGGGGAACTGTGACGACAGGGTACAGTGACAAAATTGGAAACTGGGTGAGCACTAAGAGTGACTGGACCCCGAAATTCCAATAATACTGGCAATAATTCAATGACCATTTCAACAAATGTGCCCATAATCTGTGAATGAATCAAAAGAATTGATCCTCAGACCATATGTCCTGTCTGCACACGCTTTGACACCTTCACTAATAACAGCATAGCTCTCTTTTCATCTCAGCTTTGTCTTATGTGCAAAGACCTCTGCACAATGATGTGCCAGATATATTTCAAAACTGACCTTCTGGTTGGTGGTTACTAAGATAAGATTCACTGGAAGCATCAGTGAGACCTCTGCTTCCTGTGGCTGTGAAGCAACATCTTGAAAAATGATCCACTCTTCACAACCTCCGCCCAGGAGGATGCTAAGATTAGCATCAGAATTTGCACATTCTTGCTCACAAGATGACAGGAGATAACTTGTTCATGGAGTTTTGCCTGCGCAGTAGGCCACATGTACCTAACCTGCAGCAGGCGTCATGTACAGCAGCCTGTTTATAGGCCTCAAGCATCTCAGCTGCCCCATGGCTCGTGTGTACAGCCTATTTATCAGGTTCTGCGCCTATAATCTGTTATTCAAGCTGCATGACCATAATCTGATTGGAGGGTGTTTAAGTAGCCAGCCCTGACAGGCATAGTGTGAAGAAATTAACAGTAAAACTTGTAAGCGGTAGGTACTGGTCTGGCTTGCATTGTATGCCCCAGAACTGCGCTCCAGTACAACCTGCCTGGTCATGTCCAGTATTACTGTTTTGTTTAGTGCTTTTAACCCAATGGGTTGTCAAATGCACACACGTCCTGGCTCATGTAGAATATTGAATATTTCTGTGCTGCATGGCTCTGGCCTCTCTCACACAGTCTATCTCTCTCTCTCCCCCACCTTTCTATCTCTTGCTCTCTGACTCTCACACAGACTCTCTCTCTCTCTCTCTCTCTCATTCACGATTCTCAAACATATTCTCTCTCTCACTCACATTGTCTCTCTCACATTGTCTCTCTCACACATTGTCTCTCTCTTTCTCTCTGTCTCCCTCACAGTCTTTCTCATAGTCTCTTACTCTGTCACATTCTCTCTCTCTTTCTCACTCTCTCTGTCACACACACTTTCTGTCACACACTCCCTCTCAATCACTCTCTCACACACACTCTCCCTGTCACAGTGACTCTCTCTCACTCTTTTCCCTTTAGCTAGAACCTGGAGAATGTTGTCCCAAAAGGTAAAACCAGCAAAACGGGTGAAAAAGACATATTGGTCTACTTTGTCTGACGTGCTTCAACATGGAGGTCCAGTATAACCAAGTACATTCATTTCCCGTTCTTATTGGTTCACCGCTCTGGGCATGAACCAAAATGTACAGTTTGTATTTGTGTGTGTGTGTGCGTGTGTGTGTGTGTGTGCGTGCGTTTGTGCGTGTGTGTGTGTGTGTGCGCGCGCGCGTGCGTGTGTGCGTGTGTGTGTGTGCGTGTGCACGTGTGTGTGTGTATGTATGTGTGTGGGTTTGTGTGTGTGCGTGTGTGTGCTTGTGTCTGAGTGAGTGTGTGTGTGCGTGTGTGTGAGTACGTGTGTGTGTGCGTGTGTATGAGTGTGTGCGCGCGTGCGTGTGTGTGAGTGCGCATGTGTGTGTGTGTGTGCTTGTGTATGAGTGTGTGAGTGCGTGTGTGTGTGTGTGCGCGCATGCGCGTGCGAACTGGAACTTAGGATAATAAAATTAATATAACGTAAGTGTATAATTGTTCTATAGTCTCAAGATCTGTTAAGTAGCTGGACTAGTAATCTTGAAGCCTGAATGTATGATTCAAAAATATGATTCTGGTCCCATCCAGGGCAACGAGAATGGAAAACAATGATGTTATTTAAAAAAAAATTAGAAGAAAATTTATTAATGAATATAATAAATAAATCTTCTGAGGTGACTGTGAAACTTTAAATTGTCCTAAAAAACCTGGTTCATTGTTGTCCTTGAAGAGATGAAACTAACCTTTGGTGGTGTAGCGGGCAGCGAAGAAGGTCATTTCAGAGAACAATGGGACCTTGATCACCTGGGCGAACCGGCCGAGGAGTGGCAAAAGGAGTTTAATTTAATTTAGATAAACATGGGGTGTTGCATTTTGGTAAGGCAAATCAGGGCAGGACTCATACACTTAATGAACCCTGGGGAGTGTTACTGAATGAAGTGAACTTGGGGTGTAGGTTCATAGTTCCGTGAAAGTAGAGTCACATGTAGACAGGGTGACAAAGAAGGCATTTGGTACGCTTGCCTTTATTGGTCAGTGCACTGAGTACAGGAGTTGGAAGGGTCATGTTGAGGCTGTACAGGACGTTGGTTAGGCCACTTTTGGAATATTGCATTCAATTCTGGCCTCCCTGCGATAGAAATGATGTTGTTAAACTTGAAAGGGTCAGAAAAGATTTACAAGGATATTGCCGGGGTTGGAGCTATAGCGAGAGGCTGAACAGTTTGGGGTTACTTCCCTGGAGTGTCAGAGGCTGAGGGGTGACTTTATAGAAGTTTATAAAGGAGAAGATACTGAGGGATAGGATCTATTTACATTTGGAAGAAAATGGGCTTATTAGTGATAGGCAGCATGGATTTGTGCAGGGAAGGTCATGTCTTACCAACTTGATAGAATTCTTTGAGGAAGTGACAAAGTTGGTAGATGAAGGAAGGGCTGTGGATGTCATATACATGGACTTCAATAAGGCGTTTGATAAGGTTCCCCATGGTAGGCTGATGGAGAAAGTGAAGTTGCATGGGGCCCAGGGTGCACTAGCTAGATGGATAGAGAACTGGCTGGGCAACAGGAGGCAGAGAGTTGTCGTGGAAGGGAGTTTCTCAAAATGGAGAATTGTGACCAGTGGTGTTCCACAGGGATCTGTGTTGGGACCACTGTTGTTTGTGATATACATAAATGGCCTGGGGGAAGGTATAGATGGTCTGATTAGCAAGTTTGCAGATGACACTAAGATTGGTGGAGTAGCAGATAGTGAAGGGGACTGTCGGAGAATGCAGCAGAATATAGGTAGATTGGAGAGTTGGGCGGAGAAATGGCAAATAGAGTTCAATCCAGGCAAATACGAGGTGATGCATTTTGGAAGATCCAATTCAAGAGCAAACTATACCATAAATGGAAAAGCCCTGGGGGAAGTTGATGCACAGAGAGATCTGGGTGTTCAGGTGCATTGTACCCTGAAGGTGGCAACGCAGGTAGATAGAGTGGTCAAGAAGGCATACGGCATGCTTTCATCCATCGGATGGGGTATTGAGTACAAGAGTTGGCAGGTCATGTTACAGTTGTATAGGACTTTGGTTTGACCACATTTGGAATACTGCGCACAGTTCTGGTTGCCACATTACCAAAAGGATGTGGATGCTTTGGAGAGGGCACAGAGGAGGTTCACCAGGAGGTTGCCTGGTATGGAGGGCGCTAGCTATGAAGAGAAGTTGAGTAGATTAGGATTATTTACATTAGAAAGACGAAGGTTGAAGGGGGACCTGATTGAGGTCTACAAAATCATGAGAGGTATAGACAGGGTGGATAGCAAGAAGCTTTTTCCCAGAGTGGGGGACTCAATTACTAGGGGGTCAAGATTTCAAGGTGAGAGGGAAAAGTTTAAGGGAGATATGCATGGAAAGTTCTTTATGCAGAGGGTGGTGGGTGCCTGGAACACGTTGCAGGCGGACGTGGTAGAGGTGGGCACGATAGCATCATTTAAGATGTATCTAGACAGATACATGAATGGGCAGGTAGCAGAGGGATACAGATCCTTGGAAAATAGGCGACAGGTTTAGATAGAGGATCTGGATCGACGCAGGCTTGGACGGCCGAAGAGCCTATTCATGTGCTGTAATTTTTTTTGTTCTTTGTTCTTAAAATCATGAGGGACATGGATAGGGTGAGTAGACAAGGTTTCTATCCCCAAGGTAGGGGAGTCCAAAACCAGAGGGAGAGGGGAAAGATTTAAAAGGTACCTAAGGGGTAATTTTTTCATGCAGAGGGTGGTGTGCATGTGGAATGAGCTGCCAGAGGAAGGGGTGGAGGCTGGTACAATTACAACATTTAAAAGGCATCTGGATGGGTACATGAATAAGAAGGGTTTAGAGGGATATGGGCCAAATGCTGGCAAATGGGGCTAGATTAATTTAGGATATCTGGTCAGCATGGGCAAGTTGGACCAAAAGGTCAGCTTCTGTGCTGTACAACTCTATGACTCTTGTGATTCTTACCCAGTCTGGCCTAAGTGTGGTTGAAACACCCCTGTCCCTGCAGTTTGCTATCCTTCGAAATGCCCAGCACACCATTCAGTTGTACTTACTTTCCAAAGGCAATTTGCAATAGTTAACTAATGCCAGCCTTATCCTGTGAATCAATAGAGGAGAGGAAACAGGCTGCCTTATCAAAAGTTTGGTTTGAGGTTCTCTAGATCATGGATTTCTTTTTCCTAACAGAATTATAGTGAGAGTGGTGTTAATCAAATACCTCTACTGAGGAGCACCACAGCCATATACAGAGGTAAATGGCCTCCTTTAGCACTGTGTCATTCTGGGATTCCATGTTCTGTCAGGCTGCCATTTCCTTTTCATAAAACAGGGCCCTAGTCCCAGAGGACCACAGTTCCGCCCACTCTTTAGAGGGAGATGCTGCTTTTGGTTTAAAGTGAGGGTCACCAGGCAAGGGGAGAGGTTGAGAAGGAGAGTCCTTCACGGTAGCGTCAGCCAGCATGGAAATGGAGCCTGCACTGTTGGCATCAATCTGCATCTGACCTTTGCAATACAAAACATTACACAGGGAGTTGGGCAGATAATGAGATTCAGATGAGGCCACATTTTGCATAGCGGCCTGGTCTGTGTACGGGACCTTTATCTTCCCAGTCTTTGCATGACTGGGTAAATCTCATGACCTCCGCATCGCTCTTATCCCCATGGAGACCAGAGCAAACAGAAGAATTTGCATTTCTACAGCCCAGAGCATCGAAACCAGAAATTGCTGCAGAAACTCAGCAGGTCCTGCAGAATCTGTGGAGAGAGAAATAGAGTTATCGTTTCAGGTACTTCTTCAAAACTGAAAGAATGTGATACCAAGCCAGGTTGGAATTGATGAGTAAAGATTGAGATGAAAGATGGTCTTGATGGCAAACTCTACCAGTTTTTCACTTTTGTTTTCACAGCATAAGAAGGGTTTGTTACTTCAGAAAGCTGCCCAGTGATACCATGGAAAGCCAAGCAAAGAACGGATCGTGGGGATCTGATTTTACACCAGGCCAAAGCTCAGCCTAGCCAGAAATTATTTACCGTACCTAAAGCCTTCTGGCCTCACCCAGTAGAAGTAAAAAGCTAACCTGCCAAAACTGGGGAAGGGATGGGATCGGCCGTTGTGAAATGCCAATGTTGGTGTGCAGGAGATATGATTGGGTTTCCCATGCGGCAGGTTTCGGGACTCTCTGGCCGTGCAGAAAGAAAATAGACTTGGCAGATTCCCTTCATGTTGAAGGACAACCCAGTGAATAGAACAAGAACTAGGTCTGGACGTTAACACATTTCCTAGCCAATATCAAGGCGGGTAGGCTTACTTGGGGTACACGACGTTTGAGACCAAATGTTTTGGTCAGTCGCTTTAAAAAGTCAGCGATTTTACAACTAATTTCTTTCCTTGTTTCAGGGCCAGCCGTTACTGTGCTTGGCTCCTACTGGAGATATTTTCTCCTTTATTCATTCATGAGATGAGGACATCACTGGCCAGGCAGCATTTATTGTCCATCCCTAATTTTTTTTTATGAGCTGCCAGAGGATGTGGTGGAGGCTGGTACAATTACAACATTTAAAAGGCATCTGGATGGGTATATGACCAGGAAGGGTTTAGAGGGATATGGGCCAAATGCTGGCAAATGGGACTAGATGAATATATCTGGCCGGCATGGATGAGTTGGACCGAAGGGTCTGTTTCCATGCTGTATGACTCTGCGACTCCACAGTTGCAAGTGGATCTATCTTCTGCAGTCTTACTGACAACTCACTCATCCTTATATCCCAATCTCAGGAATCTCAAGAGGTTGTTGTCCTACAGTTGGGACTGGCAGGTTCACTAGATTAATTCCGGAGATGAGAGATTAGTTTTATGAGGATGGATTGAGCAGTTTGAGTCTGTACTTGCTACAGTTTGGAAGAATGACAGGAGACCTAAGTAAGGTGAATAAAATACTAATGGGGTCTGACTGTATAGATGGAGAAAGTGGCTTGGCAGCAGTGCTACACATCGAACTGGTCATGTCCTCAAGGACTTAGCTGCTAGACTGGGTCTGCGGCAGGTGGTGAGGGAACCAACAAGAGGGAAAAACATACTTAACCTCATCCTTACTAATCTGCCAGCTGCAGTTCTATCTGTTCATGACAGTATCGGTAAGAGTGACCATCACATAGTCCTTGTGGAGACGAAGTCCCACCTTCACATTGCGAACAACCTCCATCGTGTTGTGTGGCACTATCACCGTGCTAAATGGGACAGACTTCGCACAGATCTAGCAACTCAGGACTGGGCATCCATGAGGCGCTGTGGGCCATCGACAGCAGCAGAATTGTACTCCAGCACAATCTGTAACCTCATGGCCTGGTATATCCCCCACTCAGCCATTACCATCAAACTAGGGGATCAGCCCTGGTTCAATGGAGAGTGCAGGAGCGCATGCCAGGAACATCACCAGGCATTCCTGAGGATGAGGTATCAACCTGGTGAAGCCACCAAACAAGACTGCTTGCACATCAAATAGCGAAAGCAGCAAGTGATAGACCGACCTAAGTGATCCTGCATCCAATGGATCAGATGTAGATACCTTGTCTCCACAAGGACAGCGCAGTTGTCAATTTTGAAGTGTTTAGCATCGACAGGATGCGCTGTAGAAACTCACCAAAGATCCTCAGACAGCACCTTCCAAACCTACGACCACTTCCATCCAGAAGGACAAGGGCAGCAGAGACATGAGAACACCAGCCCCTGCAAGTTCCCCTCCTAGCTACTCACCATCCTGACTTGGGAATATATCACCATTCTTTCACTGTCACTGGTTCAAAATCCTTGAAGTTCCGCCGTTAAATGTATTGTGGGTCAAGCCAGGGCACACAAACTGCAGCATAACAAGAGGCAGCTCACTACCACCTTCTCAAGGGGTAATTAGGGATGGGCAATAAATGCTGACCCAGCCGGAGACACCCACATCCCATGAAGGAATTAAAAAAGCAAATTCAATTCAATAGGGAATATTTAAGTTCAGCGTTTCATCAGTTCAGTAGTACTTTGGAAACTGGCAAAGTGCTTGGGAGGGAGCATGTAGTGATAGAATTGAATCAAAACCTAGATGAGACTTTACTGTCTGACCTCAGTAGTTTTGGTTCGGTTCCTGCTAAAACATTAGATCCTATATAATTCAGAGCGAATGGATCCGTAACCTTACAACCACATACATTATAACAGTAATTTAACATTGCTAATCAGTCTGGCTTGGGCTGCTTTCCAAAGAGACCGGACTGGAGCATAATCTGAAACAATCTCACCCAAACCTAGTACAATAGCAGAGAGGACAAAGATAACAAGCATGGGGCTGGATGAACACAGCAGGTCAAG
>JAHRHZ010000277.1:3140757-3183657 GCA_024137785.1 Ginglymostoma cirratum | reverse complement strand
GAGGAAACCCACGCAGACACAGGGAGAATGTGCAAACTCCACACAGACTTTCACCTGAGGGTGGAATCGAACCTGGGGCCCTGGCGCTGTGAGGCAGCAGTGCTAAGCACTGAGCAGCACCCAACATGTAATCATTGCGACCATGTGTTTCCGATTGCCACATTAATCCCCCGTTGTGTATGCATTTGATGTCTATCACTTCCAATTTAATAGCAAAAGGAATGTAGTCTTCTAATAAATGTGATAGCTTTGCATTTCCTATTGCAGCAATTAAAGTGTCTGTTTGGGCCTATCGTAAGCTCTTAATCATTAATTCATGGAATAGATGGTCAGATAATTCTGGTCTTTAGTTTATGTGAGCTTATGGATAGCTTGAAGATCCATTAAATCATCCAACACTGCTTCCTTCTCCTTCAGTGATGCTCTCCGGCAGCGTCTGGGATCGTTTTACATTTGCAGTGTGGAGAAACACATGTCCATGTGAGTCACAACATTTTGAGGGATGTAACGCTTATGCTTAGTCTCTTCTGCAAGTGAATGCAAAAGCAGAATGCAGGTCATCTCGCAAAAATGCTGGAAATGCAAGCGAGCAGACAACTGGGTGTCACAGGGCGATGGGTTTTAATCTCAGAAAACCACTCAGCTGGAATATTGTGGGGGTGGGGTTTGGGGGTGTGTGTGCGGAGACGTTTAATCTCAAACAAAGGGTGGGTTGGAGTCCATTGAGGTAAAGTTGTTGAAAACATGATCCAAACCTGCCTCCTTTGCAAGTTTTGGCAATGTTGGGACAATCGGATGGTGCCCAGTCCACTCTGTGGGGTTGACCATATGACCACTTGGCAAGCTGAGGTGTTGGAGGCTTGGAATGTAAATGGAAATGTGCCGTACTGTTCTTTGGAATCTGGGACGTGAGAGATGGCTTCAGCTTCTCTCTCTCAGCAATTCCTTAGACACTCTAATCTTTATGATCTCACCCTGACTGTCCTCCTGGAGCTTTCAATCTCTAAACTCCCCCCCAAAAAAAACACAGAAAAACTGGTAAATGAGCCACATTTGTCCAAATTGTCTTGTATTAATATGGACGTAAGGTGTAAGACCAAAGAGGTGATGAATTCTTAGGTATATTAGCTATAAGGAGAGGTTGGACAAACTTGGGTTGTTTTCACTGGAGCTTCGTAAGCTGAGGTTGGGCTGTGGGGTTGGGTGTGGTTGGGGTCGGGGAAGGTGGAGGTTGTGGGGGGAGCGGGGGCAAACTGATAGAAATGTATAACATTATGAGGATCATGGATAAGTTGGATAGTCAGAATCTCTTTCCCAGGGTGCAAATGTCAAAGACAAGGTAGCATAGGTTTAAAGTGAGAGGGTGAAAGTTTAAAAGAAACGTACAAGGCAAATATTTTTCACAGATGCCTGAAATGTGCTGCTGGGGGTAGGCGGTAGATATGATAGCAATCTTCAAGAGGCATTTAGACAGACACATGAACAGGCAGGGGATAGAGACATAAGGCCATGGGCAGGCGGATGGGATTAGCTTAGAATGGCATCATGGTTGGCACAGTCATGGTGGAACAAAGGGCCTGTTCCTGTGCCATATTGTTCTATGTTCTAAGACACTTGTTGGAACTCATCTGGAGTATTGTGTTACAGTTCAGGGTGCCACACTATACGAAAGATGTGAACATATTGGAAAGAGAGAGCATTCACAAGAATGGTGCGGGGGATGAGGAAGTTCAATGATAAGGATAGATTGAAGACTTGGAGAGAAGGCTGAGAGGAGATCCGATAAAGGTTTCCAAAATTGTAAGTGAGGGCTGGACAGAGTAAATAGGGAGAAGGTGTTCCCACTCAAAAAAGAAGGAAGAACTAGAGGCCGTCGATTTAAAGTGACATGTTGAGGAAGTAAGGATAAAGAAAGAAAATGTATTTTCACTCAAAGAGTAGTTAGGGTGTGGAATACACTGCCTGGAAAATGTAGAGGCAGGTTCAATTGAGAAAGTCAAGAGGGCAATGGATAGTTTTTGGATAATATTAGCATAGAAAGGTATGGGGAAGATTGGCACTAATTAATGATGCTCAATTAATAAGCTGGTACAGGCATAGTGAGATGAATGGTCTCTGTGATTCTGTGTGCTTCGAGATGGAGGAGCAGTGCGAAAGGTCCACTTCCTTGTATTACTGATTGATTTTCCCCTCTGGGCTCGGCCTCCAACTTCCCACACACAGCTTTGGTCCATATCTCTTAACAGCTCTGCTTCACAAAAATTTTATTCATCAAATTTACTTATTTAAAATTAACAACTGATCCAGCATTCACTGCCATTTGTGGAAGAGAGTTCCAAACCTCTCTCACCCTTTTTGTGTTGAAGTGTTTCCTAACATCTCTCCCAAACGATCTGGCCCTAATTCTCAGGCTATGCCCCTAGTTCTAGAATCCCCAAACAGTAGGAATTGTTTATCTTCATCTACCCTGTCTTTTCCTGTTAATATCTTGAACGCTTTGATCAGATCATCCCTTAATCTTCTAAATTCTAGAGAAAACAGACCTCTTTGTACAATCTCTCCTCATAACCTAACCCCTGAAGTCCAGGTGTCATGCGATCCTGAGCTCACCCCCAGGCATCTGATCAGACCCAGGCCTCTGATCCATGTTCAAAGACCTCATATGCCCTCCCTTACCCAGACCTAATGGTTGGTCCAAACCCTCTTCCATAGAGTCTCTGGGTGGACTTTCTTAGTAACCATCCTCACTTAGCCAGGATTGGTTTCCTTTTACTGACCCCTTCCACCCCCAACATCCCCAGGACCACCAGGGCTCAGAACTACCTTCACCTGCAGCTTCCACTTGATGCTTCCCACCAATTGCAAGATATCTGATGGGAAAGCAACAGATAACATCGCTCTTATTTCTGAAAAAAAGATCAGAGAGATGTAGTTCGAGTTTTTCATCATGTGCCCATCAGTACAGATGGCAAAAATGCCAAATTTCAAGGCAGCAAGATGAAAGCAACAGGGACCGTCTCTCCCACTTCTGTTTGATTTTTAAGCAGTCCGGACAAATGCCAGGACACATACCTTTTCCCTGCAGAGGACAGTTCCGTTCTTGTGAAAACACAAGACTTCTGCGACTCTAATGCTCATGGGGATAACTGACCTTCAAGTTCTCTGTGGCTTACCAACTTAAACAAACATACCTCTCCTCTCACAACCCCTTGGCAAGTTAGGGGAGTTCAAATCCAGCTTTAAATCTGCTTCTCCGTCAACTGCATCTCCCTGGTCTGCTGATTATTTCTAGCATTTTTGTAAAAAAAAATTTCTCGCTTAATAAAAAGTTTACTCAAAGATTGACGATTCTATTGGACTTACCCACAAAAGAGATCGTCATTCAAATGTTCATTGATTCAAAACTAATGCTTCCTATTTGTTTATTTAATGTTATTTATAGTCAATAGCTTTTTACCCATTATAACTTAGATATTGTCTATATAAATATAGATAGGATAATGAATATCTTAAATATAGATATAGTTCTTAGGGCTAAAGGGATCAAAGGATCTGGGGAGAAAGTGGGAACAGGGGACTGCGTTGCCATGAATGTCAAAGCGAGATTGATGGGCTGAGTGGCCTACTCCTACAGTTTTCAATGTTTTTATCTTACAAGTCCCTAGCACAGTAATCAAAGACTCATTCCCTTTCTGTTCAAGGGCTGAACTTCTCTTCAACAAATAACAGAAATTACGTAAGTCTAGAATATTGAATCTCTTTTCCCTCTATCGTGCATAGTCGCGCCTACGCCTCACAGGTTTCGTTATCCTTTTCAATTCTTCTTTCAGGATCTCTGGTCTGTCTTCACTTAGCTATTTTTCCCCTACCTTGACTAACATAACTTTCTGTGCCGACAGAGCCTCGGTGAGATTAACGTGAATGTTACGGTAATGAATTTGGTACAGGCAGGCTCAACAGAAGGAAGTGCATGGGTTATGAAATCTTTTTATGATCCCTCAAGCCATACAGGTGAGAATGTGAACTTGCTACTTACCTCAGGCAGTGATTGAAGACAATACCTTAATGCACTTAGGAAGGGGATCGATAAGCACAGAGGCAAAAGAAAGGTAATCAGAGGTGAGGTGCTAGGGACAGCCCTTGATATCAAAGCTGCATTTGACCAAGTGTGGCATCAAGGAGCCTGAGCAAAGCTGGAATTAATGGGTATCAGGGGTCACGCTCTTCACTGGTTGGAGTCATACCTGACACACAGGAAGATGGTTGTGGTTGTGGGAGGTCAGTCATCTCAGCTCCAGGACATCTCTGCAGGAGTTCCTCAGGGTAGTGTCCTAGGCCCAACCATCTTCAGCTGCTTCATCAATGGTCTTCCCTCCATCATAAGGTCAGAAGTGGGGATGTTCGCTGATGATTGCACGATGTTCAGCGCCATTCGTGACTCCGCAGATACTGAAGCAGTCCGTGTTCACATGCAACAAGATTTGGACAATATCTTGGCTTGGGCTGACAAGTGGCAAGTAACATTCGCATCACATAAATACTAGAAAAGGACCATCTCCAACAAGGGAGAATACAACCGTCTGTCAATTCAATGGCATTATCATTACTGAATCAATTACTATCAATATAGTTAGGGGGAGGGGTATGTTACCATTGACCAGAAA
This sequence comes from Ginglymostoma cirratum, assembly GCA_024137785.1. Taxonomy (NCBI): domain Eukaryota; kingdom Metazoa; phylum Chordata; class Chondrichthyes; order Orectolobiformes; family Ginglymostomatidae; genus Ginglymostoma; species Ginglymostoma cirratum. The sequence continues at coordinate 3,178,993 of JAHRHZ010000277.1, read as the reverse complement.
GGTAACTGAACCAGCCACATAAATATAAATATATTATATAAATACAGAGGCTACAAGAGCAGGTAAAAGGCTGGGAACTCTACGGTGAGTAACTCACCTCCTGACTCCCAAAGCCTGTCTGTCATCGACAAGGCACAAGTCAGGAGTGTGATGGAATACTCCCCACTTGCCCGGATTGGGGCAGCCCCAACAACACTAAAGAAGCTTGACACCATCCAGGACAAAACAATCTGCTTGATCAGCACCTTATCCACTATCTTTAGCAGTCACTCCCTCTATCATCACCAAAATAGTGTGTACCATCTACTGGAAGCTGGAGCTCACCTTTTCTAAAAAAGGGTTCAGACCCGAAACATCAGCTTTCCTGCTCCACTGATGCTGCTTGGCCTGCTGCGCTCATCCAGCTCCACGCCTTGTTATCTCAGACTCCAGCATCTGCAGTTCTTACTATCTCAGGGCCCACTAGTGCTGGTTAGACAACACTTTCTTAGGTTTGGGCTATAAATGCTGGCTTAGACAATGATGTCCACATCTCACAAATGAACAAGAACTAGGTGGATGTGTTGATAAATTTTAAATGGGGGAAAGCAGAAGGATGGACTGCCAGGGCTGATTGGCTTTTCTCAGTGTTGCAAATCCTAAGAATGTGTTTCTAATTCCAAGCCTTTATTATCAGATCGTGTCCCAGAATGTCCCGGTGTGATGTTAAATGGACTTTTGCCCAGTTATCTTAACTTAGCCAACTCTAAGTCATTAATGCGTTGAATGAAGTTGAGATCTTTTGATGACGTAAAACGGCAAACTCCATCCTGGGCTAATGGACTGAGGAGGCACTCTCTACCAGAAAGAGCTGTGTCTTTTTTTATCCTTGTTGCAGGTATCACTAGAAATCCAGCATTCATCGCCCCCTCCAGAATAGCCCTTGTTCTGAGTGAGCACAATCCCAAGGAGGTACAGCACCCCTCTTTGAGTGACAGGGAGGCAGTGAGGTTGGGGTGACCGAGAGGGACAGATGCCATTCTGAGCTGACAGAATCCAACATATGCCAGCTGTGAGTTACGGACTCTCCCCCCTAAGGCCTAGAGGACAGCCTGACACCCAATGCTTTGAATGCTCCCATAGCCCTGTATGTCCGTGCAAGTGACTCCCTCCAAACGTTTTCAATGGGGACCTCTGCTAATCCCGTCATTCACCAATGTGTCTGAGAGATCACTGCTTATGAGCAGTTCTCCATCCCTGACCACACTGGCCCTACAGGGCTATAGATCACCATGGGGTCAGTTCACTATCAAAATCCTCACTGAGGCCAGGCAACTACAGGCCGAGCTTGCTGTGGTTCAGTAGAGGAAAACCATTAGTTTGTCTAATAACAAAAGGCTCTTGTTGCAAGCAAGATAATATTACCATCGACGCACACTGATGTGAAACGGTCTGTAAGAGAGACTTTGAGAAGCTATTGGTTTGTCAGTCTCACCCCTTCAAGCTGTACTCCACCACACACCATATGACATAATGGTGTTGCAGACAATCCTCAATATTAATCCTTTCAGATCATCGCACCTTTGTACAACAGAGTTAGGGGAAGCAATGCTCAAATTCTCTATCAGTATCATCAACAAGCTGTGAGTCTGACCGTACTCCAGAAAGTGGACCCACCATGAGGCTATCTCTTGCTATGACCTATCTCCCAGTTGGTCTGTCAGTCCAATTTTAAGAGACATGTTCTCGATAGAGTCACTGTATCATAGCATGTAACCTGATGATATAAAGGTCTCATACTCCATCGTAACTGGGGCCACTTGAAGCATGACATGCTGATCGAAGTGTGTTACTATTTGTAACTGAATAGTTGATATTAACCCACACACTGAGTTGTCTGCAAATCCCTACAGTGTGGAAATAGGCCCTTCGGCCCAACCAGTCCACACCGAACCTCAAAGCATCCCACCCAGTCCTACCCCGCTATAACCCACCTAATCTACACATCCCTGAACACTAGCATGGCCAATCCACCTAACATGCTTATCTTTGGACTGTGGGAGGAAACTGGAACACCCGAAGGAAACCCACGCAGACACAGGGAGAATGTGCAAACTCCACACAGACAGTCACCCAAGTCTGGAATCGAACGCGTGTCCCTGGCGCTGTGAGGCAGCAGTGCTAACCAAAATATCGGGAGCTGCAATAAATGTCTGTTGAATCTTTCAATACCATCTTCCCCACTTTGGATGCTCATGTTACGGGAGCTGACATTTGCAGTGCCACATCAGGTCTATAAACCCCTTCAGGAGACAAAGTTCACACCATGGAAGCTGATTGGCTTTCTGTCAATGGGGGGGGTGCATGGGAGGTTGCTAGGACATCAGAGGTGGCGTTGTCATTGGGAGGAGTTTGTCTCGCCTTGCGCTCTCTCTCGTCTGCTGTTTACTATCAGCACCTAAAGTGGAGAAGACGAAGAATTAGCTGCTATCCCCTTATTTAAAAGTGTCAGTCCCATCAGCAAACAGCAGTGTGACTTCTTCATGGAGCTCCATGCAAGATGGCTACCTCCCCATCAGATGCAGTCAAAGTCCTCGAGTGCCAGCTCCTTGGGGCAGAGACCCAGTATGCTCTGCTTACCCAGGGCTGCTGCCAGTGTTGTGGGCACCTTGGCCCTGCAGACAAACAGAAGGGGTGCCAATGGGTGAGTGAGCACACTACGAGCGAGTATGGCCGTACTGGGTCCTGAGTCCAGCCCACTAAATGAGTATCTGCCCCAGTGTGGGGCAAATGGGGCAAATATAACCGCATGAACCGGCTGCCAGCCCTTCAATGTGGGGATTCTACGTGGCATAGAGGTTCAGTAGGTGTTCATCCTGAGGACCAGCAGAGGCAGGCTGGGTGATGCTGCTTAGAGTGCAAAGTTTCATTTTCATTCTTTTGGCGGACATGGACAGTTATTGCCCGTCCCTAGTTGCCCCGTGAGAAAGTGGGGTGAGCTGCCTTCTTGAACCGTTGCAGTCCTCCTCCTGTGGGTTGACCCACAATGCCCTTAGGGAGGGAATTCCAGGGATTTTGACCCAGCAACACTGAAGGAACAGTGGTATATTTCCAAGTCAGGACGGTGAGTAAGTTGGAGGGGAACTTGCAGGGGGTGGTGTTCCCATGTATCTGCTGCCCTTGTCCCAGTTGGAAGTGGTCACGGGTTTGAAAGGTACTTTGGTGAATGTCTGCAGTGCATCTTGTAGATAGTACACACTGCTGCTACTGAGCGTCGGTGGTGGAGGGAGTGGACGCTTGTGGATGTGGTGCCAATCAAGTGGGCTGCTTAGTCCTGGATGGTGTCAAGCTTCTTTAGTGGTGTTGGGGCTGCACCCATCCAGGCAAGTGGGAGGTATACGATCACACTCCTGACTTGTGCCTTGTAGATGGTGGACAGGCTTTGAGGAGTCAGGAGGTGAGTTACTAACTGTAGTATTCTGACCTGCTCTTGTAGCCACTGTGTATGGTGAGTCCTGTTGAGTTTCTTGTCAATGGTAACCCCCAGAATGTTAATTGTGGGGGATTCAGTGATGGCAACAGCATTGAATGTCAAAGGGTGGTGGTTAGATTGTCTCTTATTGGTGATGGTCATATGTAACAAATGTTACTTGCCACTTGTCAGCCCCAAGCCTGGATATCGTCCAGATCTTGTTGCATGTGAACACGGACTGCTTCAGTATCTGAGGAGTCACGAATGGTGCTGAACGTTGTGCAATCATCAGAGAACATCCCCACATCTGACCTTATGATGGAGGGAAGGTCATTGATGAAGCAGCTGAAGATGGTTGGGCCTAGGATACTACCCTGAGGAACTCCTGCAGAAATGTCCTGGAGCTGAGATGACTGACCTCCAACAACCACAACCATCTCCCTTTGTGTCAGGTATGGCTCCAACTAATGGCCCCGATAACCACACACTTCAATTTCGCTCGGTCTCCTTTGGAGGGAGGTTTAGTGGTGTTATTGCTGGACTGTTACTCCAGAGGCCCTGGCAATTGTCTGGTGCCTGAGTTTGAATCCTGCCATGGCAGATGATGGAATTCAATAAAGATCTGGAATTGAAACTCTAATGATGACCATGAATTGATTATTGGGAAAATCCCATCTGGCTCACTAATGTCCTTTAGGGAAGGAAATGGCTATCCTTACCTGGTCTGGCCTACATGTTGACTTTTAACTGCCCTCTGGGCAATTGGGATGGCAATAAATGCTGGCCCGGCCAGTGACACCTTCATCCAGTCAATGAACTGGGAAAAAAAAATGCCACACATGGTTGAATGTAGCCTTGATGTCAAGGGCAGTCACTCTCAACTCATCTCTGGAATTAGCACAATGCAGGCACTGCCCCTTGTGGAGGACTGAATCTCTGCAGAAGTGAGTCCCTTTGTAGAATGTTTCGCAGAGCAGCATTGTGGACCTGATTGAGGAGTGGGACAGGGAGAGGAAGATGATGAGGACCCCTGTTCCTTCCCTGGGCTTAATGGAGGAGAAGGTGCGGTGTCGCTAATTGGCACACAGCAAGATCCCACCAACATCAATACAATGAGCAACAGGCAGCTAGGTTATCAACGATGTTGAATGCTCACTGGCCAGGACCACAGGGACTCTGCCCTACCCCGCCCCATTCTTTGGGACAGTGTCATGGGATTTCTTGCACCCACCTGAGAAGGTGGAACAGGTTCTGGTTTACATGAAGGATGGGGTTTTCTGATATGTGGCACTCCCTCAGTGCTGTAGCAGGCCTGTTCAATGTCAACCTTTGTGATCAAGTCCTACACTGGAACTTGAACCCACGACCTTCTGACAGAGAGGCAAGACTTGCAAACTGATCAATACAGAGACAAGTCAAAGTACTGGGGAACTTTAGGGGCCTCCATTCGTTCAATCTTGCATTCGTAACAGGTCTAGAAATTTCATAAGTCAATTTTATCAGCTAGCGATTACATCTCTGTTTACTGTTGTGCATGGCTGAGATTTTTGTTGTTTAAGCCCTATTCTTGGATCATCACTTTGGGAAATCTTATGGTATAATGGGTAATGTCCTTATCACTGTACCATCAACTCTGGGTTCAACATTCCACCCTGGCCAAGGAAGGTGGGATCTTAACACAGACAAAGAGGTTGTATAGCGACACACCAATGGCAGGCAACGAGAGCGGGAGAGATTCCTGGTCAGTCATGTCATGGAAACAATGTTGGAGTCTCTACCATCACTATCCATACTCTAAATCAGTAGGTCCCCAAACTTTACACTAACATGCAAAGAGACAAACAATTCCACAGCAAACCCTCTCCTTTCAGCTAACGTGTTTGCTTACAAAGCTTACATTTACTTGTATTTATGGTGGTCACACTCTTGCTTGAGATGTTTACAAAATAGTGCATCCAACAAGCTAAAGATCAAAAACATTAGTGTTTCAAATCCTCCAACAAAAACACGCCATCTTCAACTGCAAGCTTTTCGCACTAGTTCTAACTAGTTATGTCCCTAAACCTGCTCCATATCAGCTTTGAACTGGTGCATCATTGAAATTCAATGGATTAGCTAAAAATGCAAGCTAGGGTAAGTTTCAATTGACCAGGTTAGTGGGAAGCCCTGGCTGCTGTGTGTGCGTGTGGGTTTGCGAATGAGTGCGTGTGAGTGTGTGTGGGTGTGCGAATGAGTGAATGTGTGGGTTTGCGAATGGGTGTGAGTGTGCGAATGAGTGAATGTGTGGGTTTGCGAATGAGTGTGAGTGTGTGTTTGCGAGTGTGTGTTTGCGAGTGTGTGTTTGCGAGTGTGTGTTTGCGAGTGTGTGTTTGCGAATGGGTGTGAGTGTGTATGAGTGTGAGTGCATGTGTGGGTTTGCGAATGAGTGCATGTGTGTGTGCGTGTGTGAGTGTGTGTGTGGGTTTGCAAATGAGTGGGTGTGAGTGTGTATGGGTGTGCGAATGAGTGCATGTGAGTGTGAGTGTGTGTGTGCGTGCGTGTGTATGTGAGTGACTGCGTGAGTGAGTGCATGTGTCTGTGTTTGTGCGCGTGTGTAGGTGTTGTTGTGAAGTCGGGTAGAGTACTTGTGGATTGGGAGGAAGGAAGTTAGAATTTGGTGTTTGTAAAATGCAAGGAGGAATACATTATGTGGTCCCTTTAAAAGATGATGTGCTTTTTAGTAGATGTCTGTGAGCAGCAGCCTGAAAGTTTGCAAGCACACAGAGAGCACCTGAACTGAAACATTTGTGTTGAAAGGCCATACAGCTAACAAGCCAAGCAATAATATTTACCAAGACACCAAGCATTTAAATTTAGCCATTCAATTTGAACCAGGCACTTAGATACCAGAAACCTCTCAAACTTAAGTCTGATGGTTTTGACAAAACAAGACCAATCCTATTGTAAAAAGTATTGATATGTTATCAAGGGTATAGAAGAAGGGGGCAGTTGGACAAAGACCCCAGAGCTAACTGCCCTCAGATCTCTTGAGAGAATAACTCTAAGTGTCAGAGAAAGCACCATCTAAATAACAACAGTACCCATGGCACAACGAGTTAATATTCCTGACAGAGGAATTGACAGAGAAGGCACAGAACATTTCAGAAGACACATAACCTGGCTGTAATTTTGAGATATAACAAGGTGTGGAGCTGGATGAGCACAGCAGGCCAAGCAGCATCATAGGAGCAGGAAAGCTTGACGTTTCGGGCCTAGACTCAGTTTGTTAATAGTTCAGTTAATTTGTTCACTGTTCGATTTGGAAAAATAAGTTGTTACTTGTTGATTTTAAAGTGAGTGTCAGGGATTTATTTTATTTAACCACGAGAAGTTGCTGAAAGGCAGATTACATCACTTTTCACTCTCCTTTTACAGATTATAGGGCAAGGTGCTTCTTTTTGGGTGTTTTGGTTTTAGTTCTCAGAGTGAGCGTATGTATGAGTGAATGAGTATGTGTATATGTGTGAGTGTGTATATGTGAGTGAGAGTGTGTGTGTGTCAGAGTGTGTGTGTGTGTGTGTGTGCTTGTGTCGGTGTGTGTTCTGTGAGTGTGTGTGAATATGGGTGATGAGGGTGTGTGTGTGTGTGAGTGTGTGTATTTGTGTGTGCGTGAGCGTGTGTGTGATTGAGTGTGTGAGTTTGTGAGTGTGTGTATGTGTGAGTGTGTGAGTGTGTGTGTGTATGAGTGTGCGTGTGTGTATGTATGAGTGAGTGTGCATGTGTGTGAGTGAGTGAGTGTGCATGAGAGTGTGTGAATGAGTGAGTGTGTGTGTGAGTGTGTGTGAATGTGTGAGTGAGTGTGTGAGTGTGTGTGAATGTGTGAGTGAGTGTGAGTGAGTGTGAGTGAGTGAGTGTGAGTGAGTGAGTGAGTGTGAGTGAGTGAGTGAGTGTGCGTGTGAGTGAGTGAGCGTGTGAATGAGTGTGCGAGTGTGTGTATGAATGAGTGATTGAGTGAGTGTGATTGAGTGAGAGTGCGTGTGTGAGAGTGATTGAGTGAGTGTGTGTGTGTATCTTGTTGGGTGTATTTTTAAGTGTTAGAGGTACGGTTGTTTCACTGTAAAAAGAATGATGCTCTGTACTTTCCCATTTTTTAGCTCATTTCAATCAAAGCTCAACTTGGTCGAAAAATGGATCAGAGAAACTGTTTGCTGGCAGCAGCAGATTGGAAATTCCATTGGGTATAATTAGAAACTCGACAGACCTCGGTAAATGCATCTCTTCAGTGATGTTTCTTGAGTCTCTTTGTCCTGTGGGTGAAGTTTGTTCTCTGTCGAGATAAGAGAATCACTTGTTACTGTCTAACGCAGGAACGCCCAGGTCTGGTTGGTTGTTGAGTCAAGCTGCTTCCATTCAGTCTGCATGTGGTGCCAGAGACTGAGAGAGAGAGGAGGGTGCTCTGTCTGTCATTCTGTCTTTGCTCCCTCGATAGCTTTCTCTTTTCATCACAAATCATTTTAGTTCTGAATATCATTCCGCCTTAAGTCTGACACCATGTTAACTTGTTGCTTCAATGAACAAAACTGGCCATTGGACTGACATTCAAATACACTTTTGACTGAAGCCAACCTAGAGACAGGAGAGAGGGCTTTTGTGGTAACGACCCTAGCTCTGAGCCAGGGCAGGCCTGGGGTCCAATCTCACCTGCTCCAGAGGTATGGTCGTGTCTCTGAACAGGTTGATAAAGGAAATACACAGAACCTGTATTAGAGCAGAGGACATTGGCAGGGGATCTGACTGAGATGGATAACATTATGAGGGATATAGTCATTGTAGACTGGAAGGAGCTTTTCTCCTTGATCAATGACCAGCTGGGGTCAATTTAAGGGCAGGAGGTTTGGAGGGGATGTGAAGACATCTTTTTCAACCAGACAGTGACGGGACTCTGGAACAAACAGCCTGTGAGGATGGTAGAGCCAGAACAATGAAAAAGTCTTTGGATTTGCAGTTGTGATGCCAAAGCTATGGACCAAATGTTGAATATGGGATTAGAATAGTTAGGGGATTGTTTTTTGGTGCATGCATGATGGCCTGAAGGGCCTTTTTCTGTGTTGTGGACTTCTATGACTCTATGATGATGAGAACCAATAGGTGAAGCTAGTGACCCTGGATCCCTGGGGTGACAGGTCAGGGTCTAGCCAGGTCCTGGGAAAGGGTGGTGCAGTTAGTGTTAAATTGCAGAGCCTGTGTCTTCAGCATGGGCTGGATGTAGGGGATAATCGAGTGTTGCAGGGACTGGAAGTTTTGACCTAAAGGGAGAGGCTGAATAGGCTGGGGCTATTTTCCCTGGAGCGTCGGAAGCTGAGGGGGTGACCTTATAGAGGTTTATAAAATCATGAGGGGCATGGATAAGGTGAATAGCCAAGGTCTCTTCCCAAGCGTAGGGGAGTCCAAAACTAAAGGGCATAGGTTTAAGGTGAGAGGGGAAAGATTTAAAAGGGACCTGAGGGATAACCTTTTCACACAGCAGGTGGTGCGTGTATGGAATGAGCTGCCAGAGGAAGTGGTGGAGGCTGGTACAATTACAACATTTAAAAGGCATCTGGATGGGTACATGAATAGGAAGGGTTTAGAGGGATATGGGCCAAATGCTGGAAAATGGGGCTAGATTAATTTAGGATATCTGGTCAGCGTGGATGAATTGGACTGAAGGGTCTGTTTCTGAGTTGTACAGCTCTGTGACTCTATGACTCTAAGAGAAGCACCAATGTCTACAATTTCACTTTCTCTCCCCATGTCTACATGTCTAACCTATCACGTCCCCTCATCTCCCATCCATCACTCGGTTAGCTCGTAGTCATTGACACCGAGAGCAGAGGAGTAAATTCCTGGATCAACTCTTTGAAAGATTGGCCAATTTATCCTGTTCCTAATGCACCATGTTGTTGTCCTGATTGAAGTTTTACTTTCCAATTGTAGATCTCTTCTTCATAACATTTTGATTTTATTTGCTATCATGTTCATTATGTTTTACTTATTGGATCATTCTTTGCCCGCCCTTAATTGCCCTTGAACTGAATAGATTTCTCGGCCGTTTCAGAGAGTAGTTCAGAGTGAACCATATTGCTGGGGTTCTGCAGTCGGGACGGTGCTGTAGACCCTGCGAATTCTCATTTCCAGGAGTTTGTTTTGAATGATTGGTTGCATCGTTGTTCCTGAAAGGTGGGTGCGTGCGTGTGTCTGTGTCTGAGCAAGTGCAGGTGTAGGTGTGTGTATGAGAATGTGAGAGAGTGTATGTTAGTATGTGAACGTAAGAGAGCGTGCATGTGAGTGTTTGTGTGTGTGTGCGTGTATGGATGCGAATGTGTGTGTATGCATGTGTGTGTCTGTGTGTGAGACATTGTGTGTGTCTGTGTGTGAGACATTGTGTGTGTCTGTGTGTGAGACATTGTGTGTGTGTGTCTGTGTGTGAGACATTGTGTGTGTGTGTCTGTGTGTGTGAGACACTGTGTGTCTGTGTGTGTGAGACACTGTGTGTCTGTGTCTGTGTGAGAGACACTGTGTGTGTGGATGAAAATGTGTCTGAGAGAGAGTGTGTGTGTGTGAGAGAGTGTGTGTGTGTGTGAGAGAGTGTGTGTGTCTGAGGGGGGTGAATCACTGTTGAAGTGTATCCAACATGTACAGCTCTTGAATTTGGAGCATGGGAAATGTGACATTCCTGAACATTGCAATGTCTACCTAGTTGACCTTGATGCTGTGAATCCCTTCTATGTGCAGATAACGCTCACTTTGCCTTCATCACCTACAATGGGTTTTCCAAACGGGGACTAGTCAACAACATAAAGCATTCGTCAGGCAAAGTGAAGTTCTGGCTGCCATTGGTCACCAACTTGGCGACAGTGATCAGCAACAGTGCACCCACCTGTCAAAGTTCCCTGTCCTTTAACATCATGTTCCACAGCAATCAGGTTTGTGGATCGTTCAGTGTCCTCCACATATTAATGGTTTGGAATTCAATGCAGATAAATACGAGGTGTTGCATTTTGGTAAGGCAAACCAGGGCAGGACTTTTACAGTTAATGGTAGGGCCCTGGGGAGTGTTGTTGAACTGAGAGACCTAAGGGTGCAGGCACATAGTTCCTTGAAAGTTGCATCACAGGTAGACAGGGTGGTTAAGAAGGCATTTAGCACGCTTGTCTTCATCGCTCAGCCCTTTGAGTATAGGAGTTGGGACAGCAATTTGTGGCTGTAAAGGACGTTGGTGAGATCTCTTTTGGAGTATTGTGCACAGTTCTAGTCCCTGCTATAGGAAGGGTATTGTCAAACTGGAAACGGTTCAGAAAAGATTTACCATGATGTTACCGAGGCTGGAGAGCTTGAGTGATAAGGAGAGGCTGGATATCTTGGGAGTTTTGTCACTGGAGCGTAGGAGGCTGACGGATGACTTCATACAGGTTTACAAAATCATGAGGGGCACAGATAAGGTGAATAGCCAAGGTCTTTTTTCCAGGATAGGGGAGTCCAAAACTAGAGGGCATAGGTTTAAGATGAGAAGGGAATGATGTTGGACACAGAGCAGTTTCTCAAAATAGTGTCGACCTGGGACAGACATAAAAAGTACAGCCCCTTGTCAGATGGAGAGGGAGGAAGTAGTCAGAATATGGGCCAAATAGTATCCCCAAAAAGCGAAATTTAAACTAGGGAAGTCTTTGACCCCCTCCCCCCACGATGTAAACACCTAGCACATGCCCTCCTCACTCCAATGCCCCTCTTCAATTGCCAGACAGCAGTTTATCTGGGATTGGGTCTTCAACCAGCTCAGGGCGGGTTGCCCACTCCCCATCTATGCTCCCAATTGGAGAGGAGTTTGCTCCTGTTAAAGCTGCTTGCTAATCCCTCTCTCCCCACTATTCCACCACCAGTATCTTCGCAGTAACCCAGATTACCCAGCCTGCCTCTCCCCTTGCCATCACTCACTAACAAAGAATAAAGAACGAAGAACACTACAGCCACATGCCCTCCAAGCCTGCATTGATGCATTTTGCCCTTCCACACTAAAAGCTCCAGTCCTAAAACCAATCCCGGATTCCATTCCATATACAATTGGTGATCACACTCTTGTCTCCGAGCCTGACTTTTAATGGTTTAATGGAACCTGATTTCCCAACTTGTGGTCCTGGGACAGTCAGGGGCAGTGGTGCATTGTGGGAGGGAAGGCCTCTGGTTTTACAACACCATGACCTACAGAAGAGGATCAATCCAACAAAACCTTTCAAAGGAAAGCAGCACCTTTTAGAAAATAAAGCAGAAATTGCTGGGAAAACTCAGTATGGAGTCATACAGCGTGGAAACAGGCCTATCAGCCCAAACAGTCCATGTTGACCCTGTTCGCAAATTAAACTAGTCCCCACCTGCCTGCACTTGACTCAAGTCCCACCAAACCTTTCTTATTCATGAACTTATCCAAATATCTTTTAAATGTTGTAACAGTGCCCACATCCATCACTTCCTCTGGAAGCTCTTTCCACATATGAATCTCTCTCTGTGTAAAAAAAAAAAAAAACCCTCATGTCTTCTTTAAATCTTTCTCGTCTTACCTTCAAAATGTGCACCCCAAGTCTTGAAATCCCCCACCCTAAGAAAAAGAAAGCTACCATTCACCTTATCTATACCCCTCATGATTTTATAAACCTCTATAAGGTTACCCCTCAACCTCCTGCGCTCCAGTGGGGAAACATCTTAGGAGAGAAAACAGAGTTAATGTTTAGGGTCCAGTGACCCTTCTTCAGAACTGATAGTAACTAGGAAATAAGAGGTTAGTATATATGCTGAAGATGGGGAAGGAGGAGAAATAAATTATAGATGGAGATCGAGTCCAGGAAGAGAGAAACACAGTTGGACAGACAAGGGACCAGGTAAAGGTCAGCCTGAGAGAATGAACAGATGCTAAAGGGGACCATTAGAGGATGACAATGGGTTGTTTGTGGTAGCCGCCCATGTAGTGGCAAGGCCTTGTGTGTGGGATTGGGGTAAGGACATGGAAGAAGGTGCTCAGACCCTAAAACTTTTAAACTCAATATTAAGCCCAGAAGGCTGCAGGGTCTCTAAGTGGAAAATGAAGTGCTGTTCTTCCAGTTTGTGCTGGAGCACTGCAGCAAGCCTGAGACAGAGATGTGTTGAAGGGTCAGGCGTGGGGAAACTCAGGGTCATTTTTGCAAACAGAATTGGAAGTGTTTTGCAAAATGGTTGTATTTCAACTCCCCAGTGTCAAAGCGATCACATTACGAGCAGCCAATACAGTAAATTGAGTGAAGTGCAGATAAACTACAGTTTGTTTTAGCAACCACAGTGTTTTTTACTCCGGTGCACTTTTACCTTGAGTGATCAAGTGTAACAGAAAGTGAAAACTCTCTCACAAGTTAATTTATTCCATTTTGAACAGGAACTGATGCTAGAAGATGTAATCTGTGTTCGCTTGAGCGTTGAAAATTGTTCGAAGGTTTGGACTTCAGATGGCTGCAATGTGTATTATAGAAACGACACACACGTTGGATGCACATTTACAGAATTATCCACATTCACTGTACTGAAGAGGATACAATCAATTGAGGTAGAGTCAGTACTTTGTGTTTGAGTGGATGAAGGATCAAGGAGATTTGTTTACAACACTAACAGGATTTGCTTGTTTTTGTACATTCAGCTGGACAAGTTCCCATTTGGCTTTTTCAAGCCTGTTTCGGATCTTCAAAAGAAGCATTCAATTTACGCCCCTGTTTTTCCCCCCTCTTGTCTCCCCCAGGATGGATCCAGCTCCTCTTTGGAGGTTGACCTTGGCTCTGCTTCCTTCTCCCTTTCAGACAGAACATTCTACTAACCTGCCATGTAACATAACCAGAAACTCCCTCCCACAGTCTATCTGTGTCGTCACTTTTGGAAAGTGTGCCTACTGTTGTGGTTGCATTTCCTCTGTGTGTGCGATCGCTCTTCCCTCATAGATGTAAACACACAGCGGCCAGGAGCAAATCAATACCGCTCCTGCTTCCTGCCCACTTTCAATATCTCTTGGATCCTGAGAAATCTGTCACCCAGCCTTAAATATCTTGAATGGAGAAGTTTCCACAAGTCTCTGGGGTGGAGAATTCCATACTTTCCCAACCCTTTGAATGAAGACATTCCTCCTTGTCTTAGTATCAGATGATCAACTTCTGGCCCTGAGAATGTTCTAGATTAGCCACGCCAGTGGAAGCCAACTTGCATGTCTCCCCTTCAGAATCTTGACCATCTTAATAAGATCACTTTTCATTCATAGAGTTACAGAGTCATAGAATCATAAAGTATGGAAAAAGACCCTTCGATCGAACTAATCCATGTTGACCACAATCCCAAACAAAACTAGTCTCACCTGCCTGCTCTTGGCCCATATCCCTCCAAATATTTCCTGTTTATATATCTATTCAAATGTCTTTTAAATGATGTAACTGTATCTGCATCCATCACTTCCTCTGGCAGTTCATTCCACACAAAAACCACTCCCTGTGTAAAAAAGTTGCATCACATGTTTCTTTAAATTTTTCTCCTCTCACCTTAAAAATATGCTCCCAGTCTTGAAATCCCCCAATCTAGGGATAAGACATTTGCCATTCACCTTATCTATACTCCTCATGATTTTATAAACCTCTAAAAGCTCACCCCCCTCCTACACTCCAGTGAAAAAGGTTTCGGGCTGTCCAGCCTCTCATAACTCAAAAACTCCATTCCTGGTAAATCTCTCCAGTTTAATAATGTCCTTCCCCTAATTGGTCACCCAGAATTGCACACAGCACTCGAGAAAAGGCCCCACCAACATCCTGTATAACCACTACACGAGGTCCCAACTCCTGTACTCAATGGTCTGAGCAATGAAGGCATCTAAACTCTGGGTATTAGAGGCTAAATTTACTTAATCTCCTTTCACACACCAACATTAAGAGGTTAGTTGGCTCAGTTGGTTGGGGGCTAGCTTGTCAAATGCAAGGAGTAATACCAACAGTGCATGTTCGAGCCCCACACTGGCAGGAGTTATCATGAAGATCTCACCTTCTGAACCTCTTTCCCTCACCCGAGGCACAGTGACCCTCAGGCTAAACCACCATCTCTCTTTCTCTCTCTAATGAGAGAGTGGGACTATGCAGCTTTTATATGCAGGAACCCAATGAACTTTGCCCCATCACCTCCAATACAAGTATATTCTTAGAGAGAACTCATGGGTTAGTATTGCTGCCTCACGGAGCCAGGGACCCAGGTTCGATTCTACCCTCAGGCGACTGTCTGTGTTGAGTTTGCACGTTCTCCCTGTGTCTGCGTGAGTTTCCTCTGGGGGCTCTGGTTTCCTCCCACAGTCCAGGGATGTGCAGATTAGGGCAGATTGGCCGTGCTAAATTGCCCATAGTGCCCAGGGATGTGAAGGTTAGGTGGGTTAACCATGCTAAATTGCCCCATAGCGTCGAGGGGATGTGCCCGCTGGGTGAGTTAGCCATGAGGAATGCAGTGTTCCAGGGGTAGGGTAGGGGGATGAGCCTGGTTGGGACGGTCTTAGGAGGGTCAGTGTTGTACTGAATGGCTTGTTTCCATACTGTAAGGATTCAAAGATATATGAGAGCAAGGTTGTGCAACAATGCAGGCTAATCCAAACCCCACACAATTATACCAAACCAACCTTACAAAAAGGCACGGGCACAAATTCCTTCCTAACAGCTTGCAGAATCTGCGCACAATTATTTCTACATGTCTGGTTTAAGAATACCTAAATCGTTCTGAACTTTGGGAAAAAAGAACTGCTTTTCTATTCTTCTTATCAAAGTGAATAATCAGACAGTCTCCGTGTACCTGCCACGTTCCCCTGTATGAGGCAGCAGTGTTTCAGATCGGGGGAAGGTGAAATGATGGTCTGGAGAGCATTGGAGAAGCTGAAATAAATAAACCCCGGAAAACGCCAGAGAAACTGAGATCTGAAGAAGAGTCATACCTGACTGGAACTGTTAACCCTGTTATCGTCTCTCTCCGCTGGTGCTGCTGGGACCTGTTGTGTCTCTCCAGCAATTTCTGCTTTCGTCCAAATCTTTAGCATCCAAGATTTATTTGCCTGGATTTAGGAAATGCAGAGATGAGTTCTTTCCCAGTGCAGAGAGGATTCCAAAACCCTCAAGTGAAAGTTAACTGTTGAAGAATTTGGTGGGTGGGATGCCACACTAATTCGATTTATTACTTTCACATGTACCTGGTGACAGTGAAATGTTTTGTTTTCTGCGCAGCACAGGCAGATCATACCATAGAAAGGCCACAGGGTGATAGAACAGAGTGAGGATTACAAAGTAATGGCTGCAGAGAAGATGCACAGAGATCAACTCTGTTTCAGATAGAGGCTTGAGCAGGGTTAAAAAGTGGATGGTCCACCAATGAGTTAGCATCTTCGGTAAGAGTGGGGCTGGGAAGAAAGACAGAGCCTGTCGAAAGAAGACCAAGGAGATGCTTGTTTAAAGCTGTGATGTGGAGGCGTCGGTATTGGACTGGGGTTGTCAAAGTCAGAGATCACATGACACCAGGTTATAGTCCAACAGGTTTATTTGAAATCACAAGCTTTCGGAGCCCTGCGCCTTTGTCAGGTGGAAAAGCTGAAACTAGGTCCACAAGAGTTCAGGTTGTGATAAGGAATTACAACTGCGCTCTGGGGAGAAAGGCCAAACATTGAGCCCTCCTGTCAATCCAGATCGAACACCGGCCCTGTTAAAAGCTGCACAGTTCACTAATTAAACTCTCTGTTTGGCTGCAGAATGCTGTCAAGGTCCTATCCTCGTTTCCAGCCAAATTGCCCACGTCTGACGGTGGGAATAAAGCCGAAGAGTATGCAAAAATCACACAACACCTCGCGAGTTTAGAAGAAGTCTCCCAGAAGATGGCAGTTGCTGCGGTTGCACAGGGAGAGCTGAAAATATCGTCAGATATTCAAGGTAACCTCAATGAATTCAAAAAAAGCAGCCATGTTCCGATGGGTTTAAGGCAACTTTACCATCAGCAGAAACAGAGTGAGGGATGATGCTTATTGGCATCTCCAAGACAAGCCGATAAGTGGGGTTAGATTTTCAATGACCTGCACAGACGTGGTGGGCCAAAGGGCCTCCTTCGACCGGGGAGTCCAGAACGAAGACGTCACTAAGGTTACAGAGAAGACCATTTAGGACAGAGAGAGGGAAGCCTGTGGAATTCTCTGCTACAGAAGGTGGGTGAGGCCAGAGCATTGAATGTTTTCCAGAAGGAGTTAGATACAGTTCTGAGGGCAAAAGGGATCATATGGTATGGGGGAGGAAGCAGGAACAGCGGACTGAGTTAGATGGTCAGTCACGATCATATTGGGAAGCAGAGCAAGCTCGAAGGGCTGAATGGCCTATTCCTGCTCCTGTTTTCCATGTCAATCTAATCGCTATGGTCCTGGAGACACATGTAGGCCGGACTGGGCAAAGACAGCCTACTTCCTTCCCTAATGACATGAATGAACCTAAAGAGATCAGAAGGTATGAGGAGCAAGTGGGAACAGGGCACGGAGTTGGATAATCACCCATGAGCAGGCTCAAAGAGCTGAATGGCATACTCCTGCGCCCGTTTCCTACGTTGCTACGATTCTGTGTTGAAACACAACAGCATCCCGAAATCCTTCAGAATCAATAAGGCCACTGTTCTCAACATAGTGAAGGAAGCACAAAAGCTGAGGCCTACAAGACACAACAGACAGCAAGGATCCCGATGGTGTTCGATCTGGATTGACAAGAGGGCTCAGTATTTGGCCTGGACTGTTGCTTGGCCTTTCTCCCTGGAGCACAGTTGTATTTCCTTATCACAACCTGAGCTCTTGTGGACCTATTCCAGCTGACAGGCCCCTGTGAGACACTCCCACCTCAAAACACAAGGCGATGGTACACCCTTAGAAAGGGAATGCCAGAACAGAACTGAAGGCTAAAGCTGAGCTTCTCCCAAGAACACCCAAAGTGAAGCCTGTGATAGGATGGACAAAGGGCTCACTTTACATATCCATGGACCCCATCCATAAGGGTGGTGGCTTTAGAGAGGGTAGTGTGCAATGCCCACTTGGGGTACCTTTAGCTGTAACACTGTCAGAATCACCCTCACCCCTAAGTTGTGTGTTCAAGTCCTATTCTAAGGGTTGGTTTATATCAGTCTTGGCAGACAATCTAGTGCTGGCCATTCAACCCCTGCTATACTTCTCATGGCTGATCATCCAACTGTTCCCACTTCCTTCCCATACCCTTTACTCACTTTAGTTTCATTAATAGGTTTAGGGAAGGAAATCTGCTGCCTTTACCTGGTCTGACTGTACGTTGCTCCTGGACAATGGGTGGCATTTTTAAAAGTTCCCTCATTTAAGGAGAGGTGGCTGCATAGTAACATTCACTGTAGCACCACCCTTTCATCAGAGGGAGAGACAGAGTTATACAACTGTTGGTGGGTCTCTCTAAGGGTCTTCAGGTGAGGTTGAGGGAGTAGGAACCCTCATAGTAACCTTAGCCAATGCAGGAATTGAACCCACACTGCTGGTGTTGCCCTGCCTCATTGAGCTAACCAACCATCTCATGATAAGTAACCCAGGTCATTGCTCTCAGTACATGGCCTCAAATCCCACCATTGGAATTTAAATTCAAATGATAATTCTGAAACTATAAAACTGCCCAAAATCCATGGTGTTGATGAAAACTGTTGTGGAAAACCATCTGGTTCACTAATGCCCAGTGGAATCCGCCATCCTCACCCTGCCAAAGATATCGAACACAACAGCAATTCCCATCAGCCTATTCCACGTGTTATGGATCATGGTTAGTGAATCTCTCTCCCTCTTTTCCTGTACTGATTCCCATCCCCAGCTGCTGATCAAAGGCAGAATGACATGTGGAGCTTAAATATCAAGTCTAGATGGGTTGAATGGCCAGTTTTGATCCTGCATATTCAATGTAAATGTGTTCTATTCAAGAGCAAAAGTCTGTTTGTGATGGTCTTCCAAGCGTCAGAGCATACCAAGCCATTTTGGCAAGGTACCCCAAGTGTGGATGAACACTTAGAATGAGCAGGGGTAAGAATGTTTGATCTATCATCTGGCCTTCCCAATCTTTGACATCCTTCTCAGGCCTGGATCATGAGATTAGTCCTCATGTAACTCCTGAATCAAACTGTTTGCATTCTCATTTGGTCTCCTAGTGTCAGCCAACTTGCCTCGGGCGTTTGTGGGCTTTGAGAGCCTTGGAGGGCCTTGCTTCCCTGGAAGGGTTGGTTCTGCTGTGTCTAAATCAACAGAAGTGGCCCTTCCTGAGAAAGTGGCCTCTCACTTGCTGTCCCACTGGAGGATCACCTCCATCAAGTATCGTCCTATGTTTCTCTGGTCATCGAGAAATTTGAGGTTAAACTAGATCAAGGGCATGAAGGAAAAGAGTTTTGAGGAAAAGGGGGAGGAAGTGGATAAATTTGACTGGGACTGTGTGGGAGGTTAATATTTTTGGACAAGTGGGTGAACAGTTTCTGTAATGCAATTCTGACATGTTCCCACACAACAACCTATCAATCCTGTTCCATTTTGTTTCCCAGAAATCACTGTTCAGGCATTGCCAATAAATGGTTCGCTGAGTGGAAAAGCAAACTTGTCAACTGCAACTACACTTGCCACAATATCTTGGGACACAGTGAGAGGAAACCAAACTTCTGGTAATATTAACCCCTGTTAAATGTCAAATATCTCGAGCAAATCCTCTTTGCTGAGGGACTGTCTCTCCTCAACAATCTCCTGTGGTTTCAAAACATGCCATGCAGATATTTCCACTTGTGGTTCAGCCCCAAAGGGCCCTATCTATCAGAATAATCACTTAGAAACCCCATAAGGAATTCAGGAGGAGTTTTTGTATTCAGAAAGTGGTGTAGGAACAAGATTATGTCATTCAGTCTGTTGATTCTGTTCCACCATTCGATGAGACCATGGCTGATCCGATAATCCTCAGGAGGAGGTGATAGCATAGCGGCATTATTGCTGGACTGTTAATCCAGAGACCCAGAGACCCACCACAGCAGATGGTGGAATTTGAATTCAATAAATATCTGGAATTAAGAATCTAATGTGACTGTGAATCCAATGTCAATTGTTGGGAAAAAGTGCCATCTGGTTAGCTAATGTCCTCTAGGGAAGGAAACTACCATCCTTACCTGGTCTGGACTGCATTTGATTCCAAATGAAAAGCAATGTGGTTGATTCTTAAAACTGCCCTCTGGGTAATTAGGGATGGGCAATAAATGTTGGCCTAACGAGTGATGCCTTTATCCCACTTTCCTGCCTTTCCCCTATAACCCTTAATGATTAGAAATCTGTCTGTCTGAGCCTTGAATATGCATAATGACCTAACCTCAACAGCAGTATAGAGAGAAGTTGGACTAGCTTGGACTTTTTCTCTTTAGAAACTGAGGGAGTATCTTGTAGAAGTGTATAAGATCATGAGAGGCATGGACAGGGTGAATGCACTCAGTCTTTTTCCCAGGGTTGGGGAATCGAGGACTAGAGGGCATCCATTTAAGGTAAGAGGGGAAAGAATACATGGGAGGCTGAGGGGCAACTTTTTTTACACAAAGGGAGGTACACATATGGAATAAGCTGCCAGCGAAAGTGGTTGAGGTGGGTACATTAACATTTAAAAGACATTTGGACGAATACATGGATAGGAAAGATTTAGAAGAATATGGGCCAAGTGCAGGGAAATGGAGTTAGCATGGATGGACATTTTAGTCAGCACAGGCCAGTATGGACTGAAGGACCTGTCTCCGTGCTGTAGATCTCTATCACTCTATGACGCCACAGATTCACCACTCTCTAAGAGAAATGGGCGGCACGGTGGCTCAGTGGTTAGCACTGCTGCCTCACAGCGCCAGGGACCCGCGTTCGATTTCAGCCTCGGGCGACTGTCTGTGTGGAGTTTGCATGTTGTCCCCGTGTCTGCGTGGGTTTCCTTCGGGTGCTCCGGTTTCCTCCCACAGTCCAAAGATGTGCAGGCTGGGTGGATTGGCCATGCTAAATTGCCCGTAGTGTTCAGAGATGTGTAGATTAGGTGTGGTGTAGGGGGATGGATCTGGGTGGGTTGCTCTGACGGTCGGTGTGGACTTGTTGGGCGGTGGGGCCTGTTTCCACACTGTAGGGATTCTAAGATCTAAGAAATTTCTTCTCATCCCTTCCTTCAGTGGGCGACCCCTTACATTGAGATAATGCCGTCTGGTCCTAGATTCTCCCACAAGGAGTAACCACCTCTCTGCATCTACCCTATTGAGTTCCATGATGGCTTGTACGTTTCAATGGTGTCACTTCTTCAAATCAGCCAATTGAACCTTCTCTGGACTGCTTCCAATGCCGGCCCTTAGCTAAGGGGCCCAAAACTGCTCACAGAATTCCAGCTGTGGCCTTGCACAGTTTCAGAAATACCTCCCTATTTTTAATGTACTATTTCCTTTGAGTTCCATTTGCCTTCCCTTGTACCTGCTAAACGTCTATGTGATTAGCATTAATGTGATTAGCTTCATGTGATTTAGGAACAAGGAACCCCAGATCTCTGCATTTTTCTACTTCAATAATTTTCATCTCCTCTATTCTTCCTACCAAAGTTTGTAACCTTACACTTTCCCATATTATGTCCCGTCTCCCAAGTTTTTGCCTACTTGCCTGACCCATGGATATCCCTCATGCTCACCACTTGCCTTCCCAACTATATTTGTGCCATCTTCAAACTTGGTTACGGTACCTTTGCTTTCCTCATCCAAGTCATTAATATATTTTAAATAATTATGGCCCCATCACTGACCTCTGTGGCAGGTTGTCATGTTGAAAATAACACACTGATTCCAACTCCCAACCGCACTCACATACTAACCTCAACACAGTGATCTCATCCTATTAAACAGCCTAAAATGTGATATCTTATCAAGCACCTTTTGGAAGTCAAATATATTAAATCTGCTAGCTCCCCTTTGTCTATCCTACATGTTACAAATCAGTTTCAACTACTGCCAGATTCAGATTCAAATTTCTGTCTAGTAATTGAAACAAAGATGACCAGGTAGATCTTGTTGAGTATGAGTTCCCTGACTGGTACTGTTAACCTGGGCCAATTAGGGAGCCCAGACTAACAGACATAAACAGGAGTGTCAGGGATTCTGTTCACAGCAGGAACCAGCTCTGAGCTGGCTGGTCAGAGTCCATGTACTGAGCATATGTGAATAAAGGGTGGCTTGGAGATGGGATACTGGCCTCTGACAGTAGGACATTTACCTTGGCATTTAGAATCAGAGCAACAATACTCTGACACCATCTTCTCTTCCTTAAGGGCTTGAGCTCGAGCGGAAGGGCACAATTGCAATATTGGCAGATTTGTTAAAACTGAAAGTTTCGGAAATACCAAGGAAGATATTAATAGAATTCAAGAATCACTCAGTTCAAAGGGCAGTTGGGAACGGGTAATGAATGCTGGTCTGTGAAAGAACAAAGCAAGGGAGAATAAGGCAATCTAAGAGGAGGAGAAACACTGACATTGTTCCCAATGGGCTGTGGGATCTTCCTGTATAATATCATGAGGGGCATGGATAGGGTAAATAAACAAGGTCTTTTCCTCAGGGTAGGGGAGTCCAAAACTAGAGGGCATAGGTTTAAGGTGAGAGGGGAAAGATTTAAAAGGGGCCTAAGGAGCAACTTTTTCACTCAGAGGGTGGTGTGTGTATGGAACGAGCTGCCAAAGGAAGTGGTGGAGGCTGGTACAATTACAACATTTAAAGGGCATCTAGATGGGCACATGAATAGGAAGGGTTTAGAGGGATATGAGCCAAATACTTGCAAATGGGACCAGATTAATTTAGGATATCTGGTCAGCATGGATAAGTTGGATTGAAGGATTTACTCCATATTACAGGAAGGTGAGGCAGGTATGGAGACCCAGGTAGCTGGAGTGCAGCCCTTTGTAATTGTTGAACAGCTCTGAGGTTCTTTCAGTCTGTCTGGATGAGAGGGAGGGCTACAGTTTGGATAGTCTAGTAAGGGGAATTGATGCTGTCCTGATTATCAGTCATAGACTAGATGGATGTGCTGCCTCCTTGGTGCTAGGGCTTGGGACATCTGTGCAGAGCTGAAGAACAACTTGCAATGGGAGGGTCATGGTCTGCGTAGATACCAACAACACGGGTAGGTCAAAGGCAGAGGTTCTGTAATATCAACGTGGGAACCAGGTATCAAATTAGGAAGCAGAACCAAATCGAAGGTATCAATTTCTAGAGTATGACCTGACCCACGAGCAAATTATATAAAACAAACAGGTTTGAGACATGAATGCGTGTCTCAAAGACTGTGAAGTGGGAAACGGGTGTTCTGGCTCCTGGGGAGCTTGGAGGGGAGATGGGGGCGGTCAGTATCACTGGGTTTGAGTGAGCAGAAAGCAAAGAGAGTTTTACATGAAAGAGTGAAGGGCTAGGGGTCAAATCTAGGAAAATGTGGTGAATACAAGAGTAGAGGCAAGGCAGGAGAGAAAGGAATTAACACAAGAAATGATAAACAGATCATATCAAGAAGGGATAGAGAGTGAAGGGTCCCGACCCGAAACGTCAGATTTCCTGCTCCTCTGATGCTGCCCGACCTCCACCTGTTCCTCCAGCTCCACACTGTGTTATCTCTCACTCTAGCATCAGCGGCTTACTATCTTGAAGGGATGAGGGTGTTGGTTTATGAGGGGAGAGTGAGTAGAATGGGATTATACTCGTTGGAATTGAGAAGAACGAGGGGGGTATCTTGCAGAAACATATAAAATAAAAAGGGATTTGATAAGATAGAAGCAGGGAGGTTGTTTCCACTGGTGGGTGAAACTAGAACGAGGGAGCCTAGCCTCAAAATAAGGGGGGAGCAGGTTTAGGACTGAGTTGAGGAGGAAGTTCTTCATCCAAAGGGTTGTAAATCTGTGGACTTCCCTGCCCAGTGAAGCGGTTGAGGCTTCCTCCTTGAATGTTTTTATGGCAAAGAAAGATTTTTGAACATTAAGAGGAATTAAGGTTACGGTGAGCGGGTGGGTAAGTGGAGCTGAGACCATGAAAGGATCAACCACGACCTTATTGAAAGGTGGAGCAGGGTCAAGGGGCCGGAGGGCCCACTCCTGCTTCTGTTCCTTCCGTATGAAGCTAAGAGTAAATCAATAGACAAGACTAGTGGTTATAAAAATAACAAAAGGCTCTACCTTTGAATTCAAAACACAACAGAAGAACCAATGGTGCAAATCAAAATAAATCAGTACGATCTGATATTAGCTTGTCCTGTGTATGCTTTTGTGTTTAATACTCTGTAAATATACACCCTTATGTACAGGAGTTGCCTGTGTAGCCACCATTGTTCTCAAGGGCTCAGAATCTGGAATGGACGCAGATCATTTGGAAAACAAATACAAAATGAAGCCAAAGCTGGTTTCTGACGTGCTGACAGTCAGTATCAGTGCCACCAAGAAAGGGAAACTCTCCTCTCCAATTAGCTTACAGTTTACACAGAGCGAGGTTAGTTATTCTCTGCTGTACCGTGTGTGTGAATACTTCTATGCTGCTCGTGTCAGTCAAAGTGCATCTATTGATGTGATCAACAGAGATGTCGATGTTTTAGATTGGAACGTGTTACAACCCACTGCGCTAATGTTAGGTTGTCAAGGACAGATACACCATGGTATTGGATACAGAGTAAAGCTCCCCAACAAACACTCCCAGGACAGGTAATGCATGGGGTTACATTCAGAGTCGTAGTCTCACTACCCTGTCCCCACCATTCCGAGGACAGGGACAGCATGGGGTTAGATGCAGAGTAAAACTTCTTCTACACAGTCCTTATCAAACACTCCCAGGACAAGGACAGCACAGGGTTAGATACAGAGTAAAGCTCTCTCTACATTGTCCCTTATCAAACATTCCCAGGACAGGGACAGCATGGGGTTAGATAAAGAGTAAAGTTCCTTCTACACTGTCCCCATCAAACACTCCCAGGACAGGGAGAGCACAGGGTTAGATACAGAGTAAAGATTCCTCTACACTATTCCCCCATCAAACACTCCCAGGACAGGGACAGCACAGGGTTAGATATTGTGTAAGGCTCTCTCTGCACTGCCCCTTTAATCACTCCTAGGTCACAGTTTATGAGGACATTATCCGATCTGAACTGCAGTTGGCTTCTTTCTCATACTATGGGTGGAATCTTACCTCAACTGGAGCGACAAGTGTAATGGTGAATGTGGTGACTAAATAGGGTGAGAATGTGAAGAATTTGATTTTCAACATCACCAATATTTTCCGAAATCTTTCTCCTCCAGCCTTACCAAGTACGTTCAGAATCTCAGGCCTTATAGAGACAACTTATTCCTGTGCACAGAAGTGCAGCTCGCTGAAGCAAATCCCCCTTTCAGTTCCCCTTTTCCCCACCGAGAAATTCAACATAAATCCCAGCAGGGAAATACAGAGCAGATAGCTGGAAATTGCTGGTCCCCATCTCAGCTATTAATCCAACATTTCTTCTCAACAATATTGTGCATGGACCATGACCACAGTTATCCTTGAGACTACATCCAGCCAACCGTGCTTCAGAGAGCCACCGGCTTCTCGCTATCACCCTCCCCTGTCCTTGGACTGAGTTAGCCCCCACTTTGGGGTCTTCAACACTTAAAGTTGTAGCTCCGAGGCCCTTACTCTTATATATTTCTGCCATGATGGCCTAGTGGTATTGCCGCTGGGCTGTTAATCCAGAGACGCTGACGACTTTCTGGGTTTGAATCTGGCGGATGGTGTAATCCAATAAAAATCTGGAATTAGGAGTCTAATGACAAACGTGAAACCATTGTTGATTGTTGAGGGGAGAGAAACCCATCTGGTTCACTAATGTGAAGGAAGCTGCCATCCTCACCTGGTCCAGCCTACACGTGTCTCCAGACTTACTGCAAAACAGTTGACTCTTAATTGCTCTCTAGGTAATAAATGCTGGTGATGCCCTCACCCTGTGAATGAATAATAAAAACCAGGTCACTTTGTGTCCTGGGGCAGCCACACATTGTGCACATCTACATAGGATGCTTTAGAGATAACATGGACGTCCATGGTCACTTGTTCACCTTCTTAATGTGGTCCCCCCTTCAACATGGGAGTTACAGACTGCCAGCCTTTGTGGTTTAGCTCAGTGAGTGAGTTGTAGTGGGGACGGAGTGGTGTACATGCCAGTCAGACAATGACACTGCGCCCACATCAATGTGAGCTGCAGCAGGCAAACACCCTGCATGTGCTTTGAGTTGGAATGGCTGAGGGTACAACAGACAGCCGCGCTGTCCTCGCTGAGCCGAAAGAGGAGACTGCATTCTGCCTTGGCGGAGTTATCACCACGGCCGATTGAGGTTTCAATTCTCCAGCTGCAGATCTGTAGGTACTTGAGCCAGGACATCCCCTGAGATCGTGCAAACCAGAAGAGGGCAGGATGGTGGCTCAGCGGTTAGCATTGATGTCTCACAGCGCCAGGAACCCGGGTTTGATTCCACCCTCGGGCGAGGGTCTGTGTGGAGTTTGCACATTCTCCCTGCGTCTGCCTGGGTTTCCTTCGGGTGCTCTGGTTTCCTCCCACAGTCCAAAGCTGTGCAGGTTAGGGTGGATTGGCTGTGCTAAATTGCCCCATAGTGTTCAGGGATGTGCAGGTTAGGTGGGTTAGCCATGGGAAATGTCAGGTTATGGGGACAGGATAGGAATGCTCTTGGTGAGGGCTGAATGGCCTGCTTCCACAGTGTAGGGATTCTGTGAAAATGCCAAATTTGTTTCCTTTCCATTCCTGGTCTTCCAAGGCAGTTGGCAGCTTGGTGGCAAAATTGTCCCTCCTTCGGAGCACTTGTCAGTGAGTAGAAATGCCTGGTTAGCTCTTTCTTATGCAGATACAGTGGGCCTAATCCCCCATTGTGCTGTGGGACTGGATGCTCTCTCTGTGATGCACACATGAGTTGGAAAGCAATGGACACCGATGCTTCAAGGGAACCTGTGACAACTCGAGAGGAACATGAACACAGAGCATAAGCAGACTGTTCTTATATTTTAATAATTGTAATATTCTCCAAAACGATAGAAAAGCCTGTCGAGAGCCGATCACCCGTTGTAATTTTATTCTCTCTGTTCCCGCCTGCAGAATAGAAACCCGGATTATTTCCCAATCTGTGCCTACTGGGCCAGTACCCCCAATCGGAGCGGCTGGCTATCAGACGGTTGCATAGTTCAAAGCTCTGAAGGGAATCAAACGGTCTGCAGTTGTACACACCTGACCAGCTTCGCCGTGCTGATGGCTCCCAGAGAAATCCCGGTACAATCCAGATTTTGCTAACATGCCTCTCTTTTGCGCGCAATGAGCAGTGAACTGTACCTCTTGATCAACAGCTTATCAAGGGATTGTGGAACCCAGGCTGCTGCATTATTCATTGCTGGAAAATGTACAAACTATACAACTGGGTATTGGTAATACAACAAGATCCAGCTCCCTATCCTATTCTTGTAACCCTGCACTTCCCATGGCTATATCCTGCACATCCCTGGACACTTATGGGGCAATTTAGCATGGCTAATGCACCTAAACTACACGTCCCTCAATACAACAGAACAATTCAGCATGGCCAAATCCACCTAACCCATATATTCCTGGACTCTATGGGCAATTTAACATGGCCAATCCACCTAACTTCCACATTCTTGGACACCACAGGACAATTTAGCATGGCTAACCCACTTAGCCTGCATATCCATGGACACTGTAGAGGACTTTAGCATGGCCAATCCAACTAAAGTGCACATCTTTGGACTGTGGTAGGAAACCGGAGCACCTGGACCAACCCCATTCAGACACAGTCAGAATGTGCAAAACTACTGAGGCAGTAGCCCGAGGCAGGAATCAAACCCGAGTCACTGGCCCTGTGAGGCAGCAGCGCTAACCCACTGAGACACTGTGCTAATAAGAAAAGCCGTCTAATTTCCTCTGAACCTTACATGCATTTGGGTTGACTCCTGTCTGCCTTTGGGACATTTGGGGACAGGGCCATAAATGCTGGGCCTAGCAAGTGTTGCCCACATCCCACGAATGACACCCACAACGACACCTACCACTTGGAAGTGAAGGGGTTCAATTCAATGCCACCTCCGACGGAGAATAGTGATGGCAGCAGAGTGGGCTCAAAAGAAAAGCAGAGATCTCAACTCATTCAGCATCCATGTTGGACAAGAGACAGGAAGCTGAAGGGTGGTTGGAAAGTCAGAGGTGTAGGCAGGAAGGGTCTAGTGAGAGAAGGAGAGAGGAGAGTTGAGATAAAGAAGAAACCAATACAGAGTGGGGCACCAACAGATAGAGACATTGAGCCTGGCAGGACAGCAGTCTTGGAAAGGAAGTCGAGTGGGGCTGAGGGACGAATTCGTAGCCAGCGATGGTTAGATGTCCAGAGGAGGTAGGATCAGTGATCACCTGCAAAGTGGCAAGTTGGGTCACAATCTAAGGGGAGTAGAAGTTGGACACAGCCTGGCAGGTTCCTGAGCTGCAGGGCTCAGTTTCTTGCTGGGGTAGCATGGCAAGGTTGGCATTGTCCATGCTTCACTGTGTTGTTCTTTGCTCTCTCATCCAGGATTCCAATGAAACCATTCTGCAAAAAATCACCTACATCGGAATAACACTGTCATTAGTCTGCCTCCTGCTTTCTCTCATCGCCTTCTCCCTTTGTCGTTCAATGAACAATGTTAGAATCACTTTACACACCCATCTGAGCCTGAGTCTGTTCTTGGCTGAAGTCCTGTTTGTGATCGACATTGACAAGACGAGCAGCAAGGTAAGTCCTCAATGTTTTACACAGAGTAACGTGATTGGCTCAGCAGAAACCCTTCACAATTTAGAGGCCAGGAATCGATGTGTTTGAGTCTCCCTTGGTCCAGAGATAACACTCGGTAGAGGGAAGATGCAGGAAAAATAAACCTACCATTTAGAAATTAGAGCACTGATCTGAGGTGTACAAGTTGGGCCAGTAAGTGTCATTTGCAAGTTTTTACTGGTTTATCCCACCCAGTACAGCGCTGCATCAGCCCACATAGAATAGAATCCTCGACAATGTGGAAACAGGCCATTCAGCCCATCGAGTTCACTCCAACCCTCCAAAGAACATCCCACCCAAGTCCATCTCCTTACCAAGTAACCCTGCGTCTCCCATGGCTAATCCACCTAGCCTACACATCCCTGGACCACATGGGGCAATTTAGCATGGCCAATCCAAAAATCTGCACATCTTTGGACTATAAGAGGAAACCAGAGCACACCCACATAGAGATGGGAAGATGTGGAAATTCCACATAGGTAGTTGTTTGAGGTTAGAATCGAACCTGGGTCCCTGGTATTGTGAGGCAGCAGTGCTAACTACTGAGCCACCGTGCCTTCTCCCATGTTGGCTCTTCGATGAGTTATTCAATTGGCTGCCTTTCGATTGCTTGTGGAAGATCCCATGGTTCTATCCTGAACAAGAGTGGAATTGTCTCCAGTAACCAGGCCATGTTCGTCCCTCAGCCTGTATCAATCAAAACTTGATGAGCTTAGTGGGAAGGTGGTGGTAATGTTCCTGGACTCATTAAAGCCAGGCTGATGCTCAGGGAACACTGTTTCAAATCCCAATGTGCCATCTGATGGAATTTAACTTCAATTAATAAATCTGGAATTATAAAACGAGCGACATTATTGGCAACTAAGGAAGTCATCATTGCTTGTTGGAGAAAACCCCATATGGTTCACTCATGTCTTTTAGGGAAGGAAACTGCCATCCTTACCTGGTATGACTCCAGACCCACAGCAATGTGGTTGACTCTGTACAGCCCTCTAGGCCATTGCATGCTGGTCTAGCCAGTGATGCCCAAATCTTTCGAATGAATGAAAAGGAAACAAAAAAAAAATGGGAGACTAGTGGGCAGAGAACAGTTGAGTTTGAACAGCCTCAACAATAGATAGGTTGAGGCAGCTCTTGGGATATGAAATTGGAATCTGGTCAAACTAATTGATAACAGTCTGAGATGATCAGGAAAGGAGATGGATTCAGTTTTGTGGCTTCTGTTGTGTGCAATATTAAATTGGAGGACCCTACAATTTGGGTAGGCGAGGAAGGTGGAGAGCTCACGATGGCCATTCAGAAACAGTGGAGGGCAGTGAGGGCAAGCATGGGGGTAACCTGCATTGGAGGCAGTTTGTCGATGGTGTGAAAGTTCACAGAGAGTTGGCAGAAGGCAGTCAGTGACAGTGCGCCACTCACAATCAGATGGAGATTTGTTGTGACTTCCACTTGGGTGATGTTGACACTGTGGCAAGAAAGACGATGGAGGCTACCAAGTTTACAAGCTGGACTGTGGGAAAGTTTGTTTTATTCATTCACAGGTGGGCATCATTGGCTAGGCCAGCATTTATTGCCCCAGAGGGCAGTTAAGAGTGCACCCATCTTGTTGAAGGCCAGACCAGTTTCCTTCCCTGAAGGACACTAGTGAACCAGATGGGTTTTTCTAATCAACAATCATGATCATTAGACTCTTAATTCCAGATTTATAAATGTAGATTCCACCATCTGCCATGGCAGGATTTAAACCCGAGCTCTCTCTTGGATCTCTAGATTAACGGTCTTGCATTAACACCACTAGGTCAGCACTGCATCATTGCTCCTCAGGCATGGATTGGTGAGGCAACAGTATTTGGTGAGAGCAGGGCCTGCATTGGTTAAAATACCCTTCATGGGCATGGAGTGTAGAATAAGCCGATGTAAACAATATGATGTACATTAACTGAGGGGAAGAGAAGTAAGGGAAAGGGCTAAAGTGTAAACCTGGTAGCCTCCATCATCAGGGAAGTGAGGCAGGATCACATGGCTCCATGCCTCTAGCAACAACAGGGAGAAGGCCTCATTGTTTTCACCATTAGTATTTGTCAGGTTTGAGGAAACGACACCGCTTGGAGATAACCAAGGCTTTGTCAACCCCACTCCCAACGTTGCAAAGCAGGCAAGCGTGTTCCTGGGTTCACCAATAAAGTATGGTCAGTGCAGAAGTCGCAACAGGCCCAGATGAAGCCTGTGGGAGTTACATCCAGAGCAAACCCAGTGCTCAAGGGAAGGGAACTGACGAGGGAGGAACTGAGCAGCAGAGGACACTTGTCCAATTTAGGTTGACCACCATCATTAGGGGAGGCAATGGCCTAGTGGTATTATTGCCCAGCCTGTTCAGGTAATATCCAAGGAACCTCTGGGTTCAAACACTGCCACAGTAGATGGAGGGAATTTGAGCTTTAATTTTTTTTTTAAAAATGTCCGGAATTAAGAATCTAAATGATAGCAATGCGTTGATTGTCAGGAAAATCACGTCTGTTCCTTTAGGGAAGGAAACTGCTATCCTTACCGGGTCTGGCCTACATGTGACTCCAGACCCACAGTAATGTGGTTGACTCTTAACTGCCCTCTGGGCAATTAGGGATGGGCAATAAATGCTTAGTTAGCAATGCCCTCATCCCATGAATGAATAAAAAAAAGTAACTCAACGCTAACTGGATATCAAACAGAAACTTTATTTCTGTGTTTTGAGAAAGGGACCCAAGACGTTAACTGTGATTTCTCTTCACAGATGCTAGCAGACATGCTAAGTTTTTCCAGCAATTTCCGTTTTGGTTTCTGATTTCCGGCACCCGCAGTTCTTTCAGTTTTCAGTTCTCAGTTTTATTTCTTGCTCCACATGAAACACAGTCGGTCAATGTTCAATGTTGAACTCATCCTTTCTGAAAACACATGGCTCTTTCAGGCTGGATGTACGTCAATCGCCATTTTGCTTCATTACCTCTTCCTGGCCTGTTTTACTTGGATGCTTCTGGAAGGAGTTCAACTCTATCTCATGGTGGTGAAAGTCTTCCACTCGAGGAGTCTTCAGCAAAAATACTTATACATCATTGGTTATGGCTTCCCTGTAGTCATTGTTGCTATAACAGCAGCAATTGACCTTAATGCTTATGGGACCGAAAAATAGTGAGTATAAACTTGGCTTATTTATACCTGACAGTATTGCTTGAGTAAAGTGGTGTCTTTGAGAAAGATGTCTATCTTTTGGTTGTTAGTGTCTTTGTGGAGAGAAATTTGTACATATTACATAACTTGTTTTGTAGTTTCCACACTTCCATCGACCACAGTCATGAGGGATATACTCACCCTATCACTTTGCTGCCCTGTCTGATGAGATATTGGAAAACTGGTTCATTGGGTTGTATACTTACCTGAAAACATTTATTTTGTTTTCCCATTAATGATGGATAAGAACATTTGGCAATGACCTGCGGGCAGATGGGATTAGCTTACATTAACATCATGGTCAGCACAGACATGGTGGGCCGAAGGGCCTGTTCCTGTGCTCTACTGCTCTATGTTCCTGTGTTCTTTGTTCTAGGAGAGATAGTGTGTGTGAAAGAGAGTGTGTGAGACAGATTATGTGAGAAAGAGTGTAAAAGAGAACATACGAGAGTGTGAGAGAGAACGTATATGAGCGTGCGTGTGTGTGTGTGTGTGACAGAGAGACAGACTTTGTGTCTGTGAATGAAATTGTGTGCCTAAGAGAGCGTATGTGTGAGCGAGTGCGTTTGTGAGACATAGTGTGTGTGAGAGTGAATGTATGAATGTGAGAAAGAGTGTATGTTTGTGAGAGAGTTTGAGTGTGTGAGGTCATATGTGTGTGAAAGAGATCATATGAACATGAGTCTGTGTTTGTAAGAGACTGCGTGTATGAGATTACGTGTGTGAGATTGTGAGTTGAGAGTGTGAGAAAAAGAGAGACTATTTGTGAGAAAGTGTGTGAGACAGTGTGTGAGATATTGTATGAATGAGAGAGAAAATGTGTGTGTGTGTGTGTGTGCATGTGTGCATCTGTGTGTGTGTGAATGTGTGTGCTGTGTGTGTGTTGTGTGCGTGAGTGTGTGTGCGTGAGTGTGAGTGCGTGCTGTGTGTGCGTGTATGTGTGCGTGTATATGTGTGCATGTATGTGTGCGTGTATATGTGTGTGTGTGTAAGTGTGTGAGTGAGTGCGTGTGTGTGAGTGTGTGTATGTGTGTGTGCGTGTGTGTGTATGTGTGAGTGAGTGTGGTTGTTCGAAACGGTGAAAGCAGCATCTTTATATTGAAATGAAACCATCAGTAAATATACAGTTTGTACAACGAGAGTCATTTATAACCTGTTCTTTGCATTCAAGTTGCTGGTTGACACTCACCTCTGGATTTATCTGGGCATTCCTGGGGCCGGTCTGTGCAATTGTTGGGGTAAGAACAATCTAATAACCTTCAGCTCCTCTCAAGCATGTCAACAGTTTTACAGGTCAGAGTTGACAAACTGACTTTAGTGTGTCCTTGTAGAATTGAAGGTACGAGAGACTATAGTGGAGCAGGCTCGTGGGGCCAAATGTTTCGGTGTCTCATGGATTGATGTTTTTATTTGCAGGTTAATGCAATTTTCTTCATCATCACTATGTGGAAGTTGGTTGACAAATTTTCAATGCTCAGTACTGACGTCCCATATTTTAAAAAAGTGAGGTAAGTTTTTTAAAGGTTTTAATGTATCTGTAACATTTCACTATTCCGTCTTACCTCAGTGAGTTAAATATTCCTTCCACAATGTGAAACCAGTAGGGAATGGCCTGCTATGACAAAGGAGACCTCACAGGTTCACTGGTGATCTGTTCATGCATGTACTCACTGAATGAAGGATCCACTAGCTGGAGTAGCAGGGAGGGAGAGGCACGGTGACTGCACAAGCAATGTAGTTGGAGAGTGAGGGATCGTGTAACTGGATTAGCAATGTCAGTGGGAGTGAGGGATCCAGTAACTGGAGTAGCAATGTAGATGAGAGTGAGGATCCAGTCGCAGGAGGAGCAATGTAAATGGGAGTGAGGGATCCAGCAAATGGAGTAGCAATGTAGGTGGGAGTGAGGGATCCTGTAACTGGAGTAACAATATAGGTGGGAGTGAGGGATCCTGTAACTGGAAGAGCAATGTCAGTGCGAATGAGGGATCTGGTACCTGGTGACAGCAATGTAATCATAGATCATAGAATCATAGAATCCCCACAGTGTGGAAACAGGCCCTTCAGCCCAACAAGTCCACATCCCCCTGTAACCCACCTAAACCACACATCCCTGTACACTACAGGGTAACTTAGCATTCGCCAATCCATCTAACCTGCATGTCTTTGGACTGTGGGAGGAAACTGGAGCATCTGGAGGAGTGGAAATGGGGAGTGAAGGATCCAGTATCTGGAGTAGCAATGTAGATGGGTGTGTTGGATCTATTAACTGGAGTAACATCAGAGGTAGGAAGTAGTTCAATTAGAAACCCAGCCCTCCTCCTCAGCTCACCTACTGTCAAGGGGATCAGGGCTGAGTACATACAGCCTATTACTACTGAACTCTTCAAACCCCAATATGACAGTCCATAGTGATCTCCTTTCATAACAACTTCAGATAATGTGCTTTTCCCAAGCTCTCCTGGTGACTACTGGGAGAGTTTCCTCCATTGAGGAAGATTTGGAAGGAAGACCACCCTCAGGATTATGAGGATGACAGGATTACTGAGGCCAGCACACGCACTTGCAGTGGTCAAACCTGGCACTGAGGAGCAAGGTCACACATCACCCTCTAATGTTCTCGCTGGCTGGTAGATGGGTAATGAAGGCAAGCAGTCCTTTTATGTTTGTAAATGTGAGCCAAAGGCAGGAAAAAGAGTGTTTAGGTCTTTTTATTTGACAGTGTTTGTATTTGTCTGCAGATCATTCATCTTTACAGCAATTGCCCAACTCATCCTGTTAGGCGGCACCTGGATCTTCGGCATATTTCATATCACTGGTGATTCCATCTTCATGTCCTACATATTCACCACAATCAACAGTTTGCAAGGCGTTTTCATTTTCATCCTGCATTGTCTCCTGAACAAGCAGGTAGGTGCCACCCATAGACATCCCTCGGGCTAGGTCAGACAATGGTGAGTCATCCATGCCAGCAACAACGGCAAGGGCACGATCATTGTGGCTAAGAGGCCCCACCCCATCCATGGGTGCGTGTCCTCGTTTTAGAGGGGGGCTGGGTGGGAGGAGGTTCTCTGTAATCATGGCTACGTCCCTTCTGAAGCTTCTCAAGATGTCGCTCGCTCGATTTAGGAAAGGGCCTCACTGTCAGAGCCCAAGTGTGACGCGCAACATATTCAGATGCAAGATGAACCTTAACAATAAAGGTCTGCTCTCTGACCCAATAAGTGGTGCTGCCACCTATAAATCAGATGGCCATTGGTTTTGGGCCCATTCCAAAACTGATGATAGTTTCACTGCAGTACTGAAAGTGTGGTAACCCATTTCAAGTGAGATATTAAGCTGCTGTGAATGTGAAAACCCCACTTTGAAAATATGCACAAGTGTTATTTTGGCGTCGTCTGCTCTAAGATCTATCCCTCAGTCACACCTCAAAGCAGTCTCTTTGGTCATCATCCCATTGCTGTCGGGTGGGGAATATTTCCTTGGAGACGTGCTGCTTACTTTATCCGTCTTCTCCCACCATCCTTCCACTGAAGGTGTTAACTTTTCTCGCCCC
Organism: Ginglymostoma cirratum; assembly: GCA_024137785.1. Classification (NCBI taxonomy): domain Eukaryota; kingdom Metazoa; phylum Chordata; class Chondrichthyes; order Orectolobiformes; family Ginglymostomatidae; genus Ginglymostoma; species Ginglymostoma cirratum. Next base: position 3,143,865 of record JAHRHZ010000277.1, on the reverse strand, counting down.
CTTATTGTTTCATGCGATGTGGGAGCAGTTATTTCATTCACGGGATGAGGGCGTCGCTGGCTGGTCAGTATTTATTGCCCAGAGGGCAGTTAAGAGTCAATCACATTGTTGTGGGTCTGGAGTCACATGTAGGCCAGACCAGGTAAGGATGGCAGTTTCCTTCCCTAAAGGACATTAGTGAACCAGATGGGTTTTTCCTGACAATTGCCAATGGATTCATGGTCATTGTTAGACTCCTGGTTCCAGACATTTTATTGAATTCAAATGCCATGGTGTGATTTGAACCTTGGTCCCCAGAACATTATCTGGGTCTCCGGATTAACAGTCCAACAAAAATGTCACTAGGCCATCGCCTCCCTATTGGTGAGATCACCATTGGTTTCCCATTCTGAACTAGTGTCTTGAATTCAATGGCCTACTTGTCCATTTCTACAGCCAGTGGGTGGTTTTTTTCTGTGGAACTCATTGCCACAGGAGTACTGTGGAGGCCAAGTCTTTGAGTGCATTGAAGGTGGAGATAGATACGTTCTTGATTGGTAAGGGGGAGAAAGGCAGGAGAGTGGGATTGAGAAACATGTCAGCCATGATCGAATGGCAGAGCAGAATTGATGGGCCGAATGGCCTAATTCTGCTCCTCTACCTTATGGTCGTATTTCAGAAAACAGTTAAGAGTCAATCCCCTTAGAGTTAGGGGTCACACATTGAAGACAGAGATGAGGAGGAATTTCTTTTCTCAGAGGGGAGTGAATCTTTACCACAGTGTGCTGCCCAGGCTGGGTCATTCAGTCTATCCAAGGCTGAGACAAACAGATATTTAGTCAGGAAGGGAATAGAGGGTTTTAGAGAAAAGGCAGGAAAGTGGAGTTGAGGATTATCAGATCAATTATGATCTCATTGAATGGCAGAGCAGACTCGATAGGCTGAATGGCCTACTTCTGCTCCCAAGTCTTATATGGCTCTCACAAATAGGCCAAGGATGGTGGATTTCCTTATTGAACCAGGTGGACATCTACAACAAACACTGAGACTCTAAGGTCAAGGTTATTAAGACTCACCTGAATAGTGAGGAGGAGTGCTGGGGTGGTGGGTGCCTGGAATTGAACCCTTCCCTCCAGAGTATTAGTATGGGCCTCTGCACCACTGAACCAGTAACATTAGCCATGTGCCACCTCCCATTGCTAGCTCAAAGACCAAGTGAGCATGACTACATGACTTTGCTCCAGTTCCTGCCTGAGGCTGTAACATTGAATCAAGTCCGTAACCTCTCCTCACCCAACTCAACCTAGCATGACATGCAGAAATGGGGTAGTGGTGGTGGCTGAGCTGTTTGGTTCTGGGACAAAGAAAACACCGGACACAAGACCATAAGACATAGAAGCAGAAATTAGGCCTTTCAGCCCATTAACTCTGCTCCACCATTCAATCACGGCTGATATGCTTTTCAAGCCCATTCTCCTGCTTTCTCCCCATTACATTTGATCCCTTGACAATCAAGAACCGATCTATCTCTGACTTAAATATACTCAATGACCTGGCCTCCACAGCCTTCTGTGGCAATGAATTCCATAGATTCACCAATCTCTGGCTGAAGAAGTTTCTGTGTATCTCCATTCTAAAAGGTCTTCCCTTTACTCTAAGGCTGTGCCCTCGGGTCCTAGTCTCTCCTATCAATGGAAACATCTTCCCAACCTCCACACTGTCCAGGCCATTCAGTATTCTGTAAGTTTCAATTAGAAACCCCCCTCATCCTTCTAAACTCCATCGAGTATAGGCCAGAGTCATCGAACGGTCCTCCCTTGGGATCATTCTTGTGAATCTTCTCTGGACCTGCCCCAGGGCCAGTACATCCTTCCTGAGGCCTGGGGCCAAAAATTGTTCACAGTACTCTAAACGTGGCCTGACCAGAGCCTTATAGAGCCTCAGAAATGCATCCCTGCTTTTATATTCTGGTCCTCTCAAAATAAATGCCACCAACGTATGCCTTTCTAACTACTGACTCAACCTGTAAGTTTACCTTAAAAGAATGCAGGACTAGGACTCCCAAGTCTCTTTGCACTTCAGACTTCTGAATTTTCTCCCCTTTTAGAAAATAGTCCATGCCTGTATTCTTCCCATGATAGTGCACAACCTCAGACTTTCACACAGTGTATTCCATCTGCCACTTCTTTCCCAATCTCCTAACCTGTCCAAATCCTTCTGCAGCCTCTCCACCTCCTCAATACTACCTGTCCCTCCACCTATCTTTGTATCACCTGCAAACCTAACCAGAATGCCCACGGTTCCTTCATCTAGATCATTAATGTACAAAGTAAAATGTTGTGGTCCCGACACTGACCCTTGTGGAACATCACTTGTCACCAGCTGCCATCTTGAGAAAGACCCGTTTAACGTCACTCTCTGCCTCCTGCCAGACAGCCAATCTTCTATCCATGCTAGTGCCTTGCCACCTTCCTTCACCTTAAGCTCCCTTATCAAGTCTGTCCCATTGCACAACACTAAATTCAGAATTTCCTGTTCCCTAGCGGGATCCAGCATTAGCTGCTCCCAAAAGCCGTCTTGTAGACATTCCACAAATTCCTTTTCTTGCGATCCACTACCGATCTGACTTTCCCAGTCCACCTGTATATTGAAATCCCCCATGGTCACTGTAACCTTGCTTTTCTTACATGCCTTTTCTGTCTCCTGGTGTATCTTGTGCCCCAAATCCTGACTACTGTTTGAAGGTCTGTATGTAACTCCCATTAAATTGCGCTTCCTCAACTCTACCCATATATATTCTACATCATCCCACCCTACTTCATTTCTTGCTATTGATTTAATTTTAGTTCTCGGTAATATGGCAACACAATCCCTCTGCCCACCTGCCTGTCTTTTTGATTGGATGTAGATCCTTGGATATTTAGCTCCCGGTTCTGGTTCCCTTGTAGTGAATGTCTCCATGATGCCCACCAGATCATACCTGCCAACTTCAATCTGTGCCACAAGCTCGCTTACCTTATTTTGTACACTGCGTGCTTTCAGATACAACATTTTCAGTCCTGTGATAACAAGCATGGGGCTGGATGAACACAGCAGGTCAAGCAGCATCATAGGAGCAGGAAAACTTGA